>JAAAKM020073195.1:106989299-107132083 GCA_010016025.2 Alatinidae sp. Z8VKAUB7J3 | reverse complement strand
AACAAATCGATTAAATTGTCTCTAATGGTTGTACTAATAGTAAGGGTATTACCTATCAGACCATCCGCCCGCCGAGGTGCTATCAAAATGCGCTCGAGCTGATCGTGGGCTGGGGTTATGTTGCCCTTCTTATCGATAGCTACGGTACCGGACGCCCTGATGGAGATGGTTGGCGCGAGCATAGCTTCCTTGATCAAGCTGTCGATGCCCACGCGGGTAGAAAGTTCCTGTCGACACTTCCCGATGTTGACGGCACGCGTATCGGCATTGTCGGCTGGTCGCGGGGTGGCGGCGCAACATTGGCCGCGGCGACCAGAGACCCATCTTTCCGGATCGAAGATGATGGATCGTTCCGTGTGGCAGGTGCCTTTTATCCTATTTGCTTGGTTGACTTGGACGATGTCCTGACGCCACTGCTCATCTTAATCGGCGATGCCGACCTGGAGACGCCAGCGGAGAACTGCCGGCGGATTGTCGCCGAAAAGGGCCAAGGCGAGGCCGTGGACCTGCACGTATACCCAGGCGTCGGCCATGTATTCGATTTCCGTTGGCTACCGAATTACGATGCAGATGCGGATGAAGATGCCCGCCGCAGATTGAAGGAGCATCTCGCACGGAATCTGAGGTGACATAGTTCGTCCCGAGTCCGATGTCTGAGTTTGGCTAATGGGCCGACTCGGCCGCAGAGACGCGATAGGGGGTGTGGCCGCAAGCCCACAGGCTCATTCGTCAATTTGGCGACTCTCGCGCGAACGACACTAATACCGAGAAGTTGTTTATGGTCCTTCGGTAGGCCTTAGAGCCTCTGGTCGACCCATGCGGACCTTGGCACGTGACCCAACGTGGAGGTCCTGATCGGAGCATTGTCGCTCACCAGCTTCTGGATTGCATCGTCGCGCCACCGGACCCGCTTGTTGCCGGTATCTTATCGTGATGTCCGGGTGCTTGCCGCTCTGTGCCGGTCTCCGAAGATCCTGCGGAGCCCGTCGTGCCCGTGGCATCCCTCGTTCACAATGACCTGGAGACGCCCATTCGGAGCGTAGTCCCATTCGGGCGGCGTGGGTCTCGGCGTCCAATCCTTGTGGCCCCAGCTTCGAAGCCGCCGCTGCTGGTGTCTCTCCCACTTCCCGATATTAGCAAGTTCGGTCTTCGTCGGCTCATGTAGTGATCGCGTTGTCTGTTCGATGATCTTGAAATCCTGAGGTTCGTTGTCGACGATAAAATCCAGGGCCCGGTCGCCCTTGGCGATCCGGTATCCTCGATTCTCCGCAGCCGTGACGAGAGCGTTAAGGAACGCGATCACCCGCCCGACGCTCTTCGGCCCAATCGCAAGGTCGAACAGGTCGGAACCTGAAGTCGCCACGAATCCCCTCTCCGGCGGCTTCGCATTCTCGAGCTTCTTTCCAGTCCTCCTAACCTTGTTGTGGAGCTCTACCGGGACCGCGACGACTTCGACCTTGTTCTCCAGTCGTCGCTCGCGCTTCTTCGCGGCTTCCCTAGCCTGTTTGACCGCCTCCGGCAGCCCTTGGACCGGACTCCCGTAGATCACAACCCGATTGACGGCTGGGTCGGTGACCGCCCGAAAGTGGGCACTTTCAACCTTCTTGCCGGCAGCCTTCTTCGCCCAGTAACCCCGGCCAGGAACGGGTACACAGTGTTTGTTACAAATTTTCTTCAACGCCACATCTGAGATGCTGTAGTCCGCCGCGACCTTAGTCATCGGCCGTGCCCAGACCTGTTTGAACAACTCCTCTCGCGTCAGTTCGATTGGCATTGGTTCAACCTCTTGCTGGCAAGTAATCGATGTCCGATTGTAAGGAACACGGCAGCAACACGACACGGCCAGGAGCCAATTGAGCGAATTGATTCTATGGTGGGGGCACATGCGCCAAGAGAGCGACACGGCGGTATCGTCGTTGCGCCGACGACGGAGCTGTAAGCCATCGGGTGTACCACCGTGAGAATGCGCGGCGAGGATCGAAATTAATCAGTGACAATGACTCGACAAAATATGTGATCGCCCTTCCGCTGGAACAGGCCGAACACCTTGAACGCGTCGCCACCTACCGTGCTGGGTTAGATGGCATCGTGGATAGCGGCGACATCGTCCTTGAAGCGGTCACAGAACATCTGAAGCGGCTGGAATGCCCCAGGGAAGGGACGTGATGCCGACCTTCCTGGAGGCGGCGGGCGGCACGCCTGCGCCGCATTTCCTGGAGAGGCACTCGCTGATGCCGCTGATCCGGGGCGAGCGGCCGGAGTGGCGGGACTTTGTGGTGTCGGAGTTCGACTATTCCACCATGCCGCTCTGCGAAAAGCTGGGGCTGGCACCGAAGGACGCGCGGCTGTTCATGGTGGCGGACAAGCGCTGGAAGTTCATGCACGCGGAGGGCGGTTTCCGGCCGATGCTGTTCGACATGCAGGAGGATCCGGACGAATTCGACGATCTCGGCAACAGCTCCGAACACGAGGCTATCATCGACATGATGTATGAGCGCCTGGGCCGCTGGGCGCGGCGCATGTCGCAACGCACGACCCGTTCGGACGCCGCGATCATAGCGGGACGCGGCCTGTCACGGAGAAAGGGCATTCTCCTGGGCCTTTACGACGGAACCGAAGTCGACCCCGAACTCTCCGACAAGTATCGCGGCAAGGCCAGTGGTGCTTTCGCCGGGCGTGGATCGCTGGAGTAAGTCATGAGCGCTCACCCGTCTCTGACGGCCCATTCCCATGAGTTTCGCAAGGACGTCGTCGAGCTGGCGCCAAACGTTTACACCGCCGTGGGGTATGCAGCTTCGAATGTGCACTTTCTCGTCGGCGCGGACAGTGTGGTCGTAATCGATACGACCGAAACGACCAAGGCCGCCGAAAACATATTTGCGGAGCTTCGGCGCATTACCGATCTGCCGGTGCAGACCATCATCTACACCCACTCGCATCGGGATCACATATCCGGCGCCAGCGTGTTCGCCGGTGATGGAAACCCCGAAATCATCGCCAGTCATCTGTTCTCCTCCGATCTCGTGAATGTCGACAATTCAAGGCCGGGCCCCGGCAAGGCGTTGATGGATCGCACGCGACGCCAGTTTGGCATGGGGCTGTCGTTTCCGGACGAGAGGGTCAATCTCGGCTGCGGGCCGGGTGATCGCCCCATGGAAGGGATGGGAGCCGGGTTCTTACCGCCAACGCTGCTCATCGAAGATGAAAGGATGAAACTCCAGCGATCCGGTTTTGATCTTGAGCTCGTTCATGCGCCCGGAGAGACGCCGGACCATCTGGTTGTGTGGCTGGCCGACCAAGGGATCCTGATCTGCGGCGACAACTTCTACAAGTCGTTTCCCAATCTCTACGCCATTCGCGGAACGCCCTACAAACACTTTGTCAAAACCTTTAGAAAAGCCAAGCAGAATCATTTCAGTAGGCACCCCTGTATAAAGTAACTTAGTGATATGGTCATATGATTCAAGGAAACAGGTGTTATCAGATATTCCAGAGTGAAAACCATGCCATGAGCTGTGTAAGAGATTATTTGCTGCAAGTCATCTAATAACTGCAGAATGGATTATTCTTTCAAGAACCTTAGCAACTGCTGATGTTATGCTAATAGGTCAGTAATTTTCAGCAAGTTCCTTTTTACCTTTCTTAAATATTTGAATGATATGGGTTGTTTTCTATTCCAGTAGTAGTCTGGAAAGATTTAATGATAACTTGAACACTAAGGAAAGAGGTTGAGACAAGGCTGTTTGACATTCATGGAGGATACAAGGATGAATGTAGTCTGAAATAGTAGATTTATTCATTTTGAGGTTCATAAGTTCCTTTAGAACTATTTTATCATTAATCAGAATATGTTCATATTATGCAGTACATCAATTTTTCTTGTTGCATTGACAATTTTTACTTCAAATGATTTTAATGGATTGTCTATTCTTTAATCAACTGATAACTCATCACAGAAGTGTCTGACAACTCACTTATGCTTATTCTCCATGTTACAAGTTATGTCCCATGATTAAGCCAAATGTTTAGAATCAGCAAGAAAGCTGGTAAAGTCCTCTCTTAAAACTTTTAACTCATCACAACCATGGCTTACAAACTGCCATGCTCTGCCAAGGTCTACAGTTGACCTCTGTTGCGCATATGAAACTGTATTTATATACGGTAAAATCTTAGTTTCGAGGGACTGCAAAAATACATTCAAAACATTTCAGATTATTTCCAATTGCTAATACTCTTTCTATTAGGTCTCATATTTGAACATTTTTCTTTTTCAGTTCATAACATTTCAAAGTTAGATTCTTTGCAGAGCTGTCTTCTTCAACAGCAGTGTTAAGTTCTTGTCAGGTGGATAATCTTTAAAAAAAAAACACATACGTTTTCTGAATGCAAGTTTTCCATATTCTCTGAACTTTTTATTTCAGAAATATTTTTATACCAAATTATTGATAACCAATTTCAATTTTGTGTTATGCACAGTGTATGTAATCCATGTTTGGGACTAGAAATGTCGTGTGTGCTATAATCAATTATAATTATAAAAAAGGAGACAAATTTGTTTTTAGTAAGTTCGTTAATATTTGCAGTGTCTTTAGCCGCTTCTTCAACGCCCGCTTGTGCAGTGTACTTACTACCGTATGCAGTACCAAATCCACCAAGTGCTGTGTTGAGCGCACCTGCAGTTTGAACGCGTGTATTCCACTTCGTACCATGCTCGTTAGCAATTGACTGACGCTTTGTTGTAAGATCTTTAATCTTCTCATCATAAGTCGACTTAAGATCTTCCATCTGCGTATCATCATCTTTAAGTAGACCGATTGTCTCTCTATCCGTTTTAAATCGATCAGATGTTCTGATATCATCTTCGGTAACACCAGTTCTCGCTTTTTCAAATCCAAGCTTCGATTTAATATTGCTCTTAACACTATCAGATTCTTTCGTGAGTTCGTTTCCACTGCGATTCTTAAGTGCTTTAATGTCTTTTTCAGTGGCACCTTGTGGAGCATCTTCTTCACTGTTTGAAGCAACTCGTGAAGGCGCTTCTTCGGGATTATCCATGTAGTCGCGCATTGCCTTCGTTCCTTGAATCTCTGAATCGAGATCTTCGACTCCAGGACTAAAAACCATGCCGCCAAGTCCGATAGCTCCTGTGAGACCACCACCAGCAACGCCCATCCAGCCTTGCCATTCCATTTGTGTTGCCTGGTCATCCGCTTGCTGCTTGGCAAAAGAGCCAAGTGAGGTTGCTACTGACGCTTGAGACTGAAGCTGATCGACAAGGAGTTTTCCGTAAATGTTGGAAATCTCCATCATGTCTTCCATCACCTGAAGGAGCGCAACGATTGTATTGGCTCCAACACCTGCAGTAAATGTTCCAACTCCTGAAGGTCCCGGAGGTTGACCACCTGGAAATGCTGGAGCAGGTGCTTTAGCTTGTGTGTCAGGCGAATTACTGATTAAATTTTGTGAACTTGACATATTTAAAAACCCTTATAAATTTATTATTTATTATTATGAATTTTGTAACATTGCTGCTTCAACACCTTCACCAGCCTTAGATGGAGCGTCGAAGTTCTTCACGATTTGTTCGAATTCTTGAATAATTGCTTTCAAGTGTTGGTTGTTTTGCGTGATTCCAGCATTGTTGTCTTTGTTCGTTGCTTCGAAAAGTGTCATATCAGCTTGGTATCTTGCAATCTGCTTGATGAGATCAGCTGCCAAGAGCTTCATCGCACCTTTACCAGCATCTGCACCACCTTCCATGATCATTCCACCACCTTGAACTCTTAGAAGACCAAAATATCCAAGCTGTTGTTATTGCCACACCGGCAGAAACACATAAAGAAATCGCTTTACGCTCCATTGAAGCAGGTAAGCACATATTGGTTGAAAAGCCTTTGGCAACATCCCTTAATGATGCTGCTGAAATCAAAACAGCTTGCAATCGAGCGGGTCTTGTTGGCATGGTAGGCCATCTGATGCTTTACCACCCTGCAATCACCTGGATCAAAAACTACATTGACTCAGGTGAATTGGGGGAGCTGTATTATATGACCTCCAGACGTTTGAATTTGGGGAAGGTTCGTCAATCAGAAGATGCGGTTTGGTCCTTGGCACCTCATGATCTTTCGGTCGTTTTGCATGTTTTTGATGAAACTCCAATTCGCGTGAAAGGTTTTGGCAGTTGTTTTTTGCAACCAAAGCTGAATATATCAGACGTTGGATTTATCACTATAGAATTCCCCTCAGGGAGAATGTTCAACGGGCATTTTTCTTGGCTTGACCCGGCCAAACGTCGAGAAATGGTTTTTGTGGGTTCTAAAAAAATGATTGTTTTTGAGGATGCTAATCTTACAGAAAAAATTCGGGTTTATGACAAAGGAGTAGTTTCCCCAGACATAGGTCACCCGATTATTGGTGATGAATATGCCAAACTGTCAGTTTTTAGTGGCGACGTGTTGATCCCGTCTTTATCGCCTAAGGCCCCCTTAAGCTTTGAATTAAAAGCTTTTCTTGAGGCTATTGCGGGAAACCGAGAGAGTAATTTATCTCCTTTAGAGCAAGGCTATGAAGTAACTCGTATTTTAGAAAAATACACAGGGTCACTAGAGACATGAATTTTTGCTCCCTTGTCGGGACACGCCCTCAATTTATTAAAGCAGCGATTCTACATCGTGAGTTAAAAAAACGGCAGTTCGAGCATGTTGTTGTTTCAACGGGTCAGCATTATGACACTTCACTGGCAGACAATATTTAAACGGAGTTAGATCTACCTATTATCCCTCTTGAGGGTTCTTCAGATTTTACAGGAAACAAGCGTATTTTCAAAATGCGTGATCAGCTCCAATTATGGTTACAAAACAAAAAATTTACTCAAATTTTTGTTTATGGGGATTGTGACAGCACTTTGGCGGCAGCTATGGCTTGCCGTAGTTTGTCTCAACCTTTTGTCCATATCGAATCTGGGGTGAGGGTGGGGGCAGCAACGTAAAGAAGCTAACTCATTAACAAAAAAAAACACAATTTGTTTCAAAATAAACTTGTTCCGTTTTCTTGAAAAAGAATAAAATTGGTTAGTGTTTCGTCTTGCGTGAACTTTCATTGTAAAGCAAAAACTTACGTGATTGTCCTTAAGCAAAAAAAAAAAGTCGTTTGTCCTGAAGAAAAAAACTTAACATGAAGGTTGTTAAGAAAGAATAAACATTCTGTTGTCCTGAAAAGAAAATAAACTTGCGTAAATATGGTTTACGAGAAAACCTAACTTACTAACAAGAAAAAAGGGTTAAAAAATCCTAATTCGCTCAAATGGTTTGTTCTTAATGTTCCTCTTACGTGAACTGTCACTAATTGAACTGTTTGCAAAAAAAGGGTTCTGTTGTCTTGAAAAAGGAATTAATTAGCTAATGTTTCATCTTATGTGAACTGTCATTGCAAAAAAAAAACTTACGTGAATGTCGTTAAGAAAAAAACAATCCATTGTCCTGAAAAAGAAAACAAGCTTAAATAGAAAAAAAAAAACCTTACGTGATTGTCGCTAAGAAAAAAATAACAATTTCGTTGTCCTGAAAAAGAAAAAAACTTACGTGAATGTCGTCTACCCAAAAAAAATCTAATTCATTAACAAGAAAAAGAAAATTAAAGAAAAGTCATCATTTAATTCAAAGGGTTACTTCTGCTAAAAATTCTTATCAGGTCCTTATATTCGTAATAAAATCAAAATGGCAAAACACACAGTCTTGCTACGTCATCCGTGTTATAATAATATTCAATGAAACATTCGCAAGCAATCTAAGTACATTTGCCAAAGCTCTGGCCTTGTCAAGGTCATATCAATCAAATTATAACATTGGGTTTTAAATTTCCTTATTATCTTAACAGCCTAAAAAAGGTTCATCTCCATGAACAATGGATATTCAATTGACGAAACCATTTGCTAATAACCCATCAAGTCCAGGGCTGCCAAATTTTTTTTTGAGAGTGTGTCATATTTTTTCCGAAAATGTGCTTTTTGTGTCATCTCATATTCCATAATGTATCACAAAATGTGTCATATTTTTTTGCTACAGGTGGTATCATATTTTATTGTCAAATCTTTATTTAGAGTTTTGAATATATAATCTTTTCCAAATCAGTTCAAAAAGGAGTATACTTAACCTTATCCTATTATATTGGGATCTTGACCTTTTTGTGACGTCCGTGCAAAGCGGATGAACGCCCCAAACCAGCGCTGCGCCCGCTGCAAACCAGTTGGCACTTGACCTGCGAGACTGTGACCGAAGCAAGCTCAACGAATGGCTGATCAGTCCAAACAGACTCGCCACCGCCGCGGCGTGAATCGCGATATTGACCAAGTGACGACTCAGCGGCGTGGGGCCAAACAGAGAAAAGTTCAGCGCAAACGTGGCTGTCGTTACCGGCCGTTTGGTCAATCGAAACCACTGCAGCTGACCAAAGTGCTGTAGCGTCGGATTGTCGGTCAGCGAAACGTCATCGAAGACAAAGACTCCGTAGATGCCACTTGCATGGACTGTCACGACGACAAGCAACAGACAGGCCAAAATCAAACCAAACGATTCGCCACCCGCTTCGACAGAGCCTGAAGCGTCGGCGCGACCATCGTGCTTTGACCGTCTTTTCTGGCCTCGTCGGGGCGGTTTGGATTGATTCACCGGCGGGATGATGGATTCAGTTTTTGATGGAAAGGTCAAAGCAGGCCAGCCGCTTTTCGTCTTTCAAGTACAGCTTGGAATGTGCCAGAGCCGGCGCACAGTAACTGGGTTCGCTCATCAGCGGCTTTTCAGTAAATGCCAACACCTCGGGACCATCATCGGTTGGCAACAGTGCCGCCAGATGGCCGCGTTCGCCCAAGAGCACCAGCGCGCCGCCAACCGACAACCCTTGGCCGCGACGGAGCACCGAGTGGTATTTCCAACGCAAATCCCCTGTTTCCAATTCAACACACCGCAGCTCGGCACCACCTTGTCCAGCCGCCGTGAATCCAATCACCTGTTTTCCATGTGAAATCAACGTGTTGAACTGACAATCGATCACACGTCGGTTCCGCCACAATTCGGTATAGCTGCGATCGGCGTTTACTTGAATACAGACGGCTCCTGGACCGGGGCCGGTCACGATCAACACCTTGTCGTCAACGACCAACAGCTTTTCGATGCGGTTCTGGTGCAGCAGCCGCTTGGCTTCGTCGTGCCCGACCCCTTCGCGCACCGTGATGAGACCGCGCCGCGTCATCAGATCACGCACCGCCTGATCGGGATCGTTGGCGAACCGTACATCGCGGTTGGTCAGAATGCCGACCAGCTTGCCGCTGCGCTTGGCGACCACCGGAATGCCGGAGATCTTATTCTGATCCATCAGACGCAAGGCATCGGACAAGGTCTTGAGAGAGAGAGAGAGAGAGAGAGAGAGAGCAAGGAAAGGTTAACGAAGAATACCTAAAAGTTATAATCAGTTTTAAAAGGAGGAACTTGTACTTTGGTTCTTGTTCTATCTTTAGTAATTAGTATTTTTTCTTTTGATAAAAAGGTTTTCAGCGGTATCAGCACCGCCGGTACGGACTGTAAAGTCTAATACCGTATCTTTTACCTTTTACCTTTTTTTATTTCAATATGATCTGTTTTTCATTTATTATTTGAAATTTTTTATTTCTATTTATTTTTTTCTAGTTTTTCATTTAGATACGAAAGTTACTCACTGTGTTCGGAGAACAGGGCCTAATGCTTCAAAGATTAGCAAGGAAGACCGAATAGAGAGAACTAGAAATTCAAATCTATGCTTAGAGACTGAACAATGCTATTGACGGTGAACAGATAAGAAGAACTGAGAATTCAAGTCAGTGAGAAAAAAGCAATGAGTAGGCTTAAGAAACTCGATGAGGCTGGTGCCAAATAAAGTTATATTGGATTTAATAGTAGGTTTAGTAAGCTCAACAAATTGATAATTCATCAGACTTATTTGAATCCAATTTCTTTGTTTTTCAAGAAATAGAAAATTCTGAGGGAGAGAGACAAATAAATTTATTCGCAAAGGCAATGTTTACATTATCTTTCTACAAACATCAGAGAAACCCATTGGGTTTTACATGATGATTGGGTTTCCATCCTTATAACTTGCTACTACATATTAATACTCCAACTATAAATAAAACCACAAATTGAAAAAAGGAGCAATAAAATTAACAAAAATAAATAGATAAAACTAATTAAAATAAACAAACAAAACAAATATATTTTAATCTAAATCATTAACAACTTCAGAGACTTTATCGTTTCAATCTACTCCTGAACTATCTAGTATTACCTGGAAGCTCTATTTTCTCCCAGAGATAATTCCAAAGATGTTTTCCTGTAAAACATGAAAATAAAGATCCTCGTTGACAACTCTAAGCCTCAGATACTATCCCCGAAGAATTCCTAGTTTCATAGCAATGATAAAAAGGTTTCAACCCAAGAATGTCCAGAGATGCTTTGGTTAACAACGACTCGAACGTTCATAAATAAAAACAGCTAGTTAATATTCTATTAACTTGTAAATATTTAAAATTTTAGTCTAGTTTTGCAGGCCAAAGTGCTATTTACAGGCTTCACTTGGCCTTCGTGGCAAGAATTTACGGAATCCCCAAGGCACAAGACCGTATCGACGAAATTCTTGATGCCATTGGTATGAAACAAGCCGAGGACCGGCTTTTCCGCAATTGTTCCCGGGGCATGCAACAAAGGTTAAGTCTCGCCCGCGCACTATTGCCGAGCCCGCGGCTCATGCTGTTAGATGAGCCTTTTACAGGTCTCGATACCGTGGGCCGCAACCGCCTGGTTGAGTTACTCAAGACCAGAATCAACAGCTTCATCATGGTCAGTCACGACCCGGTTCACTGTTACGAAATGGCAGATCGCTTTTGGATCCTGCGAAAAGGGAAACTCGTCCATGATCTCAAGGTTGCCGATATAGGCAAAGACGAGTTTGTGGCCTTGTGCCGCGACACGGTTACTGCGGAGATTCCCGCATGAAGGAGATCAGCCGAACTGTAGGGGCCATGCTTCGAAAAGATTTGAAGCGGGAATTGCGTTCCAAGGAAATCCTACTCTCCGCCTTTCTCTTTTCGGTTATCCTCTTGTGTACGGTTTACTATTCAGTGACGGCCAGCGGCGTTCCCTACGAAAAAATGGGCGCAGGCTCGCTTTGGCTCTGTATCATTTTCTCCGGGACGCTTGGTCTCAACCGAACCCATCAATCAGAAGTCAGCAACGGTTGCTACCGCGCACTAATTCTTGCGCCAGTCGAAGGTGGTTGGCTCTATCTGGCCAAACTCACCGCCAACTTTTCGCTGATGGCGATCATGGTTTTTCTGCTCTTGCCCATGATCTGGTTGTTTTTTCACCTCGAATTCGAAGTGGCATGGTTGGCGCTGTTTTTGAGTTTGTTGATGGGCATCGGCGCCTTTGTGGCTATCGGCACCTTGGTCGTCGTGATTACGGCCAATACACGCATGAGTGACGTCCTCTTTCCAATTGTCCAGTTGCCTCTGGTTGTACCGACCCTAATTGCTGGTGTAAACTCGACCGCGTTGGCGTTGGATGGCGAAGCATCCTGGGATTGGCTTAAAATGTTGGGCGCCTTGAATTTGGTGTTCATCGCTACCGGGTTTCTGTTGTACGAATTCTTGCTCGAGGAATAAGCTCATGACGACATATTCGCGCAATCTGATTTGGTTGGTCCTTGCTTTCCTTGTGATGGAAGCCCACAGTATGTGGGCAATTGGCATTACGTCGACTGAAAAGCTCCAAGGAGACGGGCTAGCGCGAAATGGGCAACTAGCCGCCGTAATGTAGATATCATCATTGTTTGGATAAGCAGGAAACGGAGGCAGAACACCGATAACCTTGTGAGTAGCATTATTCATCTCAAGGCTCAAAGCCACCACGTCTGGAGACTGGTTAAACTGTTCGGCCCAAAACTCATGGGTGAGAAGAATCAAAGGCTCCGCCCCAGGCTCATCTTCCCCACTACTAAAATCACGCCCCAGAACAGGTTGAATACCCAGCATATTGAAGTAATTAGCGCTTACGACTCCTGTTTGTACCCGAAGTGGTTCACCGTGGCCCAACAGAGTAAATTGCATAGAATGATATTCAGATACTTCAGACAACTCCTCAGATAATGCTCTGAAATCAAAAAAGGTTTGTACGGAAGAACCAATATCATTGTTCTGCGCCAACGGCTGATGCTGTTGCACCCGCACCAGTTGTTCGCCGTTTTCGTATGGAAGTGGGGCCAGAAGGACATGATAAACCACGCTGAAGATGGCACTGTTAGCACCAATCCCAAGTGCAAAAGTAAACAGGATCAGCAGGTTAACGGCTGGTTTCTTAATTGCGCTTGCAATGGCAAAACGCAAATCTTCAATGAGATCTTGCATAGTAAACTCCTGATTAATTTAGACTGATTATGGGGGCTTGGTTAAATGACGATGTATCTGACACAATCACTTGCATTCCGGGAGTCAGGCCACTGAGAATATGCACTTTATCCAGCGATCCTTTGCCGATTTCGATCGATGTCAGTTTTGCTGTGTCATCATCATTCAGAACATAGAGCGTGGTTAGGGTGTCAGGTTGGGCCAATACTGGACGTCTTAGGGTCAAGACGTTACTTTGGCGTTCTATTTCAATACTTGCGCTGATGCGCAAATCAGGTCGCGCACCTGAAATACCATTGTCGGGTAATGCGACGTCCACAATGACCACACCATTTTGTACCGCGGGATCAATACGTATGACTTCACCTGAAACTCGTTGATTACCCACGCTAATGGTGGCAACTTGACCCAAAGTGACATCTCTAACTAAGCTTTCTTGGACACGTAGCTCCGCTTTCAGGTTTTTTTCTTGTGCCACTCGAGCAAGTATTGCTCCGCTATTGACTTGCTGACCTTGTTCAACCGGAATATCTTGTAAAATGCCATCAAGCCCCGCTTTCACATGTAAATCAGCGAGTAGTACGGAACAAGCGAAAATGAAAAAACTTCAATCTAACTTCATGTCTCTCATTTTTGGATTATAGTGCGTTTCTTCAATGGAATCAATTATTGAAAGAAGCAATTGAAGCAGTATATTTTACTAGCTTTAGGACGCTATCCAACTTCATTTCTCTACTGAGTGTTTTTTAAATGAAATTAATTACTGAAAGAAGTAATTGAAGCAACATCTTTTGCCAGCATTAGGAACTCACTAGAGTACTCAAACAACAATCTTAGTATGAGACAAGTGAAAAGGGAAGAACTTCAAATATTCTAATAACAATCTTAGTATGAAACAAGTGAAAATAGAACAACTACATTTCTCTCATTTTTGGATTATAGAGCGTTTCTTCATTGGAATCAAATACTGGAAGAAGTAATTGAAACGACGTCTTTTGCCAGCTTTAGGAACTAATCAGAGTACTCTAACAACAATCTTAGTATGAAACAAGAAAAAGATGGAAGAAACAACTTCATTTCTCTCACTTTTGGATTATAGAACGTTTCTTCCCTGAAATCGATTACTGAAAGCAACACCTTTTGCCATCTTTAAAAACAAACTAAAGTACTCTAACAACAACCTTAGCATGAAACAAGTGAAAATGTAGAAACTTCAATTCAAGTTCATTTCTATCTTTTTTTGATTACAGAGCTTTTCTTAAATGAATCTGTTACTGAAAGAAGTAATTGAAGCAACATCTTTTGCCAGTTTTAGCAACAAATTAGAGTACTCTAACAACAATTTTATTATGAAAAACCCAAACAAATTAAATTTGAAATGGGTGAATATTAAAACTCGGACCTTCAAATGAGACAAGACCGATACGGGCAGCTAAAGGGAAGGGAATCGTTAATTGGTCTGAAGTAATCAAAATCCAAAATGAAGAAGAAAGAAAAATGCGGTTAGAAGATATGCAACAGCAAGTGTTAAAACGTATCAAAAATGAAAATGAAGAGCAAAGACATACTCGGTTAGAAGACAAGCAACACAGAGAATCTAAGCAAGTCAAAAATTAAAATGAAGAGCAAAGACACAGGTGGTAAGAAAACAAGAGACATCGAGAATCAGTAACAGTGTACAGATGTAACAGTGTCACCTGTGGTGACACTGTTACCCACATTCTTTAACATTTGCAATCATAAAATAGTCTAATATCTTCATTTTTTCAACATACGTAGCTATTACCCTGTGCTTGGATTGGATAACACTCCTGTTTCTCAATTTCATTGAATATCATCAATCTTTAGGAAGCCAAATCATCTGATCAGATGGTTTTTGAGGTTCGCAAAAAAATAAATTGAAAAATGTGTAACCATCAATAATATGTGCTTTGGACTAAAAAGATTTATTTAAGATAATTGAAAGTGATATTTTTAAGGATTGTCTTGCCACTCCTTGACTTGACGGTTTTTCAATGTAGTTCTTCTAGAAGCTTATTTTAGTGATTGACTTGGTTTCAAATATTTTAACTATGGTATTATAAAATATTAATGCACTACCTATCAAGTGAACACCAGCTAAGTCAGCAGTGCTCCTCTTCACAAGGAAAAATATTCACTCAATACCAAGGCTTTCAATCTGTGGTACCCCTGTCCCAGCAGTTGAAAAGTTTTGCTACCTTTGGTTGATTTTTGACACTGAACTGTTATGGACCCACCATGTGAATTATTTAATTGAAAACATCAAGAGTAGAGCCAACATTGTCAATGATATTTGCATATCTAAGAGAGGAGCCTCTTTCTCTGTTGCCACCCAGCTTGGGAGAGCAGTTGTAATAAGCAATTTGCATTATGGTTGCCTCCTATACCAGGAGGCACCTGCCCAACTCCATAAAAAACTGGATACAGCCCTGGTATGAGCCCTAATGTAACTCGGGGGCTGAAAAATCGAACACAATATTTAAAAAGGTGTGCTGAGCCTGCGATTCTTTATCTATTATAATACAAAATTACACCTCAATTTTTAGCTCTCTATTTTATTCTTAATCATTTTTGAATAGTCTTTCACCTATAATGCCTGAAATCAGTTTTTTTTTTGAATATACAACATAAATATAACAACTTTTAAGACACCGGTAACCGGAGCTTGTTTCTTTTCAGTAAGAGCCTTTCCTCTATCTTCCAAGAAGTCAGCACTGTACATCAAAGGTTTTGTTCTTTCACGGACACTTGACTATGTCCATAATAAATCTCCGCTTGTATAGTGTTCAGCTGTGTAGGCTGAAATCCTTATTTTCAAGACTTTGCATTCTCCTATCAATTTCAAACATTTCACCGAGCCGTCTATTCAACTTCTATACAAAGAGATTTTTACCTGAGCTCCATGTATGGTGAAAATTTTCAAAAATACCCTTTCCCCTTCAATGCCCCCTGCTAAGGGAAGTTCATTATATAAATTTTGAAAAACATAACAAAAAAAAAAAAACTGTAGAAAATGATGGGGAAATTCCAAGAAATGATGCAAAGGCTTGACTCAAGAGGCTCCACGTCTCCCTGTTTACATACTTGTGACATCTTACGTAATTTTTCTTAAGAAATATTTCAGATTATGCTACGAATGCAGAGTCGAACTTGCACATCATAATAAACGGAAATAAAAATAAGGGAAATACAATACAAAACAACAGACATGATACAACTAAATATAATAATACAATTTTGTGGAAATACAACAAAATAAGCAAAAAATGTTTCCTTCCATTCAATCTGTTTTATTTAGTTCTTACTATATGCCAAAATTTTAAACATATTATTTTATTCACAAGGTGGTTATGTTATTTTACTACGTTGTACTAACCAGCATTACAATAATATTCTTTAGTACAGTATACTTTACTATAATTAAAGTCTATGGGCCATATTCAGCTAGAATTTACTTTCTTGTAAACTCTATTTCACTAGAAAATATGTGCCACTGTCTAATATTCTGTTACCCTTTACTCTTTGCAAGATAATATTAATACCAATGATTAGCTTCATCTGGTCATTTTTAAGTATTAAATGGTATAAGTGAATTTCGATAGTAAGCCATTTGTTATAAATTTTTCGAAGCGGAACAATTTTTTCGCAATATGAATTCTAAGGTCTTCGGTCTGTCTAACAATGCATGGCTTGTTTACAAAGGGATTACATAGGTTCACCCTTCATTATATTACATTTCTCGAGAGTTTAAACTTGTGTTGCAACATAAAACTATCTTAGCAACTTATATTATGGTCACGTGACCTTTAGAAAGTAAGTACAAGCTCTGAATTATGTATAGTAGTACCGATAGAATTTTTAATGAATAGGTTTAGTTCTGCAAAATAGCAAAAAGGCAAACAAAAAGCACCTGAATATCTGAACCAGAAAACACTGAAGATCACGGTTTATTAAATTTAAGTGAAACACTGCTTACAAACTACCTGACTGGCAACTCCTCTAGCCACGTAGTCAGCGCATGATTTTTCTGGGAGGGGGTAGGCAGTGATAGGTATAAAAAAACAAATTATATTTATTAACTCGAACAAGAAGTACTAACAAATTCAAAATATAAGGATTTTTTGGGGGTAGAGGATGGGCCCCTATCCCACCAAGTGTGTGCCCGTGGACTTCCAGAGGCGGAGGCATACCGCATCTCCTCCGACCTCGACCGGCTGGCGCAGGTGTTCATCAACCTGATCGCCAACGCTCAGAAATACTGCGACGCGGACGACCCGGAGCTGACCATCTCCACCACGGCCGACGGCGGGCAATTGCATATTGATTTCACGGACAATGGCAGCGGCGTGCCTGCGGATTTCCAGCAGATGATTTTCGAGAAGTTTTCCCGCGTCAGCCCTGAACGCGCGGGCGGGGCCGGGCTGGGTCTGGCGATCTGCCGCGAGGTCATGCAGCGGCTTGGCGGCGATATCCGCTATCTGCCTGGGCGCAGCGGCGGCGCTTTCCGGGTTTCCTTACCCGCCGCGGGCGAAAAGGCGGCGTAACCTGCGCGGGAATACAGAAGTTGTTAACCTCCTTTCGGGTAAAACCAAGGAAACGGGACGCGTATGGGGCAGGTTAAACAGCCTATGTCTGAGACAGAAGCAGCACAGGCGGGCAGCGGTAAGCAAAGTGTGCTTGCACGCAAGCTGGCAGCAACCAAGGAAGGCGCCGGGGCGATCAACAGCTCCCTGACGCTGAAGGCGTTGCGCCGTTCTGTCGCGCGCGCGGCTGCGGATCTGTGCGAGCTGCCGATGGCCGTGCTGGCGGCCCGCCAGTGCAATCGCATCCCTGAGGATCTTGCCCAGAACCTGTCCGACAAGGATCTTCTGGTGGTGCTGGATTGCCCGAACGGGCGGATCGGTGCGGCCAGCATGGACGCGGCCACCGTGACCGCGCTGATCCAGCAGCAGACAATTGGCGCGGTGATCGGCAAGGCGCCGGCTGAACGCGTCTATACCCCCACCGATGCTGCCATGACCGCCGAATTTCTGGAACGCACCTTTGCCAAGGTCATGTCGATGCTGGATGGCCACGCGGATCAGGCCATCTTCTCCGGATACCGCTTTGGCGCACAGGTTGAGAACGTGCGCAGCCTGGTGCTGGGGCTGGAGGCTGAGGATTACCGGGTGATCGAATTGAACCTGGATCTTGCCTGCGGCGCCATGCAGGGCGTGATGAAGCTGATCTTGCCGGAACCCACGGCGGAGGAACTGCAGGACGGTCAGGGCGGCGGCTCCCAGGGGCCGTCACTGGGCCGTAACCTCGATTCAATCCGCGCTGAGCTGACGGCGGTTCTGTGCAAGATGCGCGTGCCGCTGCGCGACTTTGCCGGGTTGAAGAGCTTGTCGGCGATCGACGGGTTGCCGTAGCGCATCGCCCAATCCACGTCCAAGCCGAGGCCCGCCGCCTCGAACCGCGCGCCGAGGCCGACCGCTTGCTCGCGGGTGTACCGACGGAGCGGCGACTCGTCGGTTTCGGTATCCCAGATCTCGCGATAGGCCTTGCCGGCGATCCCGGGACGAATGTTCAGAATGACGAGGTTGAGAATACCCCACCAGAGCACACGGTTAACCTCGATCACCCGGGGGTCCGAGAGAAACTCCTTGAGATAGCCGCGGACCGACCAGAAATCCGTCGCGTCCGGCGTGCCGAGATTGATCAGCAGCACGCCGGTTCGCTCATCCGGGATATCGGGGTGATTCACCGGCCGCGCGGACATCCGAGACTCCATGTTCCCGCGACCTGGCACGGTGTTCCAGCGAACAAGGCCGGCGTTACTTCGGCGCGATCACCATGACCATCTGGCGGCCTTCGAGGCGCGGGAAGGCCTCGACCTTGGCGATTTCCTCGGTATCTCCCTTGACCCGATTCAAAACCGCCACGCCAAGATCCTGATGCGCCATCTCGCGGCCCCTGAAACGCAGAGTGACCTTGACCTTGTCACCTTCGTTGAGGAACTTGTTCACGTTGCGCATTTTGACCTGATAGTCATGCTCGTCGATATTCGGACGCAGCTTGATCTCCTTGACCTCGATCACCCGCTGCTTCTTCTTGGCCTCGTTCTTCTTCTTCTGGGCTTCGTACTTGAACTTCCCGTAGTCGAGGATCTTGCAGACCGGCGGGTCGGCGTTCGGCGATACCTCCACGAGATCGAGCCCGTGGTTCTCCGCCTCGGCCAGGGCCGCGAAGGTTTTCATGACTCCAAGCTGCTCTCCGTCCGGAGCGATGCAGCGAACTTCGATCGACGTAATGTCGCGGTTCACCCGCGGGCCATCCTTGACCGGCTGGTGATTCATTGGTGGTCTGGCGATCTAACGCCTCCTTTGTCGGTTCACGTTGTGTGTCTTTGAGGCCCGGCCCTCACATCGGAGGTGTCGCCTCTTCCCGTAGTCTATGAATGGCTTCGTCAAGCGCAAGGATTTCTTGCTGCTTGCCGCCAAGTCGACGGATCGCAACGGTGCCTTCCTCGGCTTCGCGGGCGCCAACCACGAGGATCGCGGGGATTTTCGCCTGGCTGTGTTCGCGGATCTTATAGTTGATCTTATACGTATTAACTTTCGTTCTTTTTAAGTTTTAATAATTATCCTTATTTCAGTTGAAAAACTTATTCTTTTTTATTTTATTTCTGATCTTTCTTAATAATGCGAGGAAATCTGGATGCACCTCCACGGAAAAATCCCTCCTCCCCACGAATATATCTTCTAAACAATTTAATCCTGGGGAAAATTTACCCTGGACAATTACCCTTAACATATCCACGCGTAAAATTGAGTCGGCTAAGAGAAAGCAAAACATAAAAAGAATTTTGTATAGGAATTCTGGAAAAATCCCTCAGTGCAAAATTTCCACTGAAAACAATCACCCTTAGAAAGTTCCCTCCCCGTGGAAAATCACCGCAGACGATAATTTGTCCCCCTTCCCACCTGAAAAATGTGCGCATACTTTCCAATAACAAATACTGTACGTACACAAAGGACACATTTCATATCTTAGATACCTTTCCCCAACAGCTTTGTGGGTCATTTTACCTCCTAAGGACAGTTATTCGGTTTTGAACTGTGCTGAACAAAATAGCTATCTCAAATTTTTAACTGATTATTTTGAGGAAAAAGGGCATGGGGTGAGGCTGAGTTTTCCTCCAATTTTTTCGATCACTTAAAAGGCGCTAAAACTTTTTAATTCCGTTCGTATTAGTCCTCTCTCGATATTATAGGACCATTGGCTCGGTACGGTCACCCCAGGAAAAAAAAAACAAAATAAAAAAATTAACTATCTTATTATTGATTAAAAATAATTAATTACAAATTATCTTCATTCTGGCAAAATGCAAATTCCTCATTTTGCAGATAGGAGCTTGAAACCTCTATACTAGGTTTCTTTCATACGCTCAATCTGATGGTGAGGTTTTCTTCAATATTCTTTGAATTTTAGGGGCTCTTTCCCCATTTTTTCAAAAATCAGGCATTTTTCTCCAGCTCAAAGTCTTTAATGGGTAAAACTAAACATAATCAAAATTATTGAGTTCGAATCAGCATAATAAGTCAATTGGTTTTATATATCTGTTGGTGCCAAAATTCCATTTTTTGGAGTTTCGGTTACTATTGAGCCAGATCGCTTCTTACTTGCAGTTCGTTACCAACAACCAAAACCGAATCCAGGAGGAGTCATTGGGTTTGAACCCCTCCTGAATTTTTTTCCCAAGTTTTTGTAACCCCCCTTTCCCCGAAAAACTTCATTTTTACCCCCCTCCAAGAACATTTTCAAAATTTTTTGGATGGTCTCTTCACCTTTCGCTTGCTGCAAAACCTCAATTTGAACACTTTTATCAAATAGGAAACCACATGACTGCTGTTACTGATGAGACAACAAAAATAGGACAAAGCTGGCTTGAATGGCTTGGAAGAGAAAGGACTTACCAGTTTTCCTTTCTTCGCCTTTACCTTGATCTTAATCTCGTGCCATTGTCGTGGACAGGCTTCCACCCAAGCTTTTTCAGATTGGTCGTTCCTGGGACGACTAGAGAAAATGGAGCACACGAAGTAGAAGGCAGTATCTTTTTCGATATTATCTGATAGTCCTCATACCATTCCAGATGAAAACAACCCCTGTTTCATTTCTTATATTGAAGAATCAACCGGGGACACAATCCGTATTGGTTGAAAAGGGCCATATGGAATAAGGTACATCCTTTGGTTTTCGCTAGAGAATGGCTTCCTTATTCCTGGACCATTTTGAACTATACTTTCAAAATCATCACTGCAACTTTCGGCAAAAACTTTACTAATTGTTGAAATATTAAGAAGTTCTTCAGCGAAATTGACTGTTAACTCTTTACATAACTCAAACACAGAAAAGGATGTACAATGTATTTTCACCGAGATATCTATTGCATTCAACGTAAAATGTGTCTAGACAGTCTTAACAATGTCATTGGGACCAACAGCTAATGATATAACGTATTCGAGCTCAGTTAAACGTGTAAAAAATACCTTCTTTAGTCATTAATCGGAAACGTCTTTCCCGATATTTGACTCCTTCTCGTAATCCGTGTTGATCAATGGCATGACATAGCCAATTCTTGCTGTTCGTTCTCAAGCGTTGTATTCCTCTCAACCTCGCATTGATATCTAAGTTTTTTCACTATCCTGTATACACTTGCTTAGAAATGGGTCTCCTGGGGCTTCTTTTCTTTGAATTCTAATTACTTTTCCATTGTGTTTAGAAGATTCTTGCCTTATTTTCCACTCATACTCAAAGTTTGACTGACAATCTGACAATATGTGAGCACAAACAGATTTTTAAGGCCAATTACTAAGCTACCAGACTAATCTATTTATACTTTTTAAATTTAAACGACTCTGTTTAAATCCGGAAATATTTCAAGAAGAATTAAACGATACAATAAAACGACTCTATTCTATTTACATCCAAATACAATTTCCGGTATCTACGACAGCGGGGTTGAAATTTTCTGAAGAATTTTTTCTTCGGAAGGGGGATTTTACATAGAAAAAAAATCCTCCTTGAAGGAATCTTCCTTAAGAAAAGTTCTCCTCATCAAATTTTCAATGGGGAGAGAGGACTTTATAAGGAAAGTTGTCCAATGGTGGGGAGATGTTGGGCCTGATTAGCGATTTAATCTGATTGTTTTTTCTTTTTTTTATAAATTGCTAGGGGGAATTTTCCACTCGGAATCGTCTGCAAGAAATTGTCCAAAAGGAAGTTTCAGCAAGGATGGCATTTTCCAGAGTAGATTCCTTTGGGTGTTTCACGTTGAAAAAAATATTTCATCTATGGGAAGTCCCACCTCTCTCCCTTTCGAAACTTTTGTCCTTACACTAAAAATTTGACTTTCTGTCGCAATTCTTTAAGAAGTATCCTGATAATACAAAGTTTGATTTGAAATGGCAGGAAGCTCTTATAAAAGTAATAAACCTATAGAAAAACAACGTGACCAGCTAGGTGTTGATAATGAAGCAACCACCCTAATATACGAGATTGTTCTTGTTTGTTTGAAGTTTTAATTTTGTTCCTTAATTTCGATGGAAAAATACATTTTTGAATTTAATCAGAGCATAAGGATGGCATACTATTAAGGAGTTTAGCATAATATGACTGAGAGAAACCACAAAAATGTAATAAGAGGACTTGTTTGTATGGACTGAGATCTGAAGTACTATTGTAGTTTCGAGGGAATGAAACTATCAATGAACAGCTAACAGTTTCTACTAGCCAGTTTAATGCCCTGAAGCAGAAAAATAAATTGCTTACTGCATCTTGTAATGAGAATTTCTTGAAAGACAAAATGAAAAGTCCCTTGAAGGAGTCTTTGGCAAAACAGATTAAGCTGACTGCAACTGAGACCCTTAGCTTAAAAGAAGATTGCCTTAAGTCTACAACTGAGCAATTGGATGTTATCAAGCATGATGTATTTACTGCTGTCAAGCTTGATTTTGAAAATTTTGCCAAAAGGGCTTTGGCTGAACAGGTAAAAGGATTAAGAAGTTTGAAAACACTTTCAAGTTTTAAGTCCAATCTCAGTAGAGGTCCATGCAGACTGATATTACAAAGCTTAATGACTAGTTGGAGCAATAATCTATGGAAGACCAAGTTATTGTATATTTGGAGTTCCTGAATTTGGCACACCTGAAGTCACTGCTCCCCGGTTGAAAATAACATTTCGCGTAATCTTCATAGGGTATTTTTATACACTCGGTTACACGTCATTTCGTTGTTTTTCATACCGTCAGCCATTGCGTCTCAAATTTGTTTACTAATGAGTGATACAGCGCTGGGATCTAATGGTCATACCTGAGCATTGCTTCCTCCGACTCCCAAATTATTTGATTTTTTTTTGCACTTTTATTCCAGGCTTTAATGCGAACCCAAAGCGTTATGTGATGGTTTAGTACCCTTTTTTCCAAAAAAGAATAAAGATCCCAAATTCTGCGATTCAGGTTGCCCGATAGCCATATATTCTGCTTTAGGTAAACTGTTGGAAAGGATCCTTCAACATGAAATTAGTCTAAAGTGCAATTATGGAGATAATCAGTTCGGGTTTCGAGAAAGGTTCAGTGGCCAATCTGCAAACGCAACTTTTTTAGGTTTTCCTTGAAGAACACAAAGTATCAAAGAAAATTTATATTTTCGCTATTGACATATTGAAAGCTTTTGATTCTGCTCCGCATCCTCATGCCATCTTGTCTCTTCTAATGAGTGGAGGAAGCCCTTTCATATGTGCTTGCCCTTTGGAAAATGTATTAGGGCGCATCAGTCGTGCAAAGCTTGGAAGCCACACCAGTAATCTCATTTGTGTTTGTCATGGAGTAAAACAGGGTTCTGGTTTGTGTCCTGCCAATTTTAACAGTGCTATTCAAGTTGCTTCACCTCAGATTCCGCCTTACCTTATTGATCTCTGCATAGATGCAAGTCACCTCTCCAACGCCAATGACATTCTCCTTATATCTATTGAGGCACTACAGACTGCTGTGAAAACTATTTATGTAAGATTACAGGAGATCAGACTGTCAGTTGTCCCTTCAATGGTGAATTCCTTGTTTTTGGCTCCCAACAACTTCCAAATGTAATCTCTGCCCTAACAAAATATCTGCCTCCGCTACCGTAAGCATCTTGGTCTTCCGTTTGGAGGATCTATTGAAACAAAAAAATATACTTGTCATGAATACTCTGAAACATAAGCTAGGAAAATCTTACGGTTTACTTGCCAGAGTTAAGGGGTAACTCGATAAAAGAACATTAATTAGGATTTTTAATTATATTTTTTTGCGCCCCATGTATTTTTCCTTGTACCAATTTGATGATTTTTTTCCTGCGGCCGAACGCAATAAAAGGTGTTCTGTCTTAACAGTAGTGGATATAGCAAAAATAGACAATAGCTTACATCATATCTGGCTCTTAAATCTTTTGGGGGAAGTTTGAAAAGCGTTTACTCATTTAACCCAAACTCAATATTTCTTCATTGTCATCAAAACCTTCTTTACTTTTGTTACACTTTGACCCTATCTTGACTCGTGTCCCTATTTCAAAACTTGACAGAGGGAAAAGCATTATTTTAAAGAGAAAATCGAATCCATCTTCAAACAAAAATCGCATTGGAAAGGTTTTCTTGAAAGACCGAATGAGGAAATTTGTTCAGGCAGAGATAAGCCTTTTACTTGAATTCACTCGTGTTTGTAAGCATATCCCAGAAAATCTATTCTTACCTTGAAAAAAGGGGGAAACAAATAAGAGTATTTAAATCTTCTAGAATTGGGTTCTTGCGATTTATTTTCTTCTTTTGAAGGCACAAATTTTGACGATAATGAGAAAATTTACTTTCACTATATTCGGTTTAAAATTAGTTTGTAAGGAGAGACAGCTACGTACGCAATAGGTGGATGTAATATATCCAACTATCCAAAGAATTTTCTCATCAAGGATCTCATTCTGCATAGACAAATGGGTTCCACGGATCACCACTCAGGGCTCGAAAATTTTCGTATTATGTGCACTGAAAAGCTATATTACCTTCAGTTTTGAACATCTTAAAAAATGTTGGAGTGCCATTAGTCCTTACTCGAGTGATATCAATAATGAGGGTGTTCTTGTATCAAACTTGATGAAGATGGCGGGACTTATCTACGAAAAATATCTTTCTGGTATTTTTTGGCAATTAAACAACCGACAAAAAGCGCATCTGTTTGCAATTTTTCACATTTTAGGCGACTAGGGAAAATCAAACCTGAGACAATCAAACTCTCGGCTCCTACTTCCTTCTTTTTTTATTAATAGTATGTATGTCAACTTAAATAATTTCTGTTTTGTTTTTATTGTGTGCTTGTCCCATCTAGGAATATCTCTTCCGAAATAAACCCCTTAGCGCATGCCTGTGAATACAAAAGCCATTCGTAAAAGCTGTTACGAATGTTCCTGCGGTGTTCCCGTTTCCAGTCTCCCAGATTATCGGACGACCAAGAAAAGCATGGAAAACCATGATATGGTGTTCAATCGACTGCCGGAAACAAAAAAAAAAAACAAAAAACAAAAAACAGCCATGGAAAACCGTTTTTGGAAATGTATAAATATTTGTTTTTTAGTTTCTTGAGTATTTTTTTAGGTTGGAAGCTAAAGGTAATTCTTTGTATGTTCTGTTTAGGTCTGAGGTTCGTATTGATTCCCTATTCTCAGCTTGGGAGCAAATCTGCTTAGTTGTTCTTAGTGTTTTGGAGGGGTACTGGTCTTACAGTTAGAATTAGCGTAGCTATTAAATAGTTCCTCAAAAGTTAAAGCATAATCGTCATTTATGTTGCAGAGAAAATAGTTTGATTTGAACATGTTTGTTATTATTTCTTTCAGGATATTGTAATGGTGGAGTTTTAATTGACAGGTTTTGTGGAAATTATTTATCTATTGAAGTTTGCCAAAGATAACATTTGATGTGTTGTCGCCAAATCTTGAGTTTCGGTTTAGTTGCACTCCTTGATCCATTAGGATTCTTAAGAGGTCCAAATGCCATGGAAAATATATTTCTTATGGTTCAAGTTTATATATATTGAATTTCCGTATTATAAAATGGGCTGCGTTTAGACAGGTATCTTGAGGCATTGTTTTGATTTGTTTAGATTTTTTATCCCTTTCTTGATTTTAATTTTTTTTTCTAGTCTTCTTATTTTTTTTCCAGTACGTAATCTTACTATTTTGTTCAAAAAAAATTCTTCATATTGTTTGAACCATTCCGGATTATCTTGTAAAAATGTTTTTACTCTTGGGTGCTGTACAATCATTTTTAATACTTTGTGATAAAAATTAATCAAGATCTCGCAGTTTGTAAAAAGATCTTGTTCTGATTTGGCTCCAAATCTTAAGAGTTCTCTTATCGCATGAGGGTTGTTCCTTTTTATAGCCAGGTTTAGAGGGGATTCTTCAATAAAGAAACCGCTGGGGTATTGATTGTGCCTTATTTGATTTATGTCAAAGCTATTGGACTATTGTTGTTTGATCTTGTTTGATCTAATGTCTGCACGGCATAATTCCGCTAAGTTAGTCTTGGTCTTATATTTAGAATTAAGGTAGTTATTATGGAGTTGCTTTATTATTACCAAATATCCTGTTATTATGTGTCCAGGAGTTTGATTTACAAATGATAAAAATTGTTCACAATTAAAAGCGGGGCTCCAATTAGTATCCTTGTTAAATTATAGTTAAAAATCTTTAGCCCAATCGGTTTTAAAACTTATATGCTATGATTGGATTATTCTTATAAGTCATATTACTAACAGAAAATTACTTTACTATTAAGGATTCTGGGATAGCCTACATCAACCTCACACGTTTCATGACTCCGCCTTTGCATGTGATGATCAATAGTCATAAATAAATATATAGCATTGCGCACTTAGATCCAAAGGGCCCCAACTGTCCCAACCTTAAAGAGATAACCCTTTGCATGTGTGAGGGGTCCCATTTCTGAAATAATTTTTCCTTACTGTATGATATTTATGCTGTGCTCAACAAAAGCTTTAACAACTAATCTTTATTTTTCTCAATTCACTTTAGTATGGTGGCTTAAAACAACATGGTTCCAATGGACCCCATCTTTCAGCCCATTCTGATTATGAAGACACTGCAGAGCTCTTTAACGTCGATTGATTTTCAGTCATTTAATTAATCACCTTCAGAATACTGAGTAGCCTTGAAAACGCTCTTTTAATTGGCCTTGGTTCTCAACCAATCGGTTTTTCGTCGATTTTGCATTTAGTTAGCCTATCGTGTCTTTGGCTACTATGAATTGTGTTCATATTAGTTATCAAAGGTAAGAAGAGATACCGTCAAAAACAAAGGCAATTTACTAAGAGCTATCAGCAAACATTGCTGACATTTTTAAAATTAATATAAAAATTTTAAAATATTAAGCTGATGGTTTGAAAATACTGTTGACACCATATAACGCTTTTCTAAGCAATTTTAAGACATCTTTCTTTAATCACATAAAGAAGGGAGACTGTAATAATTCTTGTCATTCACTTCATATCCTTGTACCTCACAATTCAAACGACTCGATGTAAATAATACTGCTGAGCATAAAATTGTCTGAAAAGACTTGATCTAAACGTTTTATAAGCAAGATTTATTTTAATCCTCTCGAGACTCTAACGTTATTTTACTAATATTTAGAGTCTACTAACATTGAGTATTTAATTAACACCAAATTTGATGTTAACCAAAACCTTACAAATTTTCTTTTCTTGGATAATGATAAACCGCTAAAATTATCTAGCATAAGAAAATAATTTAAATAGGTCAGGATTTTGGAATTAATCATTTTAAAACCTTAATTTTTGAAAACATTCATATGAATGACGTCACATTCATCTGGATTTAAGAGGAGTAGATCCTTTTTTCCCAGAAAATACCGATTGTTTTTGGCTTCTATGACGTTATGCAAAACTTTAAAAGATGATGAATAAATCGGAACAGCTCTGGGCCTCCAGCTCTGGGGTCCGCCCGGATCGGAGGGCCGCCTGCTGGACGTCGCCGAGCGAATCGCCGCCACGACGGGCCTCGGCTACACGGCGCCCCGCGTGAAGGGAGACGCCTGATGCGCGAGCAGCCCCAGGTCCTGATCGGCGTGGAGGTCCACCTCCAGCTGAAGACGAAGACGAAGTGCTTCTCCCCCAGCGGCTACCACTACGGCGCCGACCCGAACACGCTCATCGATCCCGTGGTCATGGGCCTGCCGGGCGCGCTGCCCGTCCTCAACCGCGAGGCCGTCCGCCTGGCGATCCGCACCGGGCTCGCGCTCGGGTGCGACATCGCCGAGCTCACGAAGTGGGATCGCAAGAACTACTTCTATCCCGACCTGCCGAAGGGCTACCAGATCAGCCAGTACGACAAGCCCCTGTGCTTCGACGGGCAGGTCGAGATCGACGGCGACGACGGCGAGCCGAAGATCGTGCGCATCCGGCGCGCGCACCTCGAGGAGGACACCGGCAAGTCCACGCACGACGAGGGCGGCAACAAGTCGCGCGTCGACCTCAACCGCGCGGGCGCACCGTTGCTCGAGATCGTGAGCGAGCCCGACATGACCTCGGCCGCGGAGGCCGAGCGCTACCTGAACGCCCTGCGCGAGATCGTGGCGTTCCTCGGGACATCGGACGGCAACATGCAGGAAGGCAACCTGCGCTGCGAGCCGAACGTCAACCTCGTCTATCCCAACGGCGACAAGACTGCGATCGTCGAGGTGAAGAACATCAACTCGGTCCGCAACGTCGGTCGCGCGATCGAGTACGAGGTCGAGCGCCAGGCGAAGGAGTACGCCGAGCACGGACGCACGATGGCGAACACGCCGCGCAGCACGCGCGGCTGGGACGACGTCAACGGCGTGACCGTGCACCAGCGCACCAAGGAGTCGGAGGACGACTACCGCTACTTCCCCGAGCCCGACCTGCCGCCGCTCGAGATCGAGCGCAGCGTCGTGGAGGCGGAGCGCGCCACGCTGCCCGAGTTGCCGCGCATCCGCCGCGCGCGCTACCGCGACGACCTCGAAGTGCCCGAGTACTTCCTCTTCGACCTCCTGACCGACTGGATCCCCGAGGGCTTGCGCGGATTCGCCCTGCGGGAGGGCGTCTACCAGCCCATCGCACCGGGGCCGAGAGGCCGCCTGGCCAGCGCCGAGCTTGGGTTGCACTCAGTAACTGAGCTTTCTGTTGATGGAGTATCTATTACCAGCCCTAAAGAAAAAGCTGAGGCACTGAACAATCAGTTACAAAAAGCCTTCACTACCCCATATAGAGATCCACATCTCAATCAACCTAAGTATATAGTTGATAAACCAATGTCACCAATGACCGTCAGTAGACAAAAATGAGGCTAGACTGAAAAATCCAAACTAGAATAAATTTCACAGAGCCCCTAAATAAAGAAATCCCAGTAGACCTCATTCACCTAGATTTTTGCAAAGCATTTGACAAAGTATGTCATCACTGACTAGTTATAAAACTTCAGTCATAGGCTAAATCATAATTCTGCAATACTGTAAGACTCAAAATGTTTTCCTTGAGTACTGAGCAGGCCTACTTCAGATCTAAGTTGAAAGTTTTGCTTTTAAAACACAGTGAAAGCAGTGGAGATGATAATTCTCAAGGTTGTTTTCAAGTCACAATTTTAGCTCAGGAAATTTTCCTGACTCTTTTTCTTTTGTAGACTCTTTGCCATCCTTCCAAGTAGTCTTAACAGTCAATTTTTTAGGTGGTGGCTTGGAGAGAATACCATTTAATTCAATACTGTTCAAAACAGGGAAATGATCAGATGCACAGACACCAAAATCAGCCTGAGATGGCCCTTTTGGCTTGATTTCACTGGTGCATAAAATAAAATAAAATTTTGAAGTGGAGTCTGTACTATGGACATATGCAAAGGGCAAACCGTTTGGCACCCATATTGCACTGTTAACCCTAAAATTTCCCTTTCAGTGGCATATAATAGATTAAACACTAGTTCTAAATCGCCATGAACATAACCTGAGCCTGAAACATACTTTTAAGGCTTCAGTCTTCTTCCCCCCATCCACTACAATATTACAGACTAAAGTTAATCTGTATTTTCCAATATACGGGCTTTTTGCATTACTAAATAAAAAAAGTGCTACTTTATATCTGCTGTTTCAAAGGTTTTGGCCCCCCCCCCAAAAAAAAAGTTCCTGCCTACGTTCCTGGCAAGGAACGTATCATGACCTCTTCAACTGAAGATGGATCAATATATAAATGTAATAGAATTTGATTTTCAAATAGAGGGACGTTAAATGCCCCTTTGCTTAATCAGCATTACAGTTCCCCTTTCCCAGCCCTAAGCCCTTACAAATACTTACAGCCTCATTAGAATAATACAGCCAGAATGGGTTAAAAATGAAGAAAATCACCTGAATTTAAGATCTGGATTAACTTTCTAATAAACTCAATTTCTCATTCTTAGTACTTCAGGGGAAATCAACCATGTCTAGGGTAGAAGGACTGCTACTTGAAATAATCTGGGCTAGCCATTAGATTACTAATGCCTACCAACCAGAGAAAATACAGGATTTAACCAAGCATAAATGACAGTTTATGGATATAAACAATTCAGTAATTTTAAAAATAAAATCTTTACACATAAAAAGAATAGTCAAAACTTACCACTTCCATATCTTCATCTACAACAGCTTTGTCACAAGAGTTGCATCCTCTCATGCCAATATTGTTCTCAGGCCCTTGACAACCCCCGATACAATTCTCATGACAAGATTGGCATTCACCATTATCATCAAATTTGGTTGTTGGACAACTTGAAACACAGTAAGGTCCGTCTCTGACATGTTTACAGCTCGTACAATTACCAGGACCAGGACCAGAACAAGTAAATTCGCATTCCTCGTCGCAACGCTTGCAGATCTTATCTGTCGACTCGTAAGTTCTGCAACATGAGAATTATGAGAAACTTGTAATGGTATTAGATTTGAAGTAAGACTTATCAATTGGAAGTTTGTTGTATTGTTTTTTTGTTCTGCTTGCTTTATGTACTGTTGCTTTGCAGTATTTATATATTTAACATTGACTTACTCATGTCAGCTGAAAGTTGTTGAAGTAAATAAATATGTTTTATTCTATTACGTGAAAAAAGTCGTAAATTACGCAAAGTTCGAAAATTCATAAAATTTATTTGAGGGAGAAGATTGAATTTTATTACCTTATTAAATTATCTATTTGGGAGAAGGAGGAGATAGGGAATCAAATAGGATTAGAGAACAAATTTACACTATTTAATTTTAGAATAGTTGAACGTTACGAATTAAGATCAACTTGGTGGAAGTGATGAAAAACTTGAGAGCCGTGGATAATTAGAGTGAAAGCCATGACAGATTGTCTCTATGAGAGGAAAATCTGGCATGAATTTTCCAAAATTGTAGAAAAATGATTCAATTCACTTGTTGATAAATAGTTTGTCGTCCATCCTAGGGCAAAACTAAGGTAGAAAGGCATAGGGGAAGGGTAATTCGAAATGTCTGTCAGTTCTGTGAGCCATGGAAAGTAATTGGAGACCCTAAAAGAATGATTGACTCTCTCGAAATGGCCAAAAAAAATTTAAACATCATTGTTGAGATATATTTGGAGTCATTCGCAAACGAACGCAGATTTCGAATCAAAGAAACAATTATCTTACGACCCTCCCCCCGCACCACAATGATGAATCCCTCTTTCGTGACTGTAGCTTCACTTAAAAGTGCGGAGAATTTTCAGCATTGAGGAAACTCACAGATCATAGAAGGTTTTTGGTGGAATAATTAGCAAATCAGGATAGAATTGTAATATAAGCATAAATAAACCTACAGCCTTCCCAAAAGTGGGGCTACCCCACTATAAATCACAGTTCTTGTGGTATAAATCACAAGAACTATTTTTCAATATGCAATAGAATGTCATCTAACTGGTTTTTTTGTTTTTTATATATAAGATTCAGTAAGTTTAAGATTGCTTCTGACAAATCTAATTTTTGAAAAAAAGGAACAACATCCTCAAAAAGCCAAGTGATCGGAGCAGAAATTACATTATCAGAGCTTATCAGAGAACCCTATTGTTGAGGAATCAAGCTCCTATCTACAAAAACGTAACATTTTTTGTTTTCCCTAAGAAGGATAATCACAGAAAGTCTGTTCGTTTTTCCAAAGATGATTACATCAAACCTAGAAATTCGGAAGAATGTTTCTGTTTTCTTCCCTCTTCTTACGCAGACAGTTTACAACTAGTATTACTGAAAATTTGGTTGTGAATATCTAGTGTCTAGTATCTAAAATGATTCGTCAAGCTAAAACTAGCGGTCTTTTTTCCCTTTTAAGCGAACGTCAGCTTATGGCACCTGGAAAAATGACGCTCCGTTATACCCATGCAATATACAGCACTATGAACAACATCTCTGTGTAAACGCATGATACAATAGCTAATCAGCTCAATAGGGCTTACGAATCGCATTCTTCTATAGGATACTACTTGTGTAATGGTAGATTCATTAAGAAATAACACTAAAACCATGTTTCGGAAAGAAGAGTTAAAACCCATAATAAGACCTAAAATCTGCAGGAATAAAGTCGTGCAATAATTCAGACTTGAATTGAACAGTAGTTATTATTTATCAACAAATGAAACCCAAAGCAAATACAAAGTAATTTGCGTAATTACATCAAACATGAAGATAACAAATACTGCTAGAGAGCAATAAATAAATCCTAAAACAAAAGAAATAAAAAAAAAGTCATGCTCAAATCCAACAGGACTCAATGTAGAGGTTCTTTATCTGGTCCTATATGACCTCCTGGTCGACTTGGTCAATGATGTAGAGAGCTTCGAACTTGTTGCTACGTTCTGTAACGAACTCCTGCTAGGTCATTCGATCTAGGAGCCTGTTAGAATCAAATTGGGGTTCTGAATTGGGTACCTTTTTCTCATTACTCTTCAACTTCAGGGAGAATTTGGCTACTAGCAGGTCTAATCCAACGTCCGCGCCTCTATATACTCCTAAATCTTGTATACTGGAGCGGAACTTCTGGCTGACTAGGCAGGCTGACTCTGGCTTAACAGGTGGCAGGCTGACCTTTTGAAGACTATCGAAACCATTTGAAGACATTTGAAAGCAAAATTCATCGTCAAATAATGTCTTCTTTCTTTAGTGGTCAGTAGCTATAATTTATTTATTTATTGAATACCCATCATTTACAAACATGATAAGACGGAGTAGGGGAAAAAGAAAAAGAAGAAAAAAGCAAACAAACAAAATAAAAACACATGCAGAAGAAAACAATTACTGCACTAAGACTTGTCATAGCAACGACAACCATATTTAGTGCAGTAATATTTAAATTTGACTCGAGTTCATGTTTTATTTTTATAGTTAGTGAAAGTGAATTGTGTTAGTGAATCAGTGAATTGTGTTAGTGTATAGTTAGTGAATTGTAAAAGTGAGGCGCCTTTTTTAGTCAGATAGTCAACGTGCGAGTTCCATCTTAAATCTTCGTCCAAAAGAACTCCAAGTATTTAACAGTTTTCTTTATTGGCAGTAGGGAAATAGAAGAGTGGCTGTCAAGCTTTAGGAAGGAAAAGGTCATATAAGAGCTCTTAGTTTCGCTGACCGTCAGTTTTACCTTTCCTAATTCAGCTTTTAGGTCATTAAAAATTCTCGCCAAGTCAGACTGTTCGGTAGTCGGAGGGATTAATTGCAGTGATAAAATAGTCAGATCATCAGCAATCTTAAAACGCTCACGAGCTGTTGCTAAAATACGATTAAAAACAATTGGCCTTATTTAGTCTCTTATGGCGAACTGCAAAAAATAAAAAAAATCCAGATGGCTCATGAAAAAAGGACTGTAGTAGTAAAGGGAGTTGGACACACTGGGATCTTTTAAAAAGAAAACTAGCAAGCATACCTAAAACGAATGGACGGGCACCCATAACCTTAGCTTCTTCCACTACTACATTATGGCTCTGTTGAACTGACTGACGGAGATACTAGTGACTCAAATAAATTTTACTTACTGTCACAGGAGCAAAAAGACAGGGCCCAAGGTAGAAATACAGTGTTTTTATTAGGATATTTTAACGCCCAGGTCGGTAGAAATAGGGATAGATGGTATCATAGCCTAGGTAAATTTGGTCTAGGAAAAGAAAGTTAAAATTTTTTTGGAAGAATAGAAAGACAAGTCTGCGAACCAAGATTAGAATATTGGAAGGTACAGTGATGATAGTGGTCAAATATGGCTCTGAAGCATGGGCGCTCCGAAGAGCGGATGAAGATTTACTAGATGTTTTCCAGAGAAATTGCATTATGGATTTGATACAGTGGTTCAAACAGTAGGCTGTACGAAAAATTTCGTCCAATCTAGGGCTAAGATTTTAGAAAGGTTGAAATGGCTGGAGCACGTTCTGTGGATTAGGCATGACAGATTGCCGAAGATTAGCCTTTTCGGCCAACCATCTAGGGCTAAACGGAAAGCAGGTCATCCTCGTCTGGGATGGGGGGATTTCATAAAGAAAGATTTAAAGGAAATGAAAGCTTCCTGGGAGGATGTATAGAGGGAGGCTTTGAATAGCTTCGGATGGAGGAGGAGCGTGCGTAGCTGTGTTGACCTCAGGTGGCTTGGTGTTGCGGTGAGTTTTTACTACTAGAAGTATTATTAGTAGTAGTTGCAGTAGAGGTAGTAGTAGAATCTACAATTGAAGCTGAGCATTTCTTTACTGAGAAGTTTAAACAGGCAAAAGCGTCTAAAGGAGTAGGAACGTACAACTTAGACTGTCTCTAAATTGAGCATCCCGTACCACAAGGAGGTCAAAACAAACGACTTCGGCGGCTTCATAAAATGAGGGGGAGGTCAATCACCCCGCCCTCTCGAGTCACCCTGGCCTGCACGATGCATTATGATCGAGGTTCATGAACCCCTACATGTTTTATTTTTTAAAAATGTCAAGTGCTCAAATTCTTAGCAGCTTCATTTAATTATTTAATATAACTGAGAGAAGATAACATTGAACAAATTTTCAGTAAATGGCAGATTTTGTTTTGGCCTTGGGAAGGCATAGGGGTTTTGACCCTTCTTCAAGAAAATTTATGCTTGTTTTCAGATTGACTTGGTATTATATTGTAATTTCTGTTAGCTTTGGGTTTCGTTTACTTATCGAGGCTTACTTGTAGACGATAAAATCGATAATAATCTTGATGTATGTTTAGAGTTTGTGTCTTTCGAACCAAGTGTTGGCCACGTAGTTAGTGTCTTGTGTAGTCGTTCAACTTGAAACTAAAACAGAAGTACATTCGTAAAAAAACAGCAACAATTATTTGTAATGTTTATCAAGAATAAAAAATTGGAATTTCGACAGCTGAAAATTGTTGGAATTGAATATTTAGGGCTTTATTAGAATCCCCTAACCATTATTGAAATTCCGACTTGTTGAGAAACAAAAATACTGGATTTACAAACCCGAATTGAAATTTCAGTTTGTTTACTGAATTACCTGAAAAATCATTATATTCGTGGCAATTCTGATTAACATAGTAAATATAAGTCATACCTTAATGCCCATGCCAATCAGTAATATCACAAGCACTAGCAATTCCACGACCGCTAATTTCATCTATCGCTATCCAAATCACCAGAATAGCCACTAGGAAGGGTCCTAAATAACCAAGCTCCGACATAAGCTAGATCCGTTTCTTCTCCAGCACAGAGATGGACGACTCCACTTATCATCTAGGATAGTTGAATCATCAGTTTCCCAGCGAAACCTAAGCAAACATTCTACGAAAATGATCTGGCGAAATATTAGACTTAGATGTTCATATTTCTTGTCTTTATTTATATAGATATGGCCAAAAAAGATTGTTTCTCTTTTATGAATACACTGTACCTATTCCGTTAGTAACATTTTATCCAATAGTTTTGAATATCCTAACACTTTCCGACTGAGTCGTTGCCATGGATGGTGGAGATGAGCAAGTCTTGAGTCGCTGCCTTTTCAGGGGTTTTTCTCTTTTTTCCTATGTAAATTACATAATATCTTTATAACTTAATTGTCATTTGTTTCTATAGTGAACTTGTAACACTAAACAGTTACAATGTCTCAACTAATAACACTTTTATTGTTTTCGAGTGGCAAGTTCAGTGAGGACAATAAGATCCCTTCGTTGATACAAAAACGTTAACTCATAGTGCAATGAACTAAGATTTATGTAACAGAGGAGCAGAAAAAAAAACATTGATAACAAAACAAACAACAACTACAACAACAATAATAATAGTAAATAATAATAATTTTTTTTAAAACTTCAATGCCATTTATTTCTTATACTGAAATTGTACAACTCAACGTTACAATTTCTAAACTAATAACATTCTCATGAAATTCTGCTGGCCGATCACCTGCTTGTAGATATCTACCGCCAGCACGTTGAATTGCCCGCCAATCACCTTGGGCAGGCCGAAATCGGTAATGACCAGATTGAAGACCACAAAAGCCGCCGAGATCAGACCATACCGCGCGCCCGGAATTGTGACTGTCCAGAACGTCCGCCAGGGGCTGGTTGATTTCGCCCATGGCTTGGTTTTCGCGATAGCGCGCCGCCAGCGTGTTCAGAACGGCCCGTACCGCGGCCTGCGCACCGAGATGGCTCATCTCGCAGGTGCCGGCGCCATCGGCGATGGCCCCCAGAATCAGATCGTCGTTGAGCCGGATGATCTGGCCGAAGTCCTGGCAGGGCACATGGTCACGGCGGTGACGCTGTCCGGCACTGAAATCGACGGCGGCTGTCCAACTCATAAGCGCGTTCCTTCGTTCAATTCGGCACAGCGGCCCAGCCGTCCACCGGGGGCAGGGCGATGTGTTCGGCGCCCACACGACTGACCGAAACCCGGCGCATGCTGGCCGACAGCCATTGGAAGAGGGACCGGAAGCGCAGGCCTTGCAGCATCATCGGTGGCCGGTTCGGCGAGGCGATCTCCTGGAGCGTTGCCAGATCCGCCCCCTGGACGCCGACGACAAAAAAACAGAGGCGCTTCAACAGGTCGGCTTCCTGAACGTCCATGGCGGCCCGCTGCCAGGCGGGACCATCGGTTGGCTCGCCGTCGCTGATCAGGAACAGCCAGGGGCGATAATAGTGAATGCCGTGCCGGCGATAGGCCTGCTTGCGGGCCTCAATGGCCTGCAGTCCGAGTTCAAGGGCACCGCCGAGCGGGGTATTGCCCCAGGCCTCCAGCACCGGCGGCGCCAATTGGCCGCCGTGGGCGCTGTCGAAGTCATCCATGGTCGTGAAGTCCTGGATCAGCTCGCAACTGCCGCCGAAGCGCACGATGCCCAGTTCGATGCGCATGGCCGCGGTTTCATCCAGCATCACCTGCTGCTGGAAGGCGCGAACACCCATGTTCAGTTCGGCAATCGCATCGCCTTGCATGGAGGCCGAAGCGTCGAGCACCAGCATCACCGGACAGCGGTTCTCCGGGTTGTCGACAAATTCCGGCATGCCAATGGCCATCTGTTCCGTTCCCTCCGATGGATGGTGATTCGTTTGGGTTCGATGACTTCATGCAGTATTCGTGCCAGGAAAATATTAGACGTGGTTCTTGATGGGTTGGCTGTGCCCTCATCAGGTGTTTTTTTCATGGATGCTGACCATACTCTTAGTGCGATGGCAGTATTGAGACCCTTTAACGTTTCGGTTATTTCGGGAATTGGTGGCAGTACTGATCCGGCGGGAAATGTAACAGTTTCTTGTCATGGTTCTCTCGTTATTACCGCAACCCCTGATATATGTCACGATTTAGGCCAGTGGTCTGGCGACGTTACCAGTAGCCAAAATCCTCTGATAATTTCCGACATTACCCGAGATTTTGGTGTCAGTGCTTCCTTTTTCCAAACAACCGTTTTAGTGAATATCAACCCTGCACAAGGAGGAACAACCTCGCTAGAGGGAACGGTATCTGTATCCTGTGGAGATGATCTCACCATCGAACCAATGCCAGACCAGTATTTTGTATTCCAGGAATGGTCTGGAGATGTTTCCGGGACTGACAACCCACTTTACCTGGAAAATATCACTTCACCCCTATCCATTACTCCGGTGTTTACAGACCATGAAGCCGATTCGCATTTCCAGCAAATAGCTGATCGGTACCCAAAGGCCGTCAACCTTGTTTTGGGGTTTCCACCACTGGATTCAGATAATACCTACTTGGGGTATGACCCTAATAGCAATCAGTTTCATTTTCTTGACCAGGTGTTACCACGTTCAGGTGAAATAGAAGAAAGTGTTCACGCTTGGGCTACCACAGTTCTCCGTCTTGTCGATCCATCTGGGGACTATGATGGTGACAGTGGTGAAAATATAGTTGATTTATACCCTGTTAACCCAAATCGAAAAACAGTATATGTGAACAAGTATTACGAACAACATGATGGCGTACCGAAGAGATTTATCTACTCTGGAGATCAAAAGGTCTCAACAGATCTTGAGGGGGTTGGGGTTGTAAATCCCACGGTTTTGTTTCATCACTTTGATCATTTGGGAAGTCTAACAGTGACAACCACTTCAGAGGGTAATATTTCCTCAGTTCAAGATTATTTTCCTTTTGGTTCGCTATGGTTGATAGAAAAATATTCTAACCATTCTACCTCCTATGCATTTACAGGTCATGAACTTGACGGTGATACTAATTTAACTTATGCTAAAGCTAGGTATTATAATCAGAATGTTGGCAGATGGATGAGTCAGGATCCGTTGGTTCAATTTATAGGTTTGCAATTCTCAAGTGAGAATGGATTAACAATCTGCACAATTTTTGGTCTTCTACAGGGCTGAAGCCATTCTTCCTCCATTCTGCAAATACCCTAGAATTTACAAGCATGTTAATCAACTGGTTTATTCAGATAATCTTTTTATGGTGTATTTTGTTGGAACTGTTTGTTTGTTAAATCAAATGCATGTTGAAGAAATTTATAAATGTAATTTTCAAGCTGATTAGAGAGACTACACAGCAAGCCTCATTTTTGTGCATCCCAAGTCTTTCAGTTTCTGGTCTGGAATGAGGAAAAACACTCAAAGTCAAGTAACTTGGCCAAGCAAAAGTATCAGAATTCCTTATTGAGGATAAAAATAAACATTTGTCTATTTTTGAGCAAAAAATTAGTTTGCAAGGAAAAAATTAGTGGTCCTTTTTTTGAACAACAAAAATTTAGTTGACAAAAATATTTTGTCAGTCTTACCCCTTTCCCTAAACATGGTTTTTGAAACCCTCTTACCTTCCCTGAAATTTTTATTTGAATTCACCAGTTATTCTTGAGACATGATAGATATGCTATTTTAATATTCTGGGTAATTATATTGTCTTTTCATCAACTTTACTACTTCACTGTAAATAAATCCGAAGTTCCACTGGGACAAGTAGTGTCATAGGGATCAGAAAAACCCAGTTTTTGGCCCCTACTTTTTCTTCTAAATACACAATAGCTACAAAATTTGGCCCCCTTACTTCCTTTCTCACCAATGCCCTAAAAATATCAGCTCAATTGCACCTGTTGCTCTTGAGATGCTACAGATATATCATTTTGATAACCTGGATACATATTTTTTGGTTTACCTCTGTCCCTCCCCCAAGACATAACTTGAAGTTCACTTGGCAACCCAAGACACACAAAAAATTTCTGCTGATCCCCAAGCTGTTTCTGAGATAATGTAGCTACACTATTTTGATAACCTTGATACATGTGGTTTCTTTTGGTCAATATTACTATCTCATTGAGAATAGACTCTAGTCCTACAGGGGCTCCTAGAACAAAACTTTTAAACAGACTGGAGATCAAATCTTTGGATCATTTTCCTCTGCATGAAGTTGAAATTTGAGGCTCACTTGGGCCCTCCTTTACACTTCCCAAGAGTTCCAACTTGATCCCCAAAGCTTTCTCCAGATTATTACAGATATGCTGTTTTGATCAGCTGACAACAGAGTGTCTTTTGATTTGCCCAAAAACACATAAAAAGTTGTTTGTATTCATTTGTATATTTGTATCTTCTTAATGTGTTTGTTGATTGCGTGTTTATGCTGTAAAAACACTTGTATATATTAATATTTAATAATAATCTAACTTCTGTCTAATTCTTGAATAGTGTCTTTATTTAAGGCTTAGAATTTAATTGGATTTTTAATTGTCTCAGGACTATCATCTATGATATGAGATCCGGCATACCGGGCAAGGGAAGCGAATTCCGAAAAATAATGTCCATAATTTTTACTCCTCACAACAGGCACAACATAGCCAGCAATTTTGTCAGCTAGTTGTTGAATTGGAGCTTTTGAAGTCTGTGCTTCTTCAACAAAACGAGCTTTTTGTGCCAAGGACTATATCGGGTGCACTATATCTGAGGGACCTATTTACTTGTGAACTATAGCGTAAGGTGTCTCTTAACTAAAGGTGGCTATACATGATCTAGTCAGTCAAAATACCTTATTAATGCCTGTAGCAAGGATAAACTGACATTACCTGATTTATAAGTTATGTTCAAATCACGTGACAGTAGATAACACCCCAACATGAACGACTACAGCGATTGAAACTCAACTAGTTTCTTTTCTCTACGTGGATCAGTAGCGACAATTGTATTTATTATTATTGGCGGTGGTTTTATGTGTTTTTAGTTTAGTGTTTTTTCTTTTTATCTTGTGCTGAGGACGCGTAGTTTAGATACAGGCGAAATATCCGCGTTATTTTAGTCATTCATCTCTTTTCTCTCTACTGGCCGCAGTCTCGTTGGTGTTTTTTTTTTTAGTTTTTAGTTTTATTTTTCTTTGTTGTTTATTGACTACAGCGATATAGAGCAAAAAGATACAGAGACACCGTACTATTAGACATCATTTGGGAACAATTTGGTGCAGATATAGGCTTCTAAAGCCAGTTTCTTGACATTTCATTTTTCCGCTTCAATAGAACCTGTGACGTTGTGAGCACATATCATTCACAAATAAATTTTTATCGATTATTATCATAATCATATGTAGTCTTTTAATAAAAATCCTTCCTACAACTATCAAACAGTTTTTAGTAATGAACTGTCAGTAAAGAACGACTCGCCCAATAGTAATCAAAACTCTAAAAAATGAATTTTAATAATAATTATTACATGAAAATGGGCTTTTTCAGTTGAATCCAATAGGATTCAGCTGAATCCATAGAAATTTCTGTTAGTTAACAACATAGTTTAAAACTCTGTTGGTCAGCTGAGAGACAGAAATACGTACAATTGAAAATATATGTATTTACAACTCCTGATAATGAGATTTCGAGGTCATATAACTAATCTGTGTCCAGAGCCAAGGACAGATAATAAAGCCTATCAAATGTTGATATTGTTTTGACAACAATCAATCTTCTAACAAACAATATACTGAAAATGAGTGAACATGAATTGGGAAAAGTGGTACTAAATATTTTGCTGTGGTGACATTTTTAAGTAAGTAGATTAATGGTCAACAATACGCCACTAAAGCTGAAGTTAGAACGGCCTTGGTTACGTGGTAGCAACAACATGCTCAACAAAGTATTTTCAACAATTAGCTAAAAACGTATCTACAGGCTAACAGCCATATTTATGAAGGCATTGCCATGACCAATTATACTTGGAAGTTAATTTAATCTGTCAACTGTCAAAAATCTTGCTCTTATCTTGCGTGATAACTTTAACAGCGTAGACAATTTTGCAGCGCCATTAAGAAAACACTGTTTTAAGAATGTCGTTGCCACCGCGTAGCCAAGGGCATTACGGTCTAACAAGCGTTTCCGGTTTAACAGCGTATATCAAAGACCAGGACTGTCGTTAGTTGAGAATTATCAATAGACGTCGGTACAGGTGGGGCCTTTGAGGGGATTGGGAACAAGTGAGCAACTTTCAGATGTAAGTTTCGAAGTTGCAAAAGACCATGTCATTTACAGGAATGTGGAACACAGTGAAACATATTGCTGTATATAATGTTTCAGATGTAAACAATGGCAGTGCCTTCCCAATATAAAGGAATCAAATCAAACAAACCAAACAGTTGATACGTAATGGAACGTTTAGACTAAAGAGGGTCGTTCCCGGCATTGAGGAGTCCGAGAGGAATGTTAGCGTGGTGGTAGTAACAATATTGCTTTTATTATTATCATTACTATTGTTATTTACAAAAGGTCGATGTAGCACTATCTTTATGATACATGCAAGAGAAAACACGATAACTTTTAATTTGTTAATACCATACAGGTTTTGAATAAATTTTTTATCATCGGTGATAATTTTTACAAGTCCTGTACTACCTTTTATGCAGATACCCGTATACTTTGAGAAGATAGGGGTGAAGAAGGAATTTGATTCCGAAAGCTCGCCTTGAGCAAGAACCTGTTTTCAAGATGAAGTGTTGTCCGAAATCTCCAGCACGGCGCCTACCACGGGACGTCCACGAGGCAGCACGCGAATACACCCGCGGTCTTATGGAGACTATTTCGTATAGGGTCTCGCAAGGAGAGCGGAAGAAGATCGAAACGCTCTTTGGCGAAGCTAAATCCTTACTCTCGATGGTTCGGCTCAGACTGAGGGGGCTTACCGGAGCAAGGGACGAGTTTCTCCTAACCGCCACTGTCCAGAATCTAATGAGGCTCGCGAACCGCACCGCTATTCCACCGCCGCTTCCGTCAATGGCGTGATCCGTGCTGAGGAGGATCGTCCCACAGGATCAGCAGCCAACCACCGCAAGGCATTCCGCCAAGGCGGAAAAGAAAAGGTCCGCTCCTACTACCAGCCGACACCGGAGAGACGTTCCAAACCGGTTTTTTCAACAGCCTCGGCTACAACCGGCCAAATGGCATCACCGGGAATCCCACCGAGAACGCAGCTTGATTGGTCGAGAGAGCCGGCTGCGCCAATGACCCCGACCAGGCTAAGCCGTACCGGGTTTGTCGGAGGCTCATTGATCTGAGTCACGCCACTTTGGCGGACTCGTTGAATTCCGGATAGTAGCGTGTCTCGGCTTCCGCTGTTGGGATGTTTCCGATCGGTTTGAGGGGCCGCCGATTGTTGAACCAGTCCACCCACTCAAGCGTCGCCAACTCGACGGCCTTAAACCCGCGCCACGGCCCACGCCACTCATTGTCGCGAAGTAGCAAATCGATGATCATGCTACCTACGATCATCTGTCGCAGGACAATACAGGTGAGCGCCGCTCGGCATCCGTCGGCCTATCCAAGGGAGAAAAGGGTCGTCGAACTGGAGAACCACCATGAAGAGACTCGAACTTGGTCTAACTGCGGCGACTCTTGCGGCTGCCTTGATCCTTGCCGGCGCGACGGCCCATGCGGGCGAGTATGCGTTCTCTGGCAAGATCACCATGATGCCCTATGTCAAGGGATGCCCGCGCGGTTGGGTCAGCACCGACGGGCAGCTCCTGAAACCTTGGGAGGAAGGCGATCTCTTTTTCCTTTTGGGCGCCAACTACGGAGGTAACTACAGGACCACCTTTGCGCTGCCCGACTTGCGCGGACGAACCCCGCTCGGCGTGTCGGACCGCAAAGAAGACCGGCGTTGGCACCAGGGCGCCAAAGGCGGCTCGGAGCGTTGCTTTTCCCTTATCTTTTTCTTCTTTTTGTTCTGCTTGATCTCTCTGTTCTGCTTGTTCTTGTTCTTCTTCTTTTACAACACCCTGGCCATCCTCATAAGGGTCATCCACCCACATCGGGGCCAGATACTCATCCAGCTTCTTAGGATCAAAGCGCTCTTCATAAAGCCTTTCATGAATAGACGTATACCCAGATTCCACCAAACTTTTAGCCATACCCGCCTCTACCGGATTAAGATCCACATAGGCCATCGAGGCGAGCACATCGACTTCATCGAGTAACATCCCAGAATAGTAACGTTTTTCGAAAAAAGCCCCTGTACAGCCACTTTCACGGTTACACCAGTAGGCAAAGGGCTGCTTTAACTGACTCATAAAGTCAGGCAAGTAAGACAAGCTGTGGCGGCAGGCTTCGATCCTCACTGGATCCATTAAGATCTCGTGATATTTCAGGCCCAGTAGCGGACCAAAGTCGTCTAGTTCTGTAGGGCCTTCTAATCCCTTACCCAGAGGCATTTGGTTGTGGGCGGCACACCATCTTCGTGCCACTTCTTCGTCAGACCAGTCTTTACCCCCTTTGGGGTCATAGTCGACGATCAGGTGGAAGTGATTGGACATGATGGCGTAGCCGAGCAGATTGATGGTGTAGAAGCGCACCAGGTGTTTGAGATGGTTGATGAAGATGGGTTTACGGTGATCGTAGTTGATCCCGGTATAGGGATCTTCACCCATTAACCATGCGCGTTGTACACATCTTGAGCCGAGGTGGTATTGGCGTCGATGGTTGAAGTCGACGTATTCGGAGCGAGGTTTGGTCATCTGGGCATATTGCTGCGAGTGACCAGTGTTATTGAGTGGAGATCGGCTATGCGACGTCTAAGCGATGTGACAGAAGGCTTGTGAGATTATGACTCGCGAGAATCAAAAGGAGATTCGGGCCAAAACGTGTTGAACGTCTTGTTAAAAGTGGGTGTCCCCAGATCCCCCCTAACCAAAAAAGTTAAACTGTTCAGTATTTAGCGCAAACCGTTCCACCACGGGAGAATCACCAATCCCGAAATAACTGCGCAAGGCTTGGTGAATGTGTTTGGGATATATAATCGTGCCATTCGTATCATCGCGAGACACTGTTGCAGGGTTCATTTTGTAGGCGAAGTGCAACGGATCAGTTTCGCCCAACACACGATTTGACCAGGGCTGGTTCATCAGTTGACAAACATGACGTCAGTCGACAAACAACTTCATGACGACATACAGCTCAATCCTTATAATGACGTCAGTCGACAAACATGACATCAGTCGACACACAAACATGACGTCAGTCGAAAGACACACAAACAAATAACTTATTTTTATGCATATTAATAATGATAAGAATAAATTAGCAATACCATACGTATTAATAATTATTGATGCTTAATATCATATGAAAGAGTTATTAAATATAATTAACTCTGTTTTTTCATTTAAGTTAAACCTAGGTTAGTACATAGGACTTAGGCTAATTGAAAATTAGCAAAAATTAAAGCATTGACCACGTTTGGCAAAAGAGGGTCTTATATCTTCAGTTCAATGTAAAGCAAAAGTATATACAGAAATGCACAAAACAAACACGATTAATGCCCTTCTCTAGATTTTATAATATGCTTTATTATTTTATGGGCAACGCAGAATATTTGGAGGGGGAACAGGGGGTTCTGGGGAATCTAGATGACTGTTTTTTTTTCTTTGGAACCTAAGACACCATGTTCAGGTGGTCTGTAAATTTGAAGATAAAAGAGTTACGTTCCCTTGTATGACTAACAAGAAAAAGGGTGGATGTCTCTTTCTCCTTTTCACCATGCTTATGTTGGTCATTCTAAAGAGCCTTAGCATTTGAACGAGCTCTATGGACGTGAGCCCGTTCCCGGCTATGACGTTGGGGTGGGAGCCATACAAGTCATAGACAAGGGCTGTATACACATTGCAACTGAAGAATTATGCATCTTCGCCATAGGTCTTTCCGTTCAAAGTAGACAAAGACAGATAAAATGTCTAAAAGACCGCTAGACACTGAATCCTGATTCTATACTAGTGCGTCCTCTAAATACAACTAGTATTTCATCAGTCGTCAAGCACTCGCCTGCTGAGTAATTTACTTTACAGTTTGTGACAAAGAGGGCAAAAACCTCTTTGGTGGGAGCTTGAGGTCCACCTCTTTCGTGATGTTTGTACCTATCATCGAGCCAAAGACATTTTTCCAGATATAGGAATCGCTTCAGGCTCATCTTAGCATGGAAAATGTCCCACCCAGCTCCATCAGCAGCAAAAAGACCTTCACAATCTTCACTGCCCGACTAGAATACTCAAGTGAGATACAGAAAGCCTAAAAAAGGCTCGTATCTCTATGACTTCGACTGGTTTTGAGTATTTTGCAAAAAAGTTGACTTTGAAATTAAAAACTGCACTGTAAGTCGATGCAATGAAAACTAATGCCACTGAAAGCAGACCTCGATAAATATTATTGGATAGAATAGGCAATTTTTTAAGTAATGTCCATAAAATGTATATTAATATTTGTCTTAGGACAAAATCTAGGTATTGTGTTGTGTTGTGAAATAAAAATTAATGAATAATGCACACGCAATTGCAACTCATCTCGATGTAATCTTCAATCGTTCCAATTTCTATTTACAAACAAGGTCAGCGGTGACGCAGCATATAATTGTTACTTAAGTTCGCTGTGCGCCACCGTAAAACAATAAAGCAAACACACAACAGACTGGCCTTTGATCAATGTGTTACTGTGTACTCACCATAGAATATATATGATGAAAGACAAAAGGGCATTTTTATATTTCTAACAGATACTTAATACTTATATTTACCTCATGAAATGTGCAACATCTATGGAAACAGTATCTCTTATGTTCGCTCGATAGTATGCCCCAAATGCACCCAGATCACTGCCAGAATTTTTTGATCGTGCTATCTTGTCGCCATTTGTCCATATTTCTAATCCAACAATGACTATGCGAAGATTTATAGCGGAATATTGCTGTAAATACAGAATAGTTGTCATATGTTTAGAGACTTGAAATTATAAGAAGTAAACGATCTAAGTTTTACTCATTTCAAAAAAAAATCATGTCTGTTACTTAGAAAGTAAGGCTGATCTAGTTTCAACGGAAAGAAGACAATGTCAAATATCTTAGGCATTGCAATAAGGGAGTGGAATGTAAGCCACAATAAATATCTGCCGATGGCGCATACTTTTTTACGTGAAATTTTAGCTTACTTAAACCTATAATTAATGGAGTAGCAATACGATTCTGTTTTGAAAAGTTGGTTTGTGGTACAAAACGTGAATATTGCGTTGAGTAACGGATTCATTTTGCTAAACGCTTTTGCCATACGATGAATTTATAGGAAACGATTCTTATTAGGAACGAAACAAAAATTCTTTGAGGTCGGGGTAAACATTCTTCCCATTTTATGAGGTATACTTGGTATCTAGCATAGTGTACAGAGGGGTATGAACCCCCACATCAAAAATCAGCCCTCACCTACCATTGCAGCCCCATCATCAAAATTTGATAGCAACACCTCCACCTTATGCCCCAACCCCCACATCACCAGCGTGAGTCGCGTCTGCCGCGGCAGCTCCGCCTCGAGCAGCCGCGCCATCCGTGCCAGCGCCGCGCCGGTATAAGTGATCGGTAATTTATTTTCTAGTCAAGTGTATCAGAAGTGTATCACAACAGTGGAAACAGGCTCTAGTGTTAAAGTAAAAAAAACTACCAGCGCTATCTAACATTTAACGACCTGGTTTTGACCAAAACTGTCGTATACTTGTCTTTTCATGTAGTTCCAAATGGAGAACGGTGTAAAGAAAACACAATTCTTTCTAAAATACGCCAACTCGTCTACTTAATCTACTAAGGTTTCCCAAAATTAAATTATTTCCCAAATAGACCAACTTGTCTACTTAATCTACTAAGATTTCCCAAAATTAAATTAGATCGACTCCGCGCAGACTAGGTTTTGACTTAAAATGATTCTTGAAGAAAAAAAAATGCTGATTAATCATCACTTGCAGAAAAATAAACTTTAATCATATTAAGTCTTATCTAACATCCAATTTGCTCTGAAACTTCCTACCTTTTAATTAAGTAACCAGACGCTACATTATAACTGGCGCCGGCAATTTCTGGTCGCTATTTCCCCTGTTAAATCACCAAGGATCCAACTCTTATAAGTGTCGTATTCTTTTCGGTTCAACACTTAAGTTGACCTAGGTCTATCACAAGGGCCATCTAACAGTTGGCAATTCTTTCGTTCTGATTGCTCACCCTAAACTGCTGCAAGGTTGCCTTTCCGGGTATTTCAAACTGTATGGGAGGGTAAAGAAAGAAAATTTCTGTCACTATTAGGCCTACAACCTTCAAGTCAACTAAACTATTTTAAGAAGTACGCAAATAAAAAGAACACGGAACCCAGTACCCAAAATCCCAAGCTTCCTTGTATTTCTGGGCACTTGTTATCCAAATTGTCAAATAACATTTACTCTTATTATCCACCCCTCCCGATTTCTTTCATTCCCCGCACCCCCACTTTTTTATTGATCCATAGCAGCTTTTGATTCCTATCTTCACATGTTAAATAACCGGAGATCGAAATCTGAAAGTCATTCACTTTGTTTCTAGCATTTGAGCCGTTTAACATGAGTATGCTGGGTAGGTTGGATTGTATTTGATTAGCCTCACCTGTCACATCAAGCTTCACTACATTTTCTGGCAGACAAAAATCTGAACAGCGCTTGCTTTATTAGTACATCCGCGGTCGGGTTCAAATTGTTACGTCATCCCAATAGAATGCGGTGGCAGTACCCAGCGGGCGATGAGTAACTAGGAAGCGCCAACTTAAGGGTGATTACCATTTCCCAGAATAAGTTTTCGTGATCATGCACAGCAAAACGATGGAAAACTACCGGTGGGTGCCGTCCTAAAAAGTTAAGAGGGGGCGGGGGGCTGTGTGATGAGCAGCAAATACCACGCCCACTACTATTCTCCTCTACGCTGCCACGTAAGATATAATTTTGAGTGCAAATATCCACACTGCTTAAATTGTCCGACCAAATACTACAATAACCTCTATAAAAAAATCACAAAATGAATAAAATTTCTGAAAAATGAATAAAAAACATTGAAAACTAAAAAGGGGGCTCAGCGCCCCAAAATTTTTCAAATTTTCAAGAAGGTGGGCTCAGCCCCCCTGAGCCCCATCCACGGCATCTCTAATTGGATTTGAATAGCTTTTCTTGGAGAATATACATCATCCGTTATCTAAAGAGGCTTAAGAATGTCCCGAACGAGACTGTTGGTTTAAGTAGAGTAAGCTATGCTCTGGTGAGATTATTTGAGCATAGGCGCTTATTTGAGTCCTTGGCGCTTAATCGGTAATTTACTGTACGTTGTTAGTACGTTGAGATTCATTAGGGTTTGAATACATTTACGATTTCATATACTCCAGCAAGCATTTCTATAACTTTGTAAAGAACTTTCATGTTGCATGAACGATGCTGTTTCACAAAGTGGCAAGGGGAAAGCGAGGTACTTGTTGCCAGTTCTCATAATACGAAGCGGAAAGTGAAAGTATTGGCAAACAACGTCACGGCTTTCACATAAGGTTTGTAAAAATTGAAGAAGACTACAATGTCCCGCAATTATAAAAGGTGGACCCTGTCAACGCAGTTTTTGGGTTCACTGCTAACAACTGAGGACAAAACCATGGATAAAAAAATTGGCTAAACTCGGCGTTTAAATGCCGGTATTGCTTGTTATCTGCTTCTTTCCCTGCAGTATGGAGATCTAGCATGTTGCATTCAAAGACCAATGTTTTTGAAAACTATCACAGGGGGCCGCCGGAGAGGCACTTTTTTCTTGAAAGATTTCGACATCTATAGATGCATTGTTAACATTGTTAATGTCTGCCTGCCAAGCATTATGGGGTATCCAGAAATGAACCTTGTTCATCAGAGCTCATTATGTTAGGTTGTTTATGGAACTGAGAATTTTAAAGAATGTGTTTAGCTAGAAGAGTAGGATTTGCTTTGTAACTAAATATTGTATTTATTTATTTCTTAGATGAATCTAACATCAAGAGCGAATAGAATTTATGGAGCCTATACTTGAGTCTTGAAGGATATCAACAACCCTTATTTCTTATATTTAATGACATGGGTTCGTGCATACTTCACAACTGCTCACCCAATCTGTAGGGTGTGTAACCAGAGGAAGGATATTTTGGCTGATGAGAGAGGCTCTTCTTCTAGTGCATCTTTCAGGGCTAAGGAATATGCCTTGGTTGATGAATGAACAGCTGTATTTCAGAATTGATGTTAATCTTGAACGTGTCTTCAAAGCATCTGATGCCTTAGAACAAAACATTATATTGCTCAAGGATGACATTTTGTGAGTCAGCATCACCTTTGAGCTGACCTGATGGTTGATGTTGTGTGAGCTGAAGGGAATGTGGAGTGATGAAAGTCCAAGTGCTCTGCATGTAGTCAAATTAGGATAGGTCCTTTAGTTTCAGTTATGTAGTGATTTGCAGAGGTGAATTATGTTCCATGCTGTACTATGAATGTACCGGTACATGTGCCACAGTGACTAGCAGTAGTTACACAGTACTCTATGATTTTAACTGATGAAGGGGTAAGTTTGCTTAAGTGTTTTGGCGCTGAATTGTTCAGAATGCACCGGTAAATGGAATGTGGCATAATGTTGCCTTCACCCCCAGAATCTCCTTTACATTTTATTGTCTCTTTGTATGATGATGTACCTAATTTTAAATCAATGTTTCTGCTGCATCAATGTCAATGGTGTCAAAATACAATGTGTCAGTTGGAAGTTCGTCAACTTGTGTCTCAAGCACATTTTTATTTCAATTTCTAGGAGTTTACTTTCTTGCCACTGACCCTGACCGGCAGAATTTAGCCCAGTGGTATGCTTTTCCACAAGTGTTACACTATGGCCCCTGCTGGACAGACTCCCTTTTCAGGTTGGCCACCAAACTTTCCACATTTTTTTGCTGTTGTGGCTATTGTTATGATAGTGTTTACAAGCATTTGAGGGTATGTGTTCCCTGAGGTGATGGTATTGCCCCCTTTTACTGACATAGTCCGAAAGTTGCTCATGTTTTGTTCCTCTTATGACTTCAAATGCTGGTGTGTTGCCTCTTCTGTGTCTAATGTGGCGACTAGAGAAATAGAGTATGTTAACATCGGAGGTCACCTAGCTCAGTTGGTAGAGCGCACGCCGCGATAGCACAAGGCACGCGGGTGAACCTCGGTGGTGACATATTTTCTACTTCTCTAGCGATACTGAAAGTGTCCAAGAGAGTACTGGCAATTTCTAGGTTAAAAACATTCTCGTTGTTTCAGCTCGCCAAGTGCAGTCAAAATGCGAAGATATTTTGCTTCAAACAAACACCCAAAATTTAAAAGGAACTCACATACAAGAAATAGTGGCACAAAAAAAAGAGAATAGTAACCAAAAAGCCACAAACACACTCGTAATAGTGGATAGTGTGTGGACAAAACGTTAAGTAAAACTGAAGCAATTACTTAACGCAGCTTTTTGTGAAACTCGCGTAAATTGCAAAGTAACAAAGTCCTTTATGGCCAGACGTGGCATGGAGTGTTGAGTATTGACAACTTCCCGTATTACGCGTAGTGTGAATCTTTCAACAACCACTTGCTACATATAATATGTTTAAGGCCAAATAAATCAAGAGCTCTCGTAGTAAATTAGACTGAGTGATCTACGCATTTCTATATCGCAGCTTGCTCCGCTAAGGTCCTAGAGGTTCATAGCAGCGGCAGATGGTTCATTGACAATGAAATGGGTTGTACCTATGTCACTTTTCTGATAAAATGAACCCTAAGCTTCGTTCCAGCCCAGTCCTTTAAACGTCGTGTTGATTATCATATTCTTTACCCATTTGAAAAAGCGTGAGTTAAAGTTTTACTTATAATTTCTCTGCATGAAGTCTTTCTCCCTTGCAAATGAGAGTGTGGCGCAGGCGTTTAAGACGTATGCGGACTTCAAACGTTGTTAACATTTACAGGTCATGAACACTTGTAAGCACACCCTAACCGAAATATTCTTACCTTTGCGGCAGATAGTAAAGAGCTGTAATAATGTAGCACTTTGTAATGTCACGAGTCTGTGATCAATTCTGTTGTACTTCCTGAAGCAGGCATGCTGCTTTTGGAATCAGACTCATTCATAGTCAACATGCCGTCCATTAAGGTGACTATATCATATTTGCATCGTATCATGTATTGAAGACCAAGAACAAGATGGCGTGACGAGCTGGAGTACTGCATGGGTCATAACTGGCAACAGATGGCTCAGGATAGACAAAGATGGTCAAAGTCCAGGGAGGGGCTCAAATCGCTTGGCATTTATGGTAGTTAATTTTGCTTAAGTTACTACCTGCATTAATTACCTCTTAAGTGAGATTTTACGAGACCGAAGGAAGTGCCCATACGCTACTAAACCACAAGCTAGAACGGCGTTGGTTACGCGGTGGCAACGACATATTCGGCACTGTAAACTTTCTACGAGATGCTGATAATATTTGTACAGGTTTACAGTTCTCACCGGTAAAAGGATTCTCTTCACCAATTGTACTTTAAAGTTGAGTTAATCTATGGAAAATCTTTAACATATCGTGCCTGATACTTCCTGTAGCGTAGACGTTTTTGGAGCGACATTAAGAAAACACTATATTAAGAATGTTGCTGTCACCATGTAACCAAGGTCGTTATGGCATGACGAGCGCTTCCAGTTTATTCGCGTAATACTTGGCAATTGTTTGGAAGGGTGGGCACTAGAGGCTGTAATGCGAAGATGCTTCTTAAGGAGAGACAGAATCTGATCTTATTGCCTTATTTATTGTTGTGTCATCGTAGTATCTACTGTAGCCACAATGAAGAGTTATTATGAAATACTGACATTTGGTAGCGCATGTATGTTGACAACGCCGTGTTATTGCACCATCAACGGTATTCATCGGCTATACACGTGCTAGATTCGAGCTTTACATGGCAATACAGACGGCTAATTTCAAACCCAAGTTCATCGATAATTCACTCAGTTAGTGTCCGTTATAAGAAACGTATGCGTTTTCTGTTCCCATTTCCATTTCGTAAGATTTTCAGCTGCAGACATAGGTTCCCTTAAATTGTGAGGTAAGCAAAAAGTGAACTCGATTTCAAGCGAAAAAAGGCAAGGATGCCTTTACCACTGCGTGTTTTAATTCACCCCAACCAGCTTTATAATCGAGAATTTTCTGATGTATACATAGTTTGAAAGTTCTTGTAATGTATACATTATTGAAAAATATTATAATTTATGCAGAATGTCACTGGGACAGGAAAAATCACGCTTTTAGTCTGCCAGACTCACTGGGGCAATCTAAGTAACAGTTGTGCAGACATAGTACCAGAATGGAAGCAATTTAAAACAAGGCAACGTTAGCTCATGCCAGATGTTTGCGCAGTAGCACTTATACAGTATCTTAGATTAATATAATGTTGACATTTTTTGTATGTATTTGTTTGCAAAGCAAATTAACATATATCACATGCCCTGCTCGAAGGAAGTTACTGTTGCCGTTAAGGTGCCGAGACTAAACGCGTGGCTGAATGTCGCTGAATAGGCGTCGACTTCATCGAGAGACCCGTTCAGGACGACTCCCGGTCGGGAATCGTCGCTCAGATCTACCTCAGGCAGGTCATCCAGTTCTGTTTTCTGGTTAAAGAAGCTGAGATCGAGTCGCGTGCTATCGCTGATTTGCCAGCGCGCCATTATCCGGCCCCCCGACTTTTTCACCTCGTCAGCGCCGTTAAGATTGGCGTCGGGCAGCCTGACATAGCCGTCAGTTGTGCGGTCGAAGGCAACTAATCGAATGGCCAGTTTGTCTTCGATAACCGGCAGATTGAGCATGCCATGAACAACCGTATTTTCTCCGGCACCTCGTGAACGCGTGCCGACACCCACATCAAGTGACCCACTCAGTGCCTGTGGATCCGGCTTGTTCAAGATATAGCGAATTGTACCGCCCTGTGAGCCGGAACCATAAAGCGTGCCCTGGGGTCCTCGCAGCACCTCGACGCGCTCGATATCTTCCAGCTCCAGATCATATTCCAGAGGCATTTCATCTATGTAACCGCTTATTTGGGAAGCACCGGCGGCGGACGTAAGGCCCCTTATCACCAGTTGCCTGTTATTGGGTCCCTGGTCAAGGACAGACACGCCCGGAACCAACGCGGCTATGTCAGAAATATTCAACGCATTGGACTTTTTTCGTCTGTCAGCGGTGACAGCGCTAATGTTGTATCCGGCATCCTGAATACTGATACCCTCTCCACGTTTATCACCTGTAACCAGAATCTCCTCCATATGATTTTCATTCGGATCGCGATCCTGCGCAAAGCCGGGTCCGGCCGTTTGCGCAAGTACAATGGCCGTAGCAATTGCTACAGGATGTATACGAACACGGGCGATAGTTGCCGGTTGAAATTGATTATGTTGCATTTTGGTTTCCTCCTGTTGTCGCGCTATATCTGCTTTAATTAATCTAGAATTCCACTTCGGTTCCAAACTCGCTAATTTTTGCCTGTTCATAAAGATACCAGGCGACTGCCAGGTCTTGTGATGCCACGCCCAGAGAGCGATAAGCGGTAATTTCGTTGTCCTGTTGCCTGCCAGGGGACTCCCCCGAAACCACCTTTCCGATTTCGGCCTGAATGATATTCCGGTTGTCCGGTTCAATCTCGATTGCCTGAATCAGGCCTGATGTCAAATTAACTCATCATAACATTTCACGTTTCTTATCTGTTAATATTTTAAAGGTTAGGCCCATTAAATTATACTTAACAGATTTCTTTTCCTGCATGTAAATCATTGCATATTTCTGCTAGGATGTTATAATGAATTATAATGTGGAATATGTACGTACTCAATTGTTATTTTTGGTATGACTTTCATCTGAAACATAACATAAGATTGCAGAATGAAAGCTAACGTGAGAGTTTTTCTATTCTTGAATTGATCTCATTTTACCAGTTCTTTTAATCGAGCATAATCATCCAGTGTATCGTTCAAGGATAGGACACCACTTGGTGTGTATTGTAAAAAGTTTACTGATAGCAGAATAGCTATTTTCGGGACGGGGAGGGGAGATGTTAGACGTGGATTCACAGACTGTGGGCTAAAATCAGGGTGTTGTGTCTGTTCTCATTGTTTACTGATGTTTGGTATCGTCTGAGGAGGCAGTCCCACTGGCTTGTATTTACACCTGATAACCTAAGTTGACATTTCTCTATTTATTAGGGAACTGGCTTGAAAGTTATATCGTTTTCAAAAAAGTTATTTCAACATCTGGGCCACTTTTCATCATGACAAATTGCTAAATAGAAAGAATGTCGTAATGAACGAACATTTAGGCCTTCGAAAGAAGAGATTTCCTTTGGGATTATGCATTCAAAGTCGTTTTAACTCATTTTCAGCCCCCCGTCCCCTCCTCGTCCTCAAGAATAGCTGCTAGTTTAAAAGAAAATGGGTATCCCTTCCCCCAGGTCTTATCATATCTACACGTTTAGCTTCCTCATCTCAGTGTAACAAAATGTCAACGATGGTTTTATCTTTGACAACTGAATCAGTTCATTATTTTAATGTGGCAGGCCGGAGAATAGGTGATCCGAACTGCAATAATTTTGACATAAAAGTTTGAACTTTCACAGAGCATTATTGGACTAAAGCCACAATTTCCTTTGCATTGGATTCGATTAAGCGCCTCTTGTGGTACAGAAAAGTAATTCAAGTTAAAACCGCAGGGACTCTTAGTCACGAGAAGCGGTTATTGAAATGTAGCGCTTAAAAAGAGCAGCTTATTTGAAGAACATTCAATCGAGTGGTCATCATTCCCGCCTTCTGGCTTAACATTACTCCACTTTCAAGTCTAAAAGAAAGGCGCACCGTGTATAGTCAAGCTTTTCGTATATAGATTTAAGTGCCAATAAAAACCGCCTGTTTACTTTGTACCACTAAGTGCTGCCACGCGAGACGCAACAAATCTCACATACATTTTTCAATCAAAACAGCTATCCTTAAGAAGTCGTACTGTTTTAAGGACGGTGAAGAAGAAGAAGAAGAAGAAGAAGAAGAAGAGGAAGAGGAAGAGGAAGAAGAAGAAGAAGAAGAAGAAGAAGAAGAAGAAGAAGAAGAAGAAAAGTAAGTACAGGAAAATTGTCATCTCATCATCATTATCATCAATATTACCATCTAAGAAAGCAAAAGGAAGACAAAGGTAAAATGGAGAAGAAGAGAAAGGAGAAGAATAACAGGAAGAGAATGAGGAGAAGAAAAGAAGAAAAAGAGAAACGAAATCATCATGAAAATCATGAAAATGATAATCATCATCATTTTGAAATAAGGAGGAGAGGAAGAAGAGAAGAGAAGAGGAAGAAGAGAAGAGGAAGAGGAGTAGAGGAAGAAGAGAAGGGGAAGGAGAGAAGGGAAAGGAGAGAAGAGAAGAGGAAGATGAGGAGATGAAGAAGGAGGAGAAATGAGAAAGGAGGGCGAATGATCATGATCATGATCAGAAGAGAAAGGAGGAGAATAAAAGTATGAAAAATTAGAAAATTAGAAAATTAGAAATCTGCCATTTCTTTTAGTCCAGTTTAGCCGCAGCCAGGTAATGAGGAAACTATGTCTTTATTAATGTTTATTGGTTGCGTTATTTGTTTTTATAGACGATTTTAGAAACAATACGATGGACGCAACTCCAGATTGCACTTTTTTATAAGAATTCTTTTGATGAGAATTCTGAGGCTCAAATCCTTAAAATCTAAGAGTATTTTAAGAATCACCCTCAGGCACTAGTAATTTTAAAATGCTTTTATCTTGTGGTGCAAAGACTTAAGGCTCCTGTCGACTCAGAAAGCTTTTCCACGGAAAGGTCGGACAGGAAATTTGTAAAATTTATACACCAGGGTAATATGTTGGATTTGGTCCCAAGATCTAGAAAAATGTAATTTTGTAACTTCCCTGTTTCTCTTAATAATACCATTTAATTCAAAGCACGCCTTAGTGGAAGTAAATATAAGGTTTTTACTAGCAATTCCTTCATTCGCTTCATGAAAATCACAACCATCCTTGAGATAAATTTAAGAATCATTTAACCCTACCTAGCACGGGGGGGTCGCCTCCTCCAAATGCTGCCGGTCGAGATGGTGGTACGCGACTACTTGACCGGTACGACCGAAACCAGCATCTGGCCCATGTACGACCGTGGCGAACGCCGGCTCTACGGCCACCTCCTGCCCGATGGCCTGGTGAAGAATCAGAAGCTGCCGGAGACCCTGATCACTCCAACCACCAAGGGCGACCAGGGGCACCACGACCGGCCGATCACCGCTGAGGAGATCGTCGGCGAGGGTTTCGTCAGTGCCGCGCAGTGGGACGAGCTGGTTGCCAGCAGCCTCGCGATCTTCGCGCGCGGACGGGAAATCGCGGCGCGAAACGGCCTGATCCTGGTCGACAGCAAGTTCGAATTCGGCATCGACGACAGCGGCTGCTTGACCCTGGCGGACGAGATCCTGACCCCGGATTCCAGCCGCTACTGGCGGGCCGAAAGCTATCCGGCACGCCATGCCGCCGGCGAGGAGCCGGACAGCCTGGACAAGGAGTTCCTCCGGCTCTGGATCCGCGCTCGCTGCGACCCTTACCGAGAAGCCATCCCCGAGATCCCAGCCGAGACCCTTCTCACCTTCAGCCGGAAATACATCGACCTATACGAGGCGGTTACCGGACGGAGCTTCGATCCGCCCGATCCCGAACTTGCGACCCGCGCGCGAATCGACAGCGCTCTGCGCCGGGCGTTCCCACAGTATTTCTGAGGTTGCCGAAAGCCCGTTTCGAGGGCCATGCAACCCGGAGCGATCTCACTTGGCGTCACCCGAAAGCGGTTGAAGGCACAACGCGGTCCGCTCCTTGGCCGGCAGGCTACTCGCCGTCCTCGGGTCTCGAGGCATGTTCGGCATCAAGCTGGTTCATCGCCAGCCTCAGGGTCGGCGACCAGAGATCGATAACCGCCTCGATGTGCTCCTGGACCGCCCGCGCTGCCGTGTCCGGATCCCGCCCCGCCAGGGCGTCGAGGATCGCCAGGTGCTGGCGGCCGACCGGCGTATCGTGCTGGCGCCTGGTGGTATCGGGATGACGGAAGGTGTAGCGGTGCATATGAAGCGCGCAGCGCGACAAGATCGGTTCCAAGGCGCTCAAACCCGATGCCTGAAAAATCGTCAGGTGGAATTGGCGGTCGAGCTCCGAGCAGCTGTAGGCATCTTCGGCCCGGCTGGCAGCCTCGGCCTGATCGATGATCTCGGCCAGTTGGTCAATCTGCTTCTTGTTGCATCTGCAACGTAAGATATGCAGTATCAACTCCGCAAGCAACGGGAAGTTTTCGTTTGAAGTTGTCTTCGGTATAGATTTAGAAAGGAGGCCTCGTTTCTTTGTCAATGGGCTTGGCGAAATTGCACCGATGGTTCTGGTATAATATTTGATCAGTAGGTGCCTTCTTTGTGCAATCATAACAGGAAAAGCTTGGGAGGACTTCAAATTTGGCCGTAGTGTCCATACCCTTTTCGTCGCTGATTTCTTCTGTGAACGGTATCTCTTATTGTTGACCAGCGAGTTAACAAAGAAGCTCTGAGGGACCAACGAGAGATGCCTGAACGACATACTGCATGCACATAACAACCGAGAACATGCTTATGAAAACGCTACCTGTTGTTCAAGGAACGTCGCTGTTTCATGAGTCTTCTGATCAAGGAACTTCTGTTGTCACTTAGTGTTAAATGGCATACTCTTCCCAACCAGGACGCATGGATTACTAGGCATTACCATTCGAAGAAGAGAATTCCCGCGAGGATAGGTCTTACATCAATGCTAGGCCTCAGCCACAAGTCTGCACTGGCTTTCCAGGTATAAAGCATTTTATGCTGTGTTCAGCTATTACGGCTTTTTAAGTCTTACTGGTTCACTAGTGAATCTAGCTTGATTCCTTTAGGGCCTTGCTTATACCGTTTACGTGTGTAACCCTAGGTCCTTTTTCAGAGGTGACATTTGACGTTGCATATAAAGGGTGTCCAAGAGAATGGGATTTAGCATGGGTGGCATTGGATTTGGCATGAACAAACCAAAGCAAAGAGGGGTGAGGGAGCCCATTTTTACTTTTTTTCACAAGATATTATCCTTTCATGATAAATTTGAAACTTGAATTAAATCTGAAATGTAAAATAAACTTAGTTCCTCTTGTTCTTTTCTTAACTAGTTTTCATACCATTGCTATGGTAAGCAAATGATTTTTTACTTGATGAATGCAATAGATAACAAGTATCATCTGTTTGTTTGTTTTACCATGTAGTTGAATCATAAGTTGGGTAAACTGTTCACTTGACATCCTTTGTGGAGAGCCCTCTTGGTGTGATAAAAACTGCACGGAGAAAGACTGCAGGCAAACAATTTGTAATGAGAAATTTAGGAATATAAAGGGTAATAGAACAAAAACTGGTAGTACTTTTGTTTTAGTTTGTGCTGTGTCCAAGATCTCAACTTGAAACATTGTGCATTCTTGCCGTCCTTTTTTCTTTGTAGATGGTAGTCCAACGCGTTAAAGCCAAAATTCTCTCTATTTTGTCTTCGTCGAGTTTTGCGCCATTACAATCTAGTGGAAATTGTCTGTTATTTTGAGAGCGGAATAATGAGGTAAACAACAACCAGGTCGCTCGCAAAATTCCGCCTAGTGGAAATCCGGCTTAAAGGATAGGGCATACTAAATTAGCACTAGGGCCTACACTGTTTCTTTTTTATAAGTATTGTTTTTATGAGAATCTTGAGGCTTAAAATCCTTAAAATATAAGGATCTTTTAAGAATCACCCTCATGCTCGAATGATGTCGAACAAAAAATTCAAAATGCCTGTATCTTGAGGTGCAAAGACTTCAGGCTCGTGTCTAGTCAGACACGTCTCCGGTTGGACAGGGAATGTTTTCATCGGAAAGATCTTCCAAGGAGAGTTTCCATGGAGAATTCAAATTGTTGGAATATTTGTACCCCAGAGTAATACGTTGGATTTGGTCCCAACATTTAAAAAATAATGCAATTTTGTAATTTCCCTGTGTCCCTCAATAATGCCGTTTAATTCGAAGCACGCTTCAGTGGAAGTAAATATAACGTTTTCACTAGTAATTCCTTCATTCGCTCCATGAAAAGCACAATCATCCTGGAGAAAACTATAAGAATCATTTAAGAATATTTGAGCCTCACCTTCGCAGAATTTTGAAGAATCGTGAGGCTCGTGCAAATTTATTTAATTCTTATAAAAAAGAAACAGTGTTAATAGAAGGACCCTTTGACAAAAGGCTTCAGCGTAGTACGGAAATACGTATAGCTTAACTCTACTAAAGGCAGGCCTTTTCTGAAATACCAAGTGCTGGCGAAGGGGCATAGGAGGCCCTTACAAGTTTAAACTGTTATAACTGTCTCAATTTAGAAGATTTAATCTAGGGTTTTTTTCTAGCAATCTTTTTGAACTATTTACCAAATAAAGCATTGCATCAAATTGTAAAAGTTCTGTTTATTTCGCAAAGTTTTGTAAAAAACAAAAGGTCTCTGTGTAGAAAATATGAAAATTATTACAATCGAACATTATGAAGGCTCAATAGGAATTTTTCTCTATAAATCACTTCCTGTTACAAGACGTGCGTCCAATTCAACGTTAATTATTACCTAGATTGTGCAAATGAAGAATATACGTTACTAAGCATTCTATAAATTCTTTATTATGTATATAAATGAGTGATTTGATTGTAAGAGACGGACTTGCATTCAGTTTAATACAAATGAACCTTGCATTTGGGTGTATAGTGAACTGACGTATCCTCATTGTCGAACATTATCTTCAGAGAATTATGTGCAATCTGTGTAGGAACATTACAGAAATGCTGTACCATATAGTCTGAATGAAGTTACCTTTATGTGGTAGATTTTTACATGATAAACAGAATATTGCACGAAATAGCGAAAACATGATGTACTTAGCTTTTGTCATCTGACGCTCCTCAGAGTATGATATTAAGAATGAGTGAAATGAAACATGTGAAGAGTATACTCCACTGTATATTTGAAAGAGCCAATCAGAATTTGGATTGCCTGAATGGCTTGTATTTTTGGACCAATCAGCATCCACTGCAACTAGATCAATTGAGTAGGCCCAGTAAGAAAACAAGTTCTTGTGTAACAAACAAACAATTAATAGACCTCTAACAGATACTAAGAGGTGTGAAGATGCATTGTCGGTTATTCTCTCCTATGGTTTATGAACTGTTGTTGGTTTATGAAGTGCAGCTTGATATAGCCTTCTGTTGTATTATGAGGACGTTGTGGTTCTGCTATTCTGACCTTTTGTACTCCGCAGCTCAGTCATACCATTCATGTCTTACATGCCACCATGGTCCGGTGGATAGTTCACTTGCCTTCTATGCTAGAGGGTATGGTTGCGATTCCCCGAAGGGCCATTGGTGATGACAGGAAGGACATCCAGTCTTAAAGTGCTTTATGCTTCAGCAAAAGCCATGTATATATGAGCACCACCGTAGCTTCTATTAAAGGGGAATACAAGGCATAAAAACTGATTAAAAAATGCCCTGTTGGCAGATGCTACAGTGGCTTCTACAGTCATGGTACTGTATTTGAGCACTGAACAGATTAAGACTGGTTAAATCACCTCCCCACTGTCACCAACAGCCCATATGAAAAGAGCAATAGAGCAAAAAAACCCTGCTCAATGGATCGTGGTTATCAAAAAGGGTGTTAGGTAAATAAAGTGTAAAGTGAAAAGTAATTTTTTGAATGTTATATCAAATAGTTTTTATCTGGCTTTGTATTGATAAACACACAATTGGAGCATTTCAGTTTGAAATAATGGCACACATTGTAAATGCAACATGTTTCTTAAAAAATTCTTAAACTTGTATTGCTCATGGCAAAAACCTTGATAGTACCAGCAAAATCATTTTCCATGGTAAAAAGATTATAGCCCGGTCTTTGAGGCAATATGATCTAGTTGACAATATTAACACAGTACTGCATTTAATGTACAATTAAATAACTTTGCAACTGTAGGAAATAAACTTGTTTTAAGACAAAAACTCAAGAGCGTATCCTTGGGGCACTGTTTCCACTGTCCCCTTCTGCCCCAATCAAATGTTTAGATGCACACTCTAAATAGCAGTTTTCTCTCAATCTTCGGCTATTTTGACACATTGCCTTTTTCGAAATGTGTAAAAAATCACGTAATTAGGGATCTGCAACCGAATGTGATACAATATCAATGAAATGTAACAGCACAGCTCAAATGTACGGATGCTACCATTAATACATTGATGATTTCATTTGTCAACCAGAAAGATCAGGTCACCCAGGCCGGTGTGCCCAAAGGCAGGGTTCTAATCTCTAAAAGCATATTATCCCTCTAGCGTTCACAAAATTGTCAAGTACCCGCCTGGGTCTGAAAAAAGATTACATCTTTTCCTCCCCATCAAGTGTAAGTACGATGTGCAATAAACTGTTTATAAAGGGTCTTAACCTGGTTACCAGAAGTAAAACAAAACATAGGAGTGTGGGAGAAAAGCGGAAACAACAAATATTGATTTCCTTTGTTTCCAATGTCTTGAAGCAAAACAAAAATACCTTATTAACTTTGTAAACTTTGAAGAAGTTTGTGAGTACATTTTGCAGAAAAAAGTGCACTTAACTATAAAATTTCACTTACCATTTGGTATACCTTGGACACCCTAATACCCTTTGTCTCAAATTTACCCCCCTTAAGATCCCTGTTGAGGAACACTTCATTAAAAGACCATCTTAATTAATTGCATTCTACCGAAAAATTTTCGCATTTTACTTTCATGTAAAGCATTCCCAACCCCTCTATTTTCAAGAATTCCTTGTGTGCTATCTCTTACAAATACCAAAGTTTTATGACAATCTTCTTACTGTTCGATTGTAGCACATTTCGTCAGAAGAGACTTCATTATCTGAAACTAAAGTAGTCCAAAGTTTCTCGAGGAGTTAAATTTTTTGTTGCGAAACGCAATTTGCAACTTGTTTAAGCTATAATGTCAGAAAAGGTGTCAAAGAAATAGAGGTGAGTTGTAATCGGCAATCATCATCATCATCATCATCATCATCATCATCACCATCATCATCATCATCATCATCATCATCATCATCATCATCATCTTCATTTAGCGTCCCTTTGTCCCTTGTTTAGGGTTGGACTTGCAATGATCCTCCTCCATTTTGCTCAGTCCTGTGCTAGCTCTTCTCCCACATTCATTTGTTCCATATCCTGTTGTACTGTAGCTTTCCATGTTTTCCTTGGTCTGCCAACAGGCCTCCTGCCTGGTATTTCCATTTCCTCTGTCTTTTTCAACATTCCTCCCTCTGCCTCCCTTCTCACATGCCCAAACCATTGCAGCCTTCTCTGTCTTATTACTTGTATTTCTTTTAAGCCACAACCCTTACCTCCCCTTTATTTTGTCAAAAGTTTCTTGTTTCTATCTTACTTCAAAAAAGCTTTGGAGAGCCGATCCTATGTGCCTGTAGCACATAAAAGTGTTTCCCAACCTATGGGTCGCGACTCAAGATGGGATCGAACAAACATATTTGGGGGGCGCCTGGTACGTGTAAAAATTTGTGTCACCTGGAGTGTGTATTTATATATAAGATCATGAGATTTAAAGTACCTTACTACTTTATAAACCACAACAATTAATAAGAACAAATAACTTTCAGTGACGTAGTTTTGAGGTGTGCAAAAATCAATGTATAACACTGACGTGTCATCTTCGTGAATTTTGGAGGTCGCAAACTACTTTGGAATCCAATTTTTTTTCAATTTTGGGTCGCTTGAAAAAAGATCGGGAAACACTGTTATTTTTAACATATTTCAAGAACGCTCTATAATGGTCAATTAAATTTTAATTGTTTCCCTCTCCTCTCCCTAATAAATTATTAAAGACTGTTATGGAACTGAATGGCAGAGGCCTCCAGACAGCAGAGAAAACAAAACAAGGGTTAGAAAAGAAACGGGCACTTTCTCCTTAAATTTTGAAAGAGGAGATAGAATACGTCAGTTTGTAAATGGTAAAATTAGTCTCGTATTCCACTGGTCGATGGTAGATAGGCACAGAGCTGGGGGGAAAGGGGGCATTGCCCCTCCAAAGTCGATTTCTTGCTTCAAATTGCCTCCCCCCTCCGTACAATTTCTTGACATCCCCAGAAAATCCTTAGATTTCTTGTCGTAATGAAATTTTCTTCAGAAATATTGATTTTGGTAATGTTGTAATGATTCATCCTTGCCTTATAACTGAGCTAGGTGACCTCCGCTGTTAACATACTTTTATTTCTCTAGTCGCCACATTAGCTCCCAATCATCCACCGGTAGACATCGACATCCAGCTCAACGTAATTGGAGACCAGCCTCTCTGCGCCATGTGACTTGACCAAGGAAGAACTGCCATCCGGCCCGCCATCAATCCAAAGCCCATTAAAGATAGAAAGTATCATCGAGAAGAGAGGATTTGAAATTTAGATAACTAACATTTCAAATCTTCTCCTTTCGATGATAAAATCTTTAAAGGAAAAATGTTGCCACTGTATTACGAAATGTTGAGACGAGAAATTATTACTCTTCTGCGGAAAAGTGACAGATACGTTGTACCTCTCATTTATACAAAGATCTTTTGTGTGAAGTAACCCCAAGAGATTATGGAACGATTTTTGCCTGTTGAACTGTCGTCGTCTGTTGATTTTGTACGGTTTATACGGCACTTACAGTTTATAGCCTTCTCAAAAGCAAAGGTCAATTTAGCTTAATGTTTAATGATCTATAGTACCTTTAGTGTAATGTTATCTCTAAAGACGTTTCTATCAATAATTTAGAGCAATGTCTGATTATAGTTTTACAGTTTAAAACTTGGATCCCCTATGATGCATTTTGGATACTTTTCCACGTCAACATCTTATGGTTCAGAACGTGTTACCATTTTGATTTTCTCGTGCGCTGATGTCAGACAAAGCAAAACGATTTATTAAATTAACTAAAATATGAGAGTTCTTTACCTTGACTCTTATAGAACTTGCTAAAAGATCCCCTTTAACTAATACGGCCATGAAGCTATTTCTATTGCCATTGCTAAACTACACCATTGCCATTGTTACTTCTTCTACTATTAATGCCAATATTATTACTACTATTACTATTACTACTATTACTATACTATACTACTATTGTCAACACTAATACTATCCCTGCCACTACTTCTACTACTACTACTACTACAACAACAATTACTACTAGTAGTAGTACTATTACTGTTACTACTACTACTACTACTACTACAACAACAATTACTACTAGTAGTAACACTATTACTGTTACTACTACTACTACTACTACAACAATTACTACTACTACTATTACTACAATTACTACTACTACAACAACAATTACTACTACTACTAGTACTACAATTACTACTACCACTACTACTACTACTACTACTACTACTCCCGATCCGTCCAAGAAATTCTCTGCATCCTCCTTAAGAACCACATCTCAACAGCTTCTAGCTTCTTTTCCATATCGATTATAGTGTTTCTAAAATTCCATGGCAAGATTTAGTATTTTAAACAGATTTGTAAGCTGTTTGAGGGATATTAGATCAAATTACTTTGATAGTAAGCCTACTTGATATTAGTAGATTCGAAATTTGATGCCACCAGGTAGGAATTCAATTTCCTTATTATGAAAATCTAATTTTCTTTTGGTTCCTGAAACTGGGCTCTAACATTAAACTCTCAGATAATCGTGCCAGGGAAGGAAGAGTAAAGTGCCATTTGAAGTCCTCAAAACGTAGGGTTGTCAAGGAGCCAATTATACGCCATTAAAAAGGAAACGCTCGTTAAGCTATAACGTCCTTGGTTACGCGGTCGCAACGCGTACTCTTGATACATTGAATTCTCAATGCCTTTGGAAAAGTGTCTATAGTATTGTAATATGTTTGAAAAATAATAGTAACTTACAGGTATATTTGGTCGAGGGATAACTTGCACAAGTGAGAACTGCAAACATTTTACGATATTTTTAGAATCGTGTAGAAAAACTGCTCTGTGGATGTCGTTGCCAGCACGTAAATAGGGCCGTTCTAGCTTCAGGTTTAGCAGCGTATAATAAAATGTGCAAAACCCATCCAAAAGAACAGGCGTTACGAATTTACAGACTAACATCAATGCATCATCATACTAGCTAGTATGCCTCTTTGCATACCTCTCCCTTACTCCAAATGAAACAAGGGTCATCAAGTTTATGTCTCATGAGATTGGGTAGGAAGTTGGGGGTGGGGGAGGGTGGTGTTCCTGCTGCTGAATGATTGAAAGCCGCAAAAATTCAAATATGGAAATATTCATTCTTGTCTGGTATTCTACATCTAGGAAAGGTCTCTAGTATTTGGTTGATGTATCATATCAATCGATGGGCAAGCTTTTATACTTTCCTGAAGTACTTCTTCAGATAAGAAATCGGAGAAGGCCTCCATGTATTAAAAAAGATAAGATTATCATCGAGAAGAGAGGATTTGAAATGTTGGTTTTGAAAAGAACACTAGAGAAATCGAACTGGAAAATATGTCACCAACGGCGTATTAAATATTCTCTATTTCTCTAGTGTTCTTTTCAAAACTAACATTTCAAATCCTCTATTCTCGATGATACTTTCGCTGAACAGTTTTTTATTTGCATCTTACATTTGACAGCAGTTGTCCATTAAAATTAGAATATCCTTTCACACAAGACATGCTTGGGCAACATGATGGATGGTAGAGCTATGCTTCTTTGCAATATATGTACAATGTTACCCATTTTACGCCCCATGAAAATTTGACAATAAATGGCCTCTATAAACATTGCACCCCTATTTTTCTATTCCATATGGTTCACAATGTTCCTATGGAAGGGAGATCTTCAAGAAAAAAAAGGTAAGACAGTTTAGTAGCCGATGAAGTTGACAATTCTGCCTTTTTTCCAAAGATCATAAAATAAAATAATCATAATATATCATCAGGCTATGATATATCATAATCAAGATAATAGCAAACGATAAATTTCAAGGAATCAAATTTTTGGCATTTACCAAGAGAATATTTACCTCCTAGGAAGCTTTCACACTAAAGTGGAATGTCACAAAGGCCACATAGCAAAGGCTATGTCACAAAGGCCATGTTGCAAAGGCCATGTCACAAAAGGCCAAATTGCAAAGGACACACAAAGCTGTGATTTCAAACTGCAATGCCATGTCAAATGTTTGAAAAATACCTGCTCCGAAGAAAGATGTATTCCTCAGATGATGATGATGTTATTTCTCTTACGTTACATAGTTGATAGGAGAAACGTCAAAGTAAGTTGTGGGTACATCTCATATCTCAACAGGGAATGTCGATTTGCAAAGTTCTTTTATAGACCAAAAGGGGCTTAAATTATATCCAAAAGATATCCTTCTTCATTTAGTGACCATTGTAAAGCCTTAATGACAGAGTGGTTGTCTACTCTCCCTCTGCAAAACTTCAGTGGATTTTAATTGAACCTGTGTATTTGACGAGCCATAATATAAGACGTTACGTATGTGACAGCTTGTCAACCTGCAAAGTTGGTTAGGTATGAATATGTTTCAATTGCTCTGAACTTTAGCATATAACATATTGTAACTCTGTGCTTATTATATCACTTATGAATATGTTTACCTAAGGGCACTCTAAAAATTTTTTGATAATTAGCCTATGTGCATTTATATTTGAAATTGTTGTGTTACGTGTGTGACTTCATTTGTTACGTGTGTGACATTTGCAAATTTCACATCCTATTGATAAAATACTCTTCTACATTTCTAATTTTTGAAAGGAATTGAAAAGGAATAAACAAAGTTAGATTTAACAGAAATGAATCCCAAAGCAAAATAACACGTACGTATGACCATATTTTTTAATGGGCATTTTACAACTTTTCGTTGAGTTCTCTGATTTTCTACAATATTCCGAGGTATGCAGGGCACTCTAATATTAGATACATGTATAACGGGACACCATTCCTTGGCTGAAATTTTAGTGTTAATTATTAAATGCAGGGCTTCTGTTTCGACGCTATACAGCTTAGTTTGCTAGCTGGCTTAGTTAACAATTTTATACATTTTTTCTTCTCGGTATCTACTTTATTGACGTTTCTCACCTGAAATTTTGGCAGGCTTGACCTTCCTCTATTTTTCAGCCTTGCGACTGTTACATGTCTGCACTTATCTTCCATAAATAATCACACTGTAACAACATATAGAACTCTCTCTAAGCGCAAGTTGCTACCTTCTGATTTTATACTAAGAACCCTTTTTGGTCAAATAACAACTGAACTACAACCACTGATTTACTTACATAACACGTCAACGAACACAGTATCGGATGCCTTTTTGCCAGCTACATTTGTTGCTACGCACTGGAATCTTCCAGCCTGTCCTGTATGGATACCGTTCATGATGAGTTTCTCTCTAGTGTCTGCAAGCAATACACCATTCCTGTACCATTCATAAGTAACGTGAGGATTACTGTCTTTGATGCAGCTCAGAACAATGTTATTCCCTTCTATGATTGCTAGATTTCTGTTTGCATGTACTATTGGCTTGTCAATATCTATAGTGAAAATAGAATTATACCCAATGTCAGCTTACGGTTGTATTTAATACAAAGCGATAAAAATTAAATAAGTGGATATAAAGAACAATTTCAAAGGTGAAACATTCTCTGAATAGAAGAAAATGCAAATTTAGCTGCCTGTATGAACGTCTTAGACCCTGTTTAGACAAGTACTGATACAGATTGCACTAAAACGGGATCTGTTAAATTAGAAATTGTTTGGATATGATATTCGTACCAGCTTGGGTCTAATTCTGAAAGTGGACCAGTTTGAACCGAATCACGGTCCGGTCTGTGAGACCAGATCAAAACTTGTACCGATCAAAAATGAGGGAGAGGAACTACCAAGTCGAGGTATCTTCAACGTCATCGCCTGTAATGCCCTATTTTGGTCCTAATATTTAGACTTTAGCCATAACCAACAATTGTTCAACGTTCTACTTTACAGCCTTCAACATCAAGAACTGTAAAGTTGTACATGGCGAAAGAATCACGACTCAGCACTAACATTTGATTTGTACTGTAACACCCAGGAAAGCAACAGCAAAGAAGCCGCCTAGTATTCCGAAGACTAAGTGGTGAACACTGAGGAGGGCAGAGAGTAGAGGACTCTGAGCAGAATAGGCGACCAACAAATTGAATCAGAGAATGAGTGATGGAACAGATGACTGGGATATACTTGCAGAAGACCTGAGAAATCTGGCAAATGAACTACTGGGGGAAATGCTTGGATATACAAAACCTGGGAAGGAGACATAGTGGTGTAATGAAGAGGCCCAGCAAAGTCTTAAAGGCAATAAAGTTGTTAATAGGGTTCTCAAGAAGAAAAACCTAGAGGTAAACAAAAATTATACAGAGAAGCGTAGAAGAGAGCAAAGAGGGCAGTAGAAATCGCTAAGTAAGAGCCTCTGAAAAACTGTACAAGGATTTGGAATCTAGAAAGGGTCAGGAGAAAGCATTGAGAATAGCAAGGCAAAGTAACAAGAACTCGAAACACATCTACCAGACAAAACTGATAAATGATAACGATGGTACAGTGCTTACAGAGAACAACAAGATACTAGATAGCTGGAGTAACTCTGCTGATAACAGCACTAATATGATAAAACAATATTTACTCATTATTACGATTACTTCGAGAAATAATGAATAAAGAGAACCCTAGGGAGGATAGGCAAGAACTGTGTGAGGGGGTGAATGAGGAGTCTGAATACATCAGAAGTACTGAAGTGTATGGACCACTCAAGACGATGAAGAACGGAAAAGTTTGGCTTAATAACTTACCAGTAGACGTGTGGAAGTAGTTGGGAGCTGCAGGAATGCAGTATTTGACAGAGGCTCTAAATAGAATAGCCGAGAAAGAAAAGATGCCGTACGAGTGGAGGGAAAGTATCCTGGTGCCACTAGAACAAAGGTGGTATCATGAGTCGCAAAAATTATCAGGGTATTAAGCTCAAGTGCCACAGTATGAAGCCGAAAGACAGACTTGCTAGAATAAGCGAGGAACAGTTCACTTTTAAGAAAGAAACTTCGACAACGGATGCCATATCAGGCAACTGCAGAAAAAGTTTCGAGAGGGCCAAGAAGAGCTCAATGGGGTGTTTATTGACTTTGAAAAGGCATATCATCGACTGCCCAGAGAAGAACTCTATTGGTGCGTGTATTCGTAAGATTGTATAACAAAAGTATATTTGGCGCGTTTTGGATCATCTTCTGCGGACGCCACATGGGTCTACCTGTTTAGAACATTACGATCTAGAAAATTGGTTAGTGATACAAAATTGGAGCTTTGCGTTGAGTAACACAATACACTGGTCACAACGATCATTTTTTGTGGCATAAGAAAGCTCTTAACGACGAATTTATAATAAAAGAGAAGACCAAAGTACGCCGTAGAAAATGACACGTACACGAGTGACACATATGACGTATTACGTTTTGACTTGATCAAGAGGTTGAAAATTAGTTTCCCGCTCTTAATGCACTGGCACCATAACACTCCTTCCATTTTAAGTGAAAAAAATCTGTGCCAACATTTTGCTTTTTGCATTCCATACTTTTGCTTCGGAGATCACAGCAATTATTCATCGTGTGGTTGATGTAGCAGCAGTTGTTGGTACCAATCTTCATAGAACATTTAACTTGGAGCAGATACTGTGCAACGCCAGAGTCAATGGCTCGAAATAGGTTTATAAAGCACCTCTTTACGCAATACATTCGAAATCGCGCAATATAGTATAAAAACACGATTATCATCATTATCATTATCGTAGTTTTCAATCTCAACGGGAAAACAGGAGCTAACTCACTCCTTTATTAGTTGTAATGACTGGCGTTGGCTACCACATAGGAGTTTTCCAACAGTGTTTTCTAAATTCAGTTACTTTGGTCGTATTATCCAATCTGATAGAGAAAACTATGGTCAAGTCATTGTAATGCCTCAGTAAAGGCGCAAGTTTTCCTAGTACCTTAACTGGAATGGTCCCATTGTACCCCATGACCTTGAAAGCGGCTTGTATCTCTAGTGACCAAGATAACTAGCCCATCACTTTTATACAGTACATAACATCTGCTTGGCAAGGTTCAGGGTGAAGGATAAAATTCTTCAGAAAAGTGACATTGAGTGCATCTAATACCACTGTATGACAAGAGCTGATGCCAACTAACTCATCAGAAAGCAATATGTTGTAAAGAAACAACTGCTGAGAAAATTTCACAGCCTTCCTAATACTTTCGCTGTTATTCCGAAACAAAAGCAGTCAATCATAGAACTCGTACAAGGAAACATTTTCATAACCACTTTACGCGGAAAGGAGATGAATGTGTTGTGTTGCAAGCTTAGCTGTGACGGTGGTATCCTAACCAAGAATAGGTAGGTAAAACTTGGTCGAGAAATTTCACAGCCTTTTTAGCGAAACCTGCCTTAAAACAGACAGGTATGATTTCATATTTAATAGGCATGATTTAAAGATCGTTAAATGAAGACGTTAAATACAAAGAATTAAAAATTAAAAAAATTCCAACCACACCGTGTGCTGGAACTGACCAAGTATACAAACCAGATATATAGTACTTCGACGCTCTAAACCTTTCGTTGCCTCATATTGTTTGACCGGTTTGTAATTACTTTGTTTTCGTCTTGTTCCTATAGTGAAATGGAGAATAGCGGCTCTGTTCGTGATGAAGGTCACCAGTGAAATGAGTCAGCATTGTCAATAAAAAGTGAACGGTCTGTGGGGCACGTGAGATTTTATCAATAATGTTTATCAGCATTATTATCAATGTCATTGAGCATTCTGTGGACGGAATTAAATCTTGAATCCCCGAAAATAGTCACCCAACATAGGGGTTTAACTAAGATTTTTTATTCTATGATATTTTATCATTCTGAAGTATTTGGGAAGTTGAAAAGATTGCTGGTACTACAAAATTTGTAGATAATATTTAATAACGGAATCGTTAGTGAAATGCCATTGACCGGGTTTGTTGCACCCTCATCCGAATGGCGCTTGCAAAGAACGAGTTGTTCAAACATCCAAGCATCATTTATGATAACTCGCAAACAAAGAAAGGGATCAAAGAAAAATTTGTAGACCACTGATTGGACAATCGTAAAGACCTACCAAAAATTCGGAGGCGCCAAAATTATTAGAACAATTTTAGAAAAAAGTTTCTCTGCCGGCAAAGTAAAGGATCGAAGGTTTTGATGAAAACCACTTCTAAAACTTTCAGGTGGAAAGCTGATCTAGCTTTAGCTAATATACGAAAGCAATCACTGGTATAGGCCCACAAACAGTCGAGCTGGTGTAGTAAACGTGTAGTGATGGCCGAATCACAATCTATCAGACTCATACTTATTTGGGAAGTTGTAGTTTCTGTGATTAGGGAGAAGGATGGATAAATGCCTTTTTAGTAGTAAATGCAAATATCGCGCAAAGCAACAGATTAATTTTGCTAAACCCTTTCGTCAGACACCGGTCACAGGAAACGCCTGGAGAGAAGTAAGAATGCTTTTTGCGAAAAATTATAGGAAAGAAGAGGACTTACAGAAGGAAGAAATTAAGCACACACCGGGAATCGAACCCGGGCCTCCTGGGTGAAAACCAGAGATCCTAACCACTAGACCATGCGGGATACAACTATTTGCAACCTTCACATAAACGTAGAGTAAGGTGTGTTTTATTGTCCAACAAATAATTAGAAAACGGAAGATGATGATGATGATGACGATGATGATGATGTTTATGATGACGATGATGACGATGATGATGATGACGATGACGATGATGATGATGACGATGACGATGACGATGACGATGACGATGATGACGATGATGATGATGATGATGATGATGATGATGATAATCAGTTTCTAATGCACGAAATAGGTGCCTCTCTTAAACACATGACTTGATTGGCAATAAAGAAGTACTTAGATCATTGAGTAGGTGCCCTCTCCAAAATGTAACTGATACAAATAAATCAAATAAGCAGTACTTATATTAAAAATAAGCGACCGTAAAGTTACCTATGGACGACAGACGTAATATTCAAATAATTGTTGTACTTGTATTGATAAGCAATATTCACAAAATGCTAATAATCTTCTACTGTACCCTTGCATCAAGTCTACGCTGCCTCTCTCGAGGTGTTTCATCATTCCTGCCAGCTTTCAGAACCGAGGCTGTCATGTAGCCTAATTCCACATTGGTGTTTTCTGTATCTCTCCTTTTATCTTCTCTCATCACCAGCCGCACTAAATAGCAAGGTAGAACCTAGGAGACAAAAGAGTGTATAATCAGCAAATACCATACACAGCACATTAAGACGTCATAATGAGGCCTACAAAAATCAGCATCAACAAAAATTCAGACCAGTCTTGAAATAATTGCTCAAATTCAGATCTAAATCAATAAATTTTAATTGATTGTACTAAAGGTCCATGTCTGATATTCTTTTCCTTGCTTTTTCTCCTTTGATTTAACGATCCCCACAATAAACCTCAGTTTATTTGTATCCTTACGCCATTGCTGTTTATATTTTTACCAGTAAGATCATGTTGCTTGGATGTTCCACTTGACTACAGAGCGCAATTTAAAAGGAGGAAATAACTTGCCTTGCCACATTTAAGTGTGCTTTTATCTTTGTGATGATACGGAAAAAACACTTTTATATTTTTTGAGTAAAAGGACTTATTAATAAATGAGTACGACATTCTTTGCCTCATAACCATCAAAAATATATTTTTAAGAAAGTATACGGATCTGGTATATATACGACGCCTCATTTAATGGAATGCTAGATTTGCGCAAGGCATGTATGGCAATACCTGGGTGTGTAATTGTCAGGGAATTTCTCTACATTTAGTCAGGAAAATCAGAAAATTATCAGACAATTATTTTAAAAGTGAGACTAGAAACCTTGACTAGGCAATCAACGCATTTCATTGTTTTAATTCCAGTAATTCCAGTAACTTGTTTTTGAACTGTTTTTGAACTTACTTTTATCATTTCGGAGTACTTGTCATTATGCCCTGACTGTTATTTCTTGTTCTTCATACAGCAAACAAACCAATTATCCCCATTATCTCCGAACCTTGTGAAGATACACCAAAATTCATGTGTGCTGTGAGGAAAGAACAGGGCATGTGTCAAATGGATGCGTACAAAAAGCAAATGGAAAAGTATTGCGCCAGATCATGTGGGTTCTGCGGACGTAAGTAATTGATTTTACAGTTTTGTGATATATTTGTAAACAGGGTCTAAGTTGTCTCCAGTGTTTATATTTTTGGCCATTTCCCCTGGTTTATATGTACACATCCTACCGTACCTCAATGTACTAACTTCGTATCTTTTTAAAGACGTTAGTGGCTACTAATCGCAATCACAGAATCATTAAGTTCGAAGCTTCAGTTCCAGAACGAAGGAACTATCGTTTTAGGGGATAAAATGTTTATTCAGGCAGCAAACTATCGGTCATGCATGTCTCCTTTCTTTATCGTCAACATTGACATTGTCTCCCTCTCTTTATTCCTTTTCACAAAAATACAATTTATTTATTCTTTTATCCAATAGCAATTGAAGAGTGCAAGGACAAGAAAGACTCCAATTATTGCAATTTTATAACAGAACGTGGGTATTGCTCAAGACTGAACACAATTAAATTGGCAACACAATATTGCAGGAAAACTTGCAAACTGTGCCCTAAAGGTACGTACACGTTTACATTTAAGATGTATTCCTACTTAAAAATACTGGTACGTGTATCGATACAAAGAGAATTGGCAGTGCAATACGTTTATCGATGTTACGATACGTAAATACGTGCCTTTACTCAAATCCAGAAAGGCCTATTTTAATCTTTTAAAAATCTTCACTACATCCTGCGTGACACCTCCTAGAGCATTGACATTTTAGCAGCGGTTTTTAGAAAACACTGTAGTAAGCATGTCGTTGCCACCACGTAACCAAGGTTGTTGGTGTAGACTTCTTTGAAGTGACATGTTGAAGACATTGTATTAAGAATGCAGGGACGGGGGAACAGGGGGCAGAGGGGGCCATGCCCGCCAAAGATTTGCCAAATCTCAATTTTTTCCCTGACCACTTTTCATCTTTATCAAAATTGAAATTGATTGCAGCAGAAATTGTGTCACATTCACAGCAAGTCGCTGGAATGTCGTTACTACCACGTAACCAAGGCCATTACCGCCTAACGAGGATTTCCGGTTTATTCACGTGCACACTGTCCCAAATAAATTAGGTAGTCTGCGCAGCAACGCCCGATATCCTGATATCCTCGCACTGACCTGACGCTTGCTTGTTTTTCTATTGTTTAGCAGGGAATCTAAACAGTATCTCAAAATCCCAGCAACATTGTACGCGCAATCCTATTTGATGGTAACATTACCTTTGTTCCTATTACACCATGTCCCCATGAAGGTTCGTGTCCCCGATTTCTGTGCCGTCAAAGATCCTCGTTATAGAGATGGCCTCTAGAGAAACTGAACAACGGAGACTCGTCCAGAGTTCATGATGATTGTAAATTCAGATGTGTATGATTCTAATTGATTTCTTTTGTAGAGCTCGACAGCGAAGCCATTTCTCAGAGATGTCACTAAAAGAGAAAAATTAAAATCCATCCAGGATTCAATAAAAGTGCTATCATTTTATTTTGGAAAAAAGTGGGATGGTGAGTATCTTTCATTTTTAACAGTTAATAACTAACCCAAGGAATGAGAATGTAGACTGGAGAGGAAACGGCCATAATAAAATCGCCATTATTGAACATTCTGAAGCATTGGCCGCGAAAAGGAGTTGCTAAAGCGGCCCACAGACGTGCAATAATGTTGACAGTAATACTGATGAAGGCGTAAATTGATAACATTACTGATCGTCTGTGGGTGATGATTGAAGCATTGCACAGTAACTTGACGATTCACTGCTTAAAGGAGCTATAACCATCCAAATAGCTTTGAAAACAAAGTGTTTAAGCGGCCCACAGACGCTCAATGAAAATTGACAATCATGAGGACAGGCTTTTATTGATAAAATTTCGGGTCCCCCACGGACGATTCAATTTTATTGACAATACTGGCTCATTTCACTAGTGCCCTTCGTCGCGTACGGAACAGCTATCATCGGAACTTCAAAGGAAAGACTAAGCTACTGGGCCGATATCGATCACTGCGCAATCCTGTCTCAAAACGAGGTTGAGCTCGCATGAATCAACCAAAACAAACTGATTACAGAGGGATTTGGCTGTCAGCGGCGAGGCGAACGTCAAGTTCTGCCCCTGATTTTATGTAAATGGAGGCAGATTGTAACTCCCAGTTACTTCTGCATTATACACTGTGTCTATTATGCAAGGTACGACAAAGACAGAAGTTGTTCATTCACATTTTATGAAAGGATGGCGACAGAAAGCAGTCGATCAGCGTAGCCAAGATAACACGAGATCATTTGCAAGGGAACTTTAACACTGCAGAATTACAAGGAAATGTTTTACTTTAAGCCTGAAATCACACCAAATTCATCAGTTGACATTTAAAGACGGAGTTCGCTAAACCATTGTTACAGGAAATCGAAAGTAAACGCTGTTATCACGTTCGTTTGGGTAGAATATGTTGATCGAACTGTCTTCGAAGAACCCTCCACCGCAAAGCTTCTGCCATGAAAGTCAAGTATTTATATTTAATTTTTTTTTTTATATCCACTTCCTGCTCATTTACAAAACGAAGAACTAAACGTGATAAAATGTAACTGATAACTTTGCTCACCACGAACATGCATCAGAATAATCACAATTCACATAATTGACAACAGTTTGTTCCGTAGTTGGCTTTATCAATGGGTCTTACATTTTCTCTTAGTACCTAAGTATCCGGGAGGTTTTCTATATTTCAACTAACTATTCATGGACTAGTGGATGCAAGCCACTGCAGTGGGTGGGCAAAGTTCAACATAACAAATAGAGCTCTGTTCTTTTAAGGAACTGGAGACTATTGAATTTCTTTAAAGATTGAATTTCTCTAAAGGAGCTTAACTAAAGAGGATAAATAAAGCGAATAGAGTTAGTCTGACAGGAGGAGGGAGGGTTCCAAGAATTGCTTTGTATCAACTTTTCGTTCATATCAAAGGCCCATTTTGGGAAAGGGGTAGCAACTGAAAGTCGTGTTTTGATTAAAATATCAGTCCAGCTGTGTTACTTAAGACACGCTGGAACTCATTGCCGTTAGGCCTAGGAGCGATGCTGGCAAATAAAAAACAGCAAATTTGAGTATATACAATTTTCAGGTAGTTAAAGAAAGTATCAACTTATCGAGTAATTAATAGGGTGTGGGCTGAGTATTTTTCAGGAGAAGCATTGCTTCTATGTTCCTCTAAACTAAAATACGACACTTTTCGGTCACATCTCATCTATTGACACAAATTTTAGTGACTGTTTTTAGCTTTCCGATAGTCAATTTAAAAATTTGCCTTTTCAATTCCTCATTTTTCTGTTCCATCATAATAAACCGTTGAGAATATTTGGGGAAAATTATGATCTTTTGGAGCGCTTTGAACAGCAGGAAACACAAACATGAATAATAAAAGTCAAATGAGAACCATGTGTTCCATTACTGCATACTGCACTTCAATATCATTCATTCCCTTCTCTGCGACATTAAGCATACCGTACCGTTCATAAACTTGTTAGACAAAATTTTTAAAGTGTATAGGCCTACTAATGTACAGCCATGGTTAATTTTACAGGCAATTCACGCGCTACTTTTAACTGCTGCATACGCAGATGAAGCAAGGATTGGTTGTTTATCTAATGAAAGCTGAGCTACGCTAATTAGGAACAAAGCCAGAGCATCTCTAAAAACAAAGGTCGTTTTCCTTCATCACGCCTTGTGTTTTTATCCTGCACGTTCCTTGATGTTTCCACCTACAGTAGTACCGTTATCTAATATCTACGGCGAACTTGTTTTACGACAAGGACTTATGAATACGGGTTTTCAAAATATTACGTGTAAATTTTACTAGTTGTCTCTTTTACTATGGAGAGGGGGGAGGAGGGGGGGGGGGGTAGTTTTACAAGAAAAGCTTGGTGAAGCATTTTTAATTGTTTCTTGCTGTATGATCTTGTTTGGATATGATGCGATACGTACACTTCAATATTTCAAGAGATGATAAAATAAAGACGTCTAAAATACTGGCACATCTACCATGTCTGGAAAGGTATCCATTTTTTGAGACATTGGACACTGGTTACATCACCTCCTTTCGTACGAATGCTATAGTTGGGTAAAACAGGAAACAGAAGCCTGAGCAACGAAGAGAAAGTATTTCTATCAAGGTGGTGGAAGGAAACCTATCATAATAGTGATACACGAACTTTGTACGAGCGGTACATTAAGTCCAGGGTTCACTAAGAGGATCTTTATCACCTAATGCGCTTGTATTGAAATACTCAAACGGTTTATATGGCTTACAAACACATCTTTCACCGGGTTTCTTTCATAATATCGAATATAACAACATTACCTTCTTTCTCTTGTGCTTAATTTTCTTCGGAGTAGTGTAATTCTTCTTCTTGCGTTTCTTTCCGCTTACCCATGGGGGGACCTAAAATTATGGGGGGACCTAGAATTTATGGGGGGACCTGAAAAGCTGGATGAAACCATGAATGAGTATGCTGGATCTAAAGGAGCATGATATGTCACTAAGAAATCGACCCCCTACAACTATGCCTCCAGATACCAACAACCCCTGGCTAGTTTCACATTGACAAAACAAGTTATGATACTCACTGAGACAAGCATCCTTGATACAATTACACTGCTATTGCAGTAGAAGGCTACCCAGTATAGTCCTACCTTTCAAACGCTAGTAAATAATATCAAAAAGGGATATCAGAAATGGTTTATGTATATACATAAGCACGGACCCAAACCAAGGGACACCAAGGGAGACAAAAGATAAAATAATATATCTAAGAACTTGAGTTTGGTCCTCCAACAATGATGTATAAATAGAGAGCAAAGTCAAAGAATGCATTGGATGCTAGGCTACAACACAATCCTAAGGGTGGACCCACTGCAACCCATGGAGCTGCCCAAACTGGCCTGATACAAAGGGGCAACAGATTTTCTCTTGGCCACTTCCCCCTCTGGAGAAAAACTGTTACCCAGTAACAATTATAGTCCAATACTCTAAGTAACTAATAGTTAAGACTGTCACATCTAATAATGCTGATCCTATTGTCTAACACCTGGACAGAGTATTTTCTGACCGGGGATTTCCTGAAGTGACAATGATGTATGGAAGCGTACCCTTCAATGGGCTGAACAGCCACCACTTTCAACAATTCATGCAATACTCTGGGATCAAACATATTGTTGTATCTCCCAAGGACCTCAAAGCCAATAGCTTAGCAGTAACTTTAGATCTATCATATTGCCAAGTTTTCAAGAGGTCCTGAACAATAGCAAAATGTAACTGCAGACCCAGACCTTCATTGAGAAGGCAGCAAAATGGAGAGAAGCATGATGATAGAGCCATGGAACTATAGTAATACTACAAATACCAAAATAGATTGTTCAACCCAATAACTTTATAGTAGGTGATTAGACGTAGTTGCTCTAAACATCAGAACCACATTATGACACATGCCCCTATCACATAATGAAAATCCTGGGGACTCAGATACTAGCCATGAGAAATATGAATGGTTCCAAGAAATTAAAGAAGCTGGAAATTTGAATCATGCTGATTGCCTATGGACATTCATGGTGATGGGAAGGACTTTGAGGAAAGTGGGTGACATATTTTCTATTTCTCTAGTGTTCTTTTAAAAACTAAAATTTTAAATCCTCTCTTCCCGATGATATTCCATTAAGGCTAAACAGAGATACTTATCTAGCAATGTTCATCCCACTCGTGTTCAGCTCTCATATCTCTTCTTATCGTAGGAAGTAACCTCACCTCAACCATGGATCAAATCAGATTTGGCATAAGTTCAAAATTAGAGGTACTTAAAGGCCCCACTGCTTACCAGGGGCCTAAACTAAAAGATCGGTATCTAAAATACCTGGCTTCATTTTGGGAACGCTTTGACCATGAATTTTACAGGAGTATAAAACTGTTTTAAGTGCCATTACATTCTACCGAGTCGGGGGTAGTATTCGACACTAGGATGCTATCACTTCTTATCGCATAATTTTCTAGTGATACTGCCAAATATAAATTTATGTTCCGATATAGCTACTGCGGTATATAATACCTTTGGTTGGTGCAATTAACTTTTTGGCTCCACAGAAAATACAGTTATCGTCTTCATTTCTTGTTTCTGAAATTCTCTCTTGTCTGTAGCAAAACGGACACAAGAAGTGATGTCAGTTGTTTCATTGATTTCGGAAACTACGAACTCTATGCAAATAGGCGCATCCAAAGATGGTTCTTTTAATCTGTTTTGTGAAAAGGGGGGAAGGAAGTACTCAGAGTAAGGTCTAGATAGAATATACTAGCTGCGAATCATTTAAAACAAACAGATGGACACAAAGATGGCGGCAAAAAATCAGTAAAGATACGAGAGCTTTACGGCCACCGACACAAAGGAGAAGCAAAATGAGTTTGCTTGGATATCAATGTAACCCCCAATCCACTACAGTTACTTCAGAGATAGACTTGATGAAAGAGAAAACGCCGGGAGAAGAACTGTTATTGACAATTTTTTGCCTAAAGCAGCCTACAGACGCACAGTAATATTGACAATGATATGGACGAGTTTTTATTGATGAAATTCCGCGTGCCTCACTGATGATTTACTTTATTGACATTATTGGCTCACTTCATCAGTGCCCTTTGCCACGGAGAGAGCAGCTATCGTTCCATTTTGCTGTTGTACCAAACAAAACATAATAACAGAAGAGGCAGGTTTAATGATCCAAGGAAGGGTTAGATTATTTATCAGTTGGCATGTTTCTCTTCGGAAATTCAAAGTTTTGCCAAAATACTGGGGTGATCATCCATTTTGCTAAGAAAGCTGGGCTTTAGATTCAAATTGGAAAGTGCATTCAAAGTCTCTCGTTTCAATTGCGATTGCGAAAGAGTTTTGATGGAAACACAATAGAATCATCAAATGCGCATGTGTCTGTCATAAGATTTGAATGCAAAACTCAATGATGCATGACTCGTTCATTCCCCTCTAAGTTCTGTTTCCTATGTGAGACATCTATTAAGGTTTTAAACCCCTCTGTCGTCGATATAAGTAATGTGACAGTTGTCTCAAATAAAAGAATATTTTAATGCCCAAGAAATAACAAGGTTCTTTACGAATGAAGGTAAGGCATTCAAACCTAAAACTACAATGTATTTATCAATAAATAGGGCCAACAGATATGGGACAAGGGGACACGGTCCCTACTTCCCCTAATTAATGCTTCTGCTGCTAGTTTTATTTATTTAGGATAAATGGAATAAATATTTTCATGTATTCGCTTTCTATCCTCCTCCCTCATTTGCAAACAGGCCACGAGTAATAACTAGGTTTTAAGCACGGATGGAGGCATGATTATCAGTATATATGTATATTTTTGAGAATTTTGAGGCATGCAATGCATGCATTGCATTCACTGACCGCACGTCCCTGCTCTACTACATCCATTATCTGTACAGAAGTCTTTGTCTCCCTTTAAAAAGCTAACACTAATGGTTTGAATTGAGGAAATTTTAAATGGCAGTTCTTTGCTGATGACTGTTTTCAAGTTAAATTGAAATTGTCCTCCAGAAATTCCCAGTGTGCAACATGTGCCATAATTTGCATTGAATTTCTGAAATGGCCTATTTCTTTCAGCATTTTCCACAGAGCCTACCTCCATACAGTATCGAAGGCTGATTTGAAATTAATAAAGTGAAAATTCAGTGGGGTCTTTTTTTCTATAGCTTTTTCTATGATTTGCCTCACCTTAAAAATGGTATCCACATTGCAATGCCCAGGTCTAAAACCATACTGTAATTCCCTTAATTTGGCGTTTACTCCTTCTTTCATTCTATATAGGAGGATTCGAAGGAACACCTTCCCTGGTATTGAGAGTAGTGCAATGTCTCTATAGTTTTCCCGGTTCAATTTATCACCTTTCTTGTGGATTGGCGTAACTACCATTTTTGAGAAATGTTTGGGTGTTTTCCTTTGACGCCAAGCTGCATTGAAAATCTTATGGATCGTCGTACAGGAATTGCACCTCTGATGAAATATGAAGCAGGTTGTATTGGCTGATTTTTATGTTTGATATATGCATTACGCTATCCTTGATGAATGGAACGTATCTTCTGCTAGCATGCCAGGGAACTATGGCTAGATACAATGCAAATTGTCTAGCGTGGAGTGACAATCCAACTTGACAATCTCAAAATACATGCAATTTGATCATTCACGTTATTTGTAAATACAGAGCAAGACCTGGTTAATACTTCCTCTTCTTGTATGTGTGGTGAAACTTTGCAGCACAGACCTTAACACCTAACACTTTGCAGTCAAGGAACACAGCAATTACACCTTTACTATGGGCACTTGCTTGAGAACATTGCAAATTGCTGCTGGTTATTTGTATATGTCCATTAGTAATGACCTAGATGAAATTTTTCCTCACTTAATGAAAATGTAAACTTTTCTCTAAAACACGTTTCATACACTATTATCACATAGTTAGATTTCTTACTAGAAAATGTTACGAATTGTTGTTTGTTTTCGTATCTCATCAATCTAGTCATGTTTGCTGTACAAAAAGCGAGAAATGTCAATACCATGTTGTACATTGGTAACTGCTTATGACTTGAGCTACATCAATGCTACACGCTTTTTTATAAGCAACTCCATTTTCGGGATCCGTCCTCGAGTTGCTTAGCAATTTTCCCAATCAGGCCTGGAGTTGATTAAGTAGTTGCTTAGGTATTACTGTAGGTTATCTTTGAACTTTGATGTGCTGTCGATTGACAAAATGCAGCCCCTGGCAGTTGATAGTTGGATCTTTGATGATGGTTGGATCTTTGATCTCTTTGCTTGACATATCTTTATATATCAACAATCAATTCTTAATGAAAAACGTTTCTTGATTTGTTTTTCAGACGTTTTAAAAATTGTCCCTCATGAATTTGAGGCCTTGAGTTGATTAGCTTGTTGCTTAGAATTTGGACCAAATCGAGGCCTCACACCTAAGCCACTGAGTTGCTTATAAAAAAACAATGTTTAATCCAAATGCAACCGCGAGCTGATAGTTCTCCAACCCCTGTCCAGTTCCCATGTATTGATATGACCTCGATGACTCCACAGTCAGTGCCATTAACAAAAAGTGCAATTGAGATCAATTACAAAACTACCCTTCAATCAACATCTAATGAGAATACCGGTAGAAAAAGTCAGTTCTACAGTTAGCGTGTAATCCAATACGAGGCTATTGCAGACATTGTAGCGACGTCATCCATTGTCTGAAGAACAATTAATTTACTTATTACGTTTGAGAGCAATAGAACACTTAACTTAGAAACGATTTTTAGTTAGTAAGTAACAGAAGTTGAAGAGAACATGACGGCGTAGCAGGCACTGAGCTAAGGGGGGGGCAAGGGGCGCATTGCCCCTCCAAAGCTGATTTCGTGCCCCAAATTGCCTCCCCTACAATTTCTTGACATCCCCAGAAAATCCTTAGATTTTTTGTCGTAATAAAATTTCCTTCAGAAATATTGAATTTGGCATTGTTGTAATGATTCATCCTTGCTTACATTTCCGATTTGTGAGTATGAATGATTTCCTGTTTGCAAAAATGACATAAGGAGAAGAAAAAAAATTAAGAATTATTTTCTTTACCCCCCTCCCCCCCCCCGACCAATGGAGCTGGCTTCGTGCTTGCGGCGTAGCCAGAAAAGTAAACTTGGCCTGGTTCCTTTCGTCTCCGCCTATGCTGGTGAATTTGTAGCCTTTTGATATTATTATGATGATTTAGCAACACGCTAAAACATCTTGTCCCTACTTTGTTTGATGTTGTGATATAACGCCACAACACAATCTGTTCTCAAGTCCCAGAATAAAATCCTCCTCTGATTAAATTATTTTCTGATTATATACTTATCGCCAGTCTATGCTTAAATGACTACGTTTACAGTAAACGAATCCTTCTCTATCAATGTTCTCTTACATTATTATGTGCGACCCAAAATCATTATTTCTATAATTAGTTCATTCAACCCCAATTTTCATCTACTGATTAACTTCTCTCCCCCCCCCAGCTTATTGCCCCTCCTGATAGGTGTGGCTACGGGCCTGGCTGTGCTAGGGATAATGTTGCCGACGTTTCTGACGATGTGTCAGTTTCGTGAGATCCTTTCTTTCGCACTGATATTAGACTTTAACGAAGAATATGAACAATTGTACTATATATTATTTGAATTGGTTGGTATATTGTTTTAAGTATTAAATGCATCATTCGTGCGGGCCCGTAGCCAGCACTTCAAGTTTGGGGGGGCAAGGCTACATTTTGGGGGGCATCTGGTTTTATATCCTGCTGAAACCAACTTTGAACAATGGGGTGACTAGAAAATCGACTACGGCATTTTCTTATAAAAACACAATCCTAACATGATATCGACGGAGGCATATCAGTTAAGTATGATGAACAAAATATCAAAAAATTTCTGACCACTGGAGGTACACTTTAACGGTGCTGACCGGATTCGAACACACAACCTCATGATTACTATACTAATGCCTCAACCAATCAAGGCTCAAAAGCTAAGGCAGAGATTTTTAGTGTCAATCTTTTGTGAATTCTCCTCCAGTTAGTGGGTACAGGTAAACCAATTGATTAATATTTATTGTGTTTCAGCTTTGAGCCTTCATCAGTTGCAGACATATAGATATTCTCTCAGCAGACACAACTGGCAATGCTAAGAAATAATATATTGAAATAATTAACAGTCTCTATAATCTCTATGACCATTGCTATATCTGTATAAACAGATGACACAGAAACTACTAACAGACATTTTAGAATTTTTTAATGTGTTTGTTAATATATATAAGATATTAAACCATTAGAAGTCTATCACTTCAAGATATTTTTATTACCAAACTATTGTTTTCTTGTGCAGGCATTAAGCAGAATTTATATATATTAAATTTTCTTGTTTTAACTTATGTAGCAAAGCTTATGTTAATGGCTACAAACAATAATTTCCATATTATGTACCTTACGTCTTGCAGACTATTATTTGTACCAAGGAACAAGCCTTTTTATGTAATTTGTAGGGCTACTGCTGGCCCAGTTAATCATTAACCTTCCATGCATCAGATTAGGGTTCAACAGTCAAAGGCATATGGAGCTCATTGCTGCAACATGAAAAATGATCTCAATGAAGGTGTTAAAGGCCATTTTTAAAATGTTTGCCTATGCCTTACGTATCCTAGGAAAATAGTTGCAGCAATTAAACAATATGTTATGAAGGTTGATTAGTCATGGCATAAACATAATCTGGTTGATACCTTTGCTGCTATGGTATGTGTATTAAAAATAGATGTTGAGGATCTTCCATGTCGTCATACCATAGATTTGGTAAAGGACAGAAAAGAGTGGAGGTGTATACTTGCTGACAACTGACAAGTACAGCAACCCCAGCAAGGGGGAAAAGAGAGTGTCTTCCTTTACTTCATTATTATAGATGTATATTTCTTACACAATGTTAACCATTGTGTGATCTGTTTAATCTGTTGGACTTATATTTCAGCATGCAAAGTGATAGTTGATGAAATAGAGTATGCAGTAAAGCAAGTGGACCCAAAAAAGCGTTTGAAGAAAGAGAACACTTTTCAATAAACAAAGTTCATTTGCTACATCACCTGAATCAGGTGCTGTATTGCTAATATTGACAAATAATTAGTGCAATCAGGCATTATTTACTGTTACAGTTCATAGTATGTGTATTCACTGCCACGCATAATGCATGGTATTCACATTGTATAGCAAGTGCCTGCTGCCTCCCAACAAAAGTATAGAAAACGATTGTGTCCTTAAACTGATTAAGAAATGGCATCACAGTGTTAAATGCAAGTAAAAGTGCAGTTTTAGTTTTCAAGCAGAGATCTGGCCTTAAGAGTTATTAAATGCTATCCTATGAACAAACATGACTATTTAACAGCAAGACAAGGGAATAATAGCTTTTCCAATTTGTAAATTGTCTGATTTGTTCTTTCATATTTGAAATGTGGGTGTCCCTGCTCATCATTTTGAACCAGACAAATTTGTAATTAAAATGTTTTTTCTTGTTTTGGTGGGTTTCACTAGATTTTGCACTGAAACAGTTACCTGCAAGTTTTAGGATTCTAGTGTATCTACATATTGGGTAATGTGTTTACTTCTGATTACTTTGTCAAATTTTTATTTATAGGTGTTTCTTCCTCATGGTGTTATAAGAAAGAACCCTTCAAAGCTGTTAGATTTTGAGGCAAGTATCATGCTTATTGCATTTGTTAACGTGTGAAGTCCATACAAACCTTTCCACTTCCAACTCTATACTAGAAAGTAGACTGTTTCATCTGGTGACTTGGGAGCGAAAAGTCAGTTGCTATGTCATAGCACATATATTTGATTCCAAACTATTGACATTATGCTTTATGTTGGCCTCTGATTCTGCAGTGAAAAACATAAATTTATATTTAGGATAACAGGAGCCACTTCTATAGTATCCTTACGGTGTTACCATTAAGATCCAAATATTATGGATTTCACAAGCAACAACATACTTAACCTCATTTTTTAATTTTAAAAGAGCAAATACAAATTATTATAGTCTGTGATGTTTCTAGCATAGAGACGAGGTTTCTGTGACTCTACAGACATGAATATTGGGTCTAATAAACCCAATGCTCCTCTGCCATTACGTCGTTAATATTTTTCATTTCATCAGTATCAAAGGGAAAGTTATTGTGACAATATCAACACGTTTTTTATTGACATAAGAGCAATTAATTTACCTTGCGGAAGCCCTAGTTTTGTAACCTTTAACAATCTCATCACACAATCTAAATCAGGGTTTCTTGACCTCAGAGAGTGAATTACCGACATCGAGCTACCAAAATTTACCCCCCACTCCTTCTGGTTCCGAAGGAATTCCTCACTGCTTCATATCATCCATATTAAACAAGTACACCATGAAATAAACCGTAAATATAAAGAATCGCAACTTACTTACAAGATTTTAAACAAATATATATGCAACAAAGCAGTAAATGGGCACAATATTTATCTACCTTATTCTTTGGTTTTGCCATTTTGAGCAAAATTAGCTCTTATCAGCTGTGGACCCCCTCCCTAATACCTCTTGTCTCACTTTTACCCCTTTAAAATCTCAAGTACGCCCTAAGAGGGTCCCCGGTTCCCCTTTGAGAATCATTGCTCTAGATAAGACTGCATCAAGAATCGATTATCAAATTTGGCTTAGCACACAGGAAATCACCCCTTTTCTCAGGAGGCAGTTCTACCTTACTAGTAATCCTTGGTAACGACTGAGATTTAATTGTCGACATTTACTCCACTGCTTTGTGCACAGTAGATCCATAGCAGCCACACAAGGAGCACTGAGAGACATTAAAGGTGGATGGAATCTTACACTTCAAATCACTCGTTCTTAAGGATATGACCCGGTCCTCTAACTCGATTGCTCTGCCTCAATAAAAGGCGCCTTCACATGGATGCCAACCATAACTTTGCAGAGAAATCGTTCATATGCAAGAAGAGCCCTCCCTTTTTAAAAAATATAATGTCCATTCACCTGAATACATGCGAGTAGGTAATGCATCCTCATAGAGGCAGAAAGTTGTTTTAGTATATAGTCGAACTTGTCTATAGCGGACATGCTTTATAGCGGACACCTAGCAATAGCGGACACATTTTCTAGGAACAGGCCGAATCGTGGTCAAACTCTCATTGAAATACCTCTATATAGCGGACAGTTTTATAGCGGACACATTTTCTTGGAACCGTGTAAACATTTCCCCTATAATTAACCTGTGTGTAGCGGACATTCGTATTTTGCTCCTATTTAAGCTCCCTTAGCCCTATAGCCTCGTGGTCCCTGAGTTGTCAGAAGAATGTAAACCGATAACACTTATGATACAGTAAGTATTTTTTGAACTATGCAACTATTCCAAACCCTTTGCTACTTTTGTATCTATGTTCTCAGTTATCTTCTTCAATGCTTTTTATTTCATATTGAAAGTCCCGAGGATAAATTTGGCCGAAGGATACAATTGTTTAACAATATGCATCAATCAATAGCTATTAAAAAACTGAGTCAGGTAATACAAGAAGAGATGACACTGGAATTTTCTTATTTTGATTCCTAATTACACCTAGTGCATCAAGAATGGCATCAATCCTTGATTCGTTTTTTCCATGACATAACCATCGACTGGCAGATTTTACCAACTATTACCTCAAAAGAATTCGTATGCTAACCTCTTCTTTAAAGACAACATACCGCAGTGTGTTTGTTTTCACACACAAAGGCTTAATAAGCAGTGAAACCGGCGTGCGAACTATACTAAATTATAAGAAAAATCTCCAAACTAGATATTAAACAAACACTGTGCTAGTTTCTGGCTTTTCGGCCTCCAACGTTAATGACAGATCTTGGTTATAAAGACAATGAAAACAATTCTATTCATGATGTGTAAACTACTATCGATGTTCAGGCTTCTCTTCGCATTTATATGGTTTTAAACCAACCGAAATTTAATACTGGCTTCCTTACAGTACCTTCTATCCCTATCAATACTGGAGAGCGATTGATCAAGAACAAAATTTGTTCACCACAATTGAGCCAATTGGGTAAGTGTTCTTCATTTTAACAACCAACTAATTCTATTCCGTTCACTCGCTTTACTAAAAAGTGGACGTACTTAGCTGACGTCTGATTACGGGTCCTTGACTTGAAGAACGCAATATACCTTCTAGGTTTTCCAATGGTACCTTACATTACTTTTGAACCAAACATGCTCTGCTTGGCAGCAAAATGAGCCGAAGATTACGACCAAACGGTCAGCCTAACTCGCATAATTTGTTCTCCGTTTACTGTTACCAATTAAGAGCTGATTAGCGCCATCGTACAAAACTTACAACCGATTTAAAGGCCATCGTATAGTCTTGTGATTATTGTATAAAAGTGTCGAGAATCAAAGGCAATCCTTTTTGATAATATTAAGATAGCATCTACATTGAATGAATAGTTTAAGCGAAATGGAAGCAATAAATCAATGAATCATTTGCAGCGAGATAAATATTACGCTATATCTGATAACGGAATTGTAGAAAAATATAAATCTAGCGCCTTTACATTTTATATAAGTCAGTATAATAGTAAAACCTATAACAACGTTAAGGAATATCTTACCAATAACGATAGTAAGATTTTTCTCAACAACTGATACCTGTGCCTCCAGCACACATGAATTTTATAGCCTGTTATCTTTTTGGAACTACAGTTTCATCAGATTTGTCTTTGTTTTCCATAAACTATAAATCTATTTTGAACAAATCTGGTTTTAAATATTTCCCATTATTTAAAGAGGGAAGATCTTAAAATCAAAGTTTAAAAAATTCGCTCGAATGATTATCATCATGCCGTTTGGCCTCTGAATAAGGGAGCAAATAATAGACAGCTGTAATTGTCATACAAAGCAACTATGAATGCTATTATCTTCAGTGCTTGTGAGTGAATCGTGTTGAAATCTCACTACAACAGTTAGCAGGATTATTTCTAGCAATAGGCATCACTTGTGAGATGAACACGGTATTTATCTGGTGATGACGCAGATGGTGCATGACCCTCACCTCTTAACGTTCCGAGGGTTTGTGTATGCTTTAAATTACCTAAATGTGTTTGAAGGGTAGCTGTACATTTCCGTATGCCACATTAATTGATCACTATATGATTATCAAGAACATATGTGTCCCAGTCTCCAGTCCCCTAAATTAACATTCTTGACCAGAATTGTTTCATCGATTTCCTAAAGAAAATCTTAATTGTTTTTGTGAGTATGTAGTAACAGTTTGATCATGTTCTTTTATGAAAACAATGCAGCAGTTTGAACTGTTGGTCTGCTTAGTTATTTATGCCGTCTGATAGGACGTAGCAGTTCTCCTTATTGTGCTACATCTTCATCTCAAGTAACTTTAGTATGACTAATATTTGGCTGATGTTGTTTAAGAGAACTTGGACATTTCTGAGGCATTTTATTATTTTGTAAAGGACACTGCAACACCTTGCAGAGACTTAATTTTTATGCTGTGCATTGACTGTCATCTGATGTCCAGGAGACAGACTATGCTAGACAGTGGTAGCTTCGACTGTTGTTTGTTTTGGTGAACCCAGTGTAAGTGTTGTGTGATAGTGACAGTTTAGCAAAGGTGAAGTATTTCAACAGTGGACTCTTAACCATCCAAGGGATTATTCTGCTTGAGGGTAAGGGTACGAGACTAAACGTACATACAATGAGATGATCAACAAAAAGATGATAAAATCTTCCCCCTTTCTTTCATGAGTAAACACACAACTGCGCGAATCCTCAAAATTATGGAAAGGAGAAAAAGATTTGACAGATTAAACTGACTAGTGTAAAAGTTCGCTGATATCATTTTGTGCGCAGCGCAGTAGATCCAGGTTGTCTTTAACAGAATTAAGAGTAGAAAACAGAAATGGCATTCCAGGCGTTATTCTTTTGATGCATTTTTTGTTAATAAAATATATTACTCCGGAGCTTAAATACTGACTCTGATCTCTATGCTTACTAGTAGTGGCCAGGAAGATTCATCCGTTGACTAGCGCACAAACCGATAGCTGCTATCAGTAGAAGTAAAACCACAAGTATTTGTTCTCTCTCTACTCAGCCAGGCAACGTTCGTACCAGCATTTCAGCATTACCTACGTTTCCTTGCCCCATTTGGCCCTTATTTCCCCGTTTAGAGCTTTCAAAGCCCTCTCTATTCACTCAAACATCATTTTTAGGTCTTCTCCTTAAACAATTCGCCCCATAGTACCCCATCCCGCCTTGCTCGGCCCAAGCAAATCTTAACACGAACATGCAAGGTAAAGGCTTTAAAAGGTCTTGATCTTTCAGTGTAAAATGTGTTTTTGAAGTTTCGTGCTCTCCTGGATGACCGTTGCCTCTCCAAGAAAAAAAAATTCACGTTGTCAGTCTGTTATCCGTTTTACTAGGTAGTATTTTCGTACGTAAAGGAGGTATGACCAAGCAAAACAGTTGACCTTCCTCCGGCTAAGAAGTTACATTTATAACGTCCTCAGAATCCACTAAGTATATCGCAGAGCAACGGGCTCATTATTCCTAAACAATTTCGTCAGACACTTTTGGTCGTAGCAATCGTTAGGAATGTAAAATTACTTGTATGATAGGATAGAAAAGGAGTGAAGCTTGTCGTTAAAAATATCAGCTTCATTAAGTGACACTTTTTCTGCCACGAAATTGTACACGAATTCTTTTTGTCAACAGAGCTACAGCTTCTTTGTTGTGACGAGTGCAGCTTTCATAGTGGCTGGGTGAAACGGAGGACAAGTGTTTCTAAACTGCGGAACTGGACGTCTTGGTAATTGTCGGCACATGTCGGGTTTTGAAGCAGATAACCGCTGAGTCAGTTAAGGAACTGCTTAGGAGGCTTCTGAAGTATAACGAGCTATAGAGGGTACTAATTACTTTAAAATTTCGTACCATATTTTCTAGGCAATCGATTTCGCAAAGGAACAGGCAGACGAAGAATTATGGGATGACCTTATCAGGAAATCTCTGGATAAGCCAGGTGAGTCAGGAAATGGATTCTAAGCCATTTAAGAAGCTGTGTGGGAAGAGAAATGTCTATTTCATGATACCTGCACCTTATGACAAGAAAGGAATGGAGAAGTTAGCCCTTAAAATTGTAAAAGGTGAGCTAAATAATTTCGGAGGTTAGCACATAAGCAAATATAGATAGAAGCTATGTACATTGCTTTAGTAATAAACACGTAATTTTATGATGAAGATCACTATTGTTCTCTTTTTAATGGCAAAAGTAGCTAGTCTACGGATGTATGACCAAAACATATTCCAAGGAAATTTATTTTCAGGTTTCTTCATTGTGAGCAACATGGGGTTGGATCATTTTGTTATCTAAGAATTTAAAAATTGTCTAATAACAAGTTCCAAGAATTATCCATGACAAAATTTGACTACATCTGCCATTTATAATTCCATACTATTCCCACAAGTCTGCTGGAATCGTATGTAGTTTTACTGTTCAACGTCAGCGAGCAGTAGTCACTGTAGTTACGTGTTTAAAAAACCTTTTCTACAAACACCCCAATCATACCGCTATGCCGCTTGATCCACGAACAGATATCAATACAGGAAAATCCAAACGATATAATTATTGTACAGGGAAGAAACGGAGCTTGCTCGTTTACCTTCTTGCTATTATCATCCAAAAAACTGCAGCTTAAACATTCAAACAAGGCTATTTTTGTATTGTTAGTATAAAACTGTAAGAGCTTATGCGGGTTATGAGTGTTTATATTGACTCGATCAGTACTTTCTTGTCTAGAAAATTAGTTCCTTTATTAGCGGATTTGAATGGCAATGTTTGTTGTATGGCTGCTCCTACCACGCCATCACTGCCAAGTGACGGCAAGTAGCACGTGATAGCGTAACGCTGAACTAACCATTTGTTTAAAAAAAGTAAGTATAAAATCTTAATAAGTATCATTATGTATTCAACATTTAAGTTCAAAGAGCTTATTTTGTTTTTTTACTCTAACTATTTTATAGCGTCTTTTATTCAATTTTTCTCGATCACTTTGAAACTACAAAGAAAAATTGCAGCTCAAACAGTGCCTATTTCTGACCCATATTGCATTAACCCTACCTTACATAGGCTTTTGTCTGTTCCCATACAAGGGGAGGGGGTAGGGTATTAGGCTTTCGGTACTTTGACACACTATAACTTAATATCAACCAATGCTATTACAGCGATGTTTAGAAGTAAAACTCGTTTAGAGTGCTTGTTATTTCTCGTTTGGATTGTTTTCTAATAAACGCCACTTTTTCAAGATGCGCTGTTTAATAAAGGGCAGCGTTTATTACATATGTTCGGCTAGAAGTGCAGCGTACAACAGAGGGTGGCGTTTATCAGAGGTCAGTGTTTTATTGAGGAAATACCATAATAAGATGCAAGGAATCAGTAACTATACTCTTTTTTGTAAACAACCCCAAAAATAAACAACCGCTCCAAAAAGTACTGAAATTTTAAACAACTTATAACAACTTACTTGGGCCGAATTTCTATGTAAAACATTAAACAACTGTAAGGGCAAATCAATACGTAATGGAATGATGACAAAAAGGCTTTACATAGTACTAAAAAGCTGTAACAAAACCCATGCCCAAAAGTTACTGCATAAAGTACAGCATATTTACGTATGTTAAACAAAATATCCTCACACTACTAACAACCAATGCTACCAGTACCAACTTTAACCATCCTCTGGAGTGGGGTAATGAGATCTAGCTACCATTGCCGATATTTTGTGAAAAAAACAGGAATTCACCCAGAATTTGACTATTGTTGGCGTTGTTATCTGGCTTCTGACATGAAAAAACACTGGCCCTTAGTTTCTAGAATCCCTCATTATTTATTCAAGATGTTTACTCAGTATAATCTACAAACAACTACTAAACAACTTTTTGGGGCATTTTTGACCAAAGAACTAAACAACCTTTGGGGCGAAATTCAAACAGTGAGTTGTTTATCAAAAAAGGAGTGTAACAGGTAGCCAAGAGACTCAAAGAAGACACTTGCGGCAGCAGCAGCAGGAAATTGTGAGCTTCATTCTCGTACTATTAGGTACAAGTGCCCCAGGTTGTAGGATATGCCTTAAAAGAAACAAAGCAGTAGCCTACATTTATTTAATTACATGCGAAACACTCCTCTTCTGTTGTACTTGAATTTAAATGCTCCTATTTGAAAACACAATTCGTTATTCAGCTTATATTGATTGAAGACCTTATCGCTGTGCTCGTCAGTCAATCAATAGATATACATACATATTTATATCAATATTGCACCAAATAGCGAAAACATTGTGTGCTTAAAAGCTTTTTTCGTCTGACACTCCTCAGAGTGCTAACGTCAGAATGACTGAAATGGAATGTGTGAAAGAGTATACCCAACTGTATTTTGAAGGAGGTATTGTTAAATGTCATTGAAGGGAAACAATTAACAACAGTTAACCAACTAAGAAGGACCGAGTCGAAGTAAACTTACATGAAAAGGTTTACGCGAGTAATTGACATATACTGTTATGGTGAAAAAGTGGTGCTAACGAGCTTTAGCTTGAAACCGAAATAACTCCTAGATGAGCTGCTTCTTATTGTAAATGTGGCTGAATATGGTAGCATTATGTATTGTTTTGGTCGATAAATTATAACATTAAAGCTTGGAGCTTCCTAGTCTCTGTGAATATCGTTTGTGCCAGGATTCTGAAGGAGGGTTGTCATGCTAGCATTAAAGGATATTCGTGGGCTGCAAACGGTGAAATGGTGATAATGCTCCGAAATAAAGGAGGGAGCTTGCCAGAGGCTTTGTAGAAAGCAGCTAGCTGAACATTTGTGCTGTTTTTTTGTTGGAATTCTAGGTAATGTTATGTGTGACAATGGATGTCGAATTTCTGATATTGGAATTGGAAGTCTGACGTAGTGTTGCAGGGAGAGTATGAGGATGGAAAGCATACCTGTAACGGGTCTTTATTCCAAGGGGCATTTCCCGTGATAGTCATGTGGCTGCAAAGTCACTCTTTGAGGGCGGTCCTATATTAGCGTCTTTCACTGCAATTATTTGTACCAATTTGATGGTTATTCGTTGATGTGTTTCACTGTTTATTTAGGTTTACACACCAGACGAGAAGAGGGTTACCTACCACTATTCCTTATCTACTCCAACGTCGGCATGCAATATTGCATTAGCAGTCGGGTATGTCTCTCTGGCCACAACTTCTCTCTCAAAACCGTAGGAAATTGTTAGAGCTGCGTCATGGGCTGTGTTCATTTCAAAGGACTTTTAGCCAATTTATTACAATATTTAATTGCAAATACATCAAGGATTTAAGATATGGTAAAGCGTTCAGTACTGTCTCTTTTAGTTGCTTCACTCTCACTTTGTCTCGATGAGCAAACAAATACTGCAGCGTTATAGGAGAAAATCAAGGTGTTTTATAATTGCACGTTATGGTTGTTAGGTTAAGAGCTACGTTAATAGAGCAGCCAGTTTGTTCTTTTGTGACATTGCAGTCTGTGACAGAGGTCCTTTATTTGAACGCATTCTTCTTGGGGAGAGGAACATATATGAAAGAGTACCTTTTGAGAGAGCTGCCTTATTAAGGGCGATAATTAGCTATAATATTATGTAGATACATAACCAGTCTATAATATAAACAACTTTAATCATAATAATTGTGTACTAAGCATATTTTTGTTCTGAGAGAGAAAGCAGTTAAATAGCCCCATAGAGAGAAAAGTTGTGAAAGAAAATGGTTTTACTAAAATCAAAGCAGAATCATATCCAGCTTACGAAGGAAAATAATCACAATTGTAGAAAACGCACTGACAGGTAAGATAATTTAATTTTCAGGCAAATATAAAATTTTGCTTGTAACCCTGTTGCTCTAAAGGCTTTTTCACCCCAAAATAAAAATATTTGTAATGCAAATATCAGTCGATTAAATAGTTTATAGTGGTTTCATAAAGTTTAAGGTTTTTTTATAAAGAAAATACTTTCAAGAATAACTGTAACAAATTTATTGGCCATAAAGGAGTATTTACCGTTACCTTAAAATTTTCATTTGGCTTCAAATACAAAGCGTATTTCTTTTCCAGTTTTCTTCTATACCACCAAATGAACAGTAGGCATAGTACAACAGTAGCAATAATGGTACCTACTGTACCGGCAATTATTCCATCTTTATATACATCTGCTGGAATGGGTTCCTCTATTGTATGAAAATAAAGTATTAGTAGTGAGGATGTTCAATTAAAAGAACTAAGATTCGAAAAATCTCATGAAGGAATAGTGTTGATAATTCAAGATAAATTTTAATTTTATACTTTCTAAGATATGTGATGTAGCAAAAAGCTAATTTATCTTAATATATTTGTTGACTGTAATATGAGGGAGGTTAAGGCGGGGTTTATTTTGTTAAGAGGTTTCAGAATTTTTTTTTATTTGCTGACAATATACACGTTCACAATTTTTCTGAAATTTATAGTCTTGAAACAATATAATGTCCTACATAGGAAAATGAACTTCTAATGATAAAAAATACATTGATTAAATTTGAAGAAGGATACGAATTTGGCTATTAACCCTTTTTCACAGAAATTAATTTTTTGTTGCTATCTTCCACCACGCTTGAAATACCCGAGGAAGTAGACATAATAATTTTCAAAAGAAAAGGCTGGTCTTTACCTACGGTTAAATTGTATACTTTTATATTTATATATATATATATATACTTTTCTGTAACGGAGATCTTTCTTTGATATATTTAATGTGGCACTAGCCCTATTTGTTGTTCTTAAATTAAGTTTTAAAAGAAAAAAATGGTTGAACTGGTCCTACGGGAGCAGTTCGCCCACCTGGTGGGGCAGTTCGTGCCCTATTCCTAGACAGCAACTACGGGAGGGGAAAAAGATAAGAATGATGTCTATGTCATTATAAGAACATATAAATTTTCAAGCCAGACTAGTATTTACGCAAAAGTGGAAAACGCACTAAGGCATTAAATCGACTTTAGTTAAAAGTGGGTATCACTGAAACATGCACCGCACATGGGTCTCGCGCTTTACAACTGTAAAGAAGGTGATTTTTTCCCCGTAGCCAATTATTCTCATCTCCAACCTTTGAATTAATAAAGGTATACCTTTTGAACTTACAGACTCATATTTTCTGGATATTCTCGGTTTAAATTGAAATAACAAGTAGTAATAGGAATAGAGCCAGTCACTTAACGATGTGGAAAGCTGAACATACTCTACATTTCTATTTGTGAAACACGTTTTTAGTTCGAAATGGAAATTTTCACGTCTTTTGACTATAGCAACCGTGAATGCCCAAACGTTCAGCTATGAAAAAATACTTTATTATACCACGAGATGTTCATGTTTGTCGTTTTGCGCAAAGTCGGCAGTGTAAAGTAGGCATTTAGAAACATATCCACGCTCTCATAAACGACAAGAGTTATACTCAATTTGAATTAAGAAACCATTTACCTCCTAGTTACAAAATATCTAAAATACAAACCCGTCAAAAACCATATTAACTAATTTATGATTTACGTTTCTTCGTAAGGATAACAGATGAAAACCAGCTGTGGCTTATACAACTGCCATCGAGAGTTGGAGTGAAGGATGTTTACGTAACATAACGATCGTCGTAGCGGGTAATAGATTCCACATCTTATCTTCCCACGAGAGAGTAAAACGGAACTGAAACGGTGAAAATGTAACGACAATCACTCTACTTTTTGGCAGTTAATTACTGTCTCAATCAAACATCTTTTTCTAAAATGGGCTTAAGCTTCCACCATCTTTTATGACAAAGACATAAATATTTTAGTAGCTTTCGTTAGTGAAGATTAAAGTTCTTAAACCCTTAATTGGTGGTGTACTTACGTAATATCCCTTTGGTCATGTATGGACTTTAATCCATGGACAAATGATTTTCAAGTTTAACAATTATAACTATTGAGCATAAGTGCACTTAAGCTTGGATACCAGGATGGAAAGCAAACGGTAAAGGAAAACCATGACTTTCTCCTGCTTTTCCCGCCACCTTGGTAAAAGAAAGGACAGAGTTCAGTTAATAACTTCTCTGAAATAGGAAAGAGTTTCTAATTAGACATTAAATTCTGTAAAACCTTTGGCAGTGTGGCTATTGGGGGCTTTGGCAATTAGGGGCCATGGCAATTGGGGATTGTTGTAATTGAGGACGGTGGCAATTGGAGACGGTGGCAATTGGGGACTTGCGTAATTGGAGACTGGCAATTCAGGACTGTTGCAACTGGAGACTGTGGCAATCGGGGCTGTACCAATTGGAGACTGGGGCAATTGGAGACTGGGGCCACTGGGGGATGTGGCAATTGGGGGTTTTGCAGTTGGAGACTTGGCAATTAGGGACCATGACAATTGGGGAGTATTGTAATTGAGGACAGTAGCAATTGAAGACAGAGCCAATTGAGGGATTTCTGTGGCAATTGGGGGCTTTTGCAACTGGAGACTTGCAATTGGGGAGTGTTGCAATTGGAGACTGTAGCAATTGGGGCTGTGGCAATTGGGGACTGTTGCAATTGGGGACTGTTGTAATTGGGGACTGTTGCAATTGGAGACTGTAGCAATGGGGGACTTTGGCAATTAGGGACCATGGCACTTGGGGAGTGTTGTACTTGGGGAGTGCTGTAATTGGGGGCTGTTGCAATTGGGGACTGTGGCAATTGGAGCTGTGGCAATTGGAGACTGTGGCCATTGGGGAAGAGAAAAGTGAGCAGAGAAGAAGAGAAAGAAGTGGCGGGATTGCATCAAGAAGAACGTGCCGAGGCTCTCTGGAGTACGCAAGTAAGTCAAGCAAGTCAAGGCCATTGGGGACTTTCGGGATTGGGACTTTTGCAATTGGAGACCGGCAATTGGGGACTGTGGCAATTGGGGACTGTGGCAATTACGACTGTGGCAATTGGAGACTGTTGCAATTGGAGACTGGCTATTGGGGACTGTGGGAATTGGGGAGTATGCCAGTCAAGAAGTCTGCTACTTATGGACGGTGGCAAGAAGTGCCAAGTACAAAATGTACAAAAAAGACGAACGAGATACAGAAAGCAACTAAGGAAAAGAGATGGATAGATGAGTAAAAAGCAACTCGAATAAAAAGCCTGAAAAATAAACAACTCATGGTGAAAAGCTTACGCGCTTAAATTCGTCCATATTTGTAGCATCGATCGGACTACCAATGATAACTAGTCTTAATATTCGCCGAACCAACTAGCGTCACAAACCGTGGCTTGGGACTCGGAGCCGTCAAATAACGCTCCTTAAGATAGAGTAGTAACGCCCCACTCGTGTATTCCCCCTGACTATAAGACTCCTGAAGCTCCTGATAACTCACCAGCTCCACTACCTGACCCTGACTCACCAAATGATCTTCAAGACGCCTTGACTCCTCGCGCAAAGCCTCATCGACAATCACCAGATGATCCACCAGGCTCTGACGACCCCGAATCGTATTCACTCCACTGACATAAACTGCTGATTCGACCGAGCGGGCCTCCGCTTGATTGACCAATAAAAGACGAGTTCCTTGATGATGCAAACCCGAATACGGACGATATGGATACTCATCACTAAGCTCATAATACTGACCGTAATAACCCTGCGGATAAGACCTCTCAAAACCCTTATTAACTAAAGATTCCACCCACTGTGGTGAGCTCGCTAGATAACCAAATCCCAAATTCCCACGACCATTCGGGTCCAATAAACCAAAATCACTGTCTGGCCTGAGAAAATTTGGATAAAAAACCGAATCCTTCACTCCTCGATCTCGGTGATTAAAAATGATTCGCTGACCCTCTAAATCACGAAGCTCCGGGATGATCTCGTAAACTTCCCCACTATCGCTCACATCCAACACCGAAACGCCACTGACATCACTAAAACCAAATACCTCATAACGACTGATACCCGGCTCTTGTGTGCTGATCAACAGCTCATCCGACTCCGCCCTTAACTGGCGCTGATACTCCACCTCAATCCCGTCCATCCTGATTTGAGACTTCGTCATCCCCTCAGGAAAATAGGCTCTGATACGCAACGTATTCACGCCATCGATCAGACGATCTGATGATAGCTCCGAGGCACTGGCTTGTATAAAACTCAATCCCTCCCACAAAAGATCCAAAATCGGCTCTTGCTCTGACTCATCATTGAGGTAAATCAAAGCCCCCTGGTCGTAATAAGGGTCCTCATCAAAACTCGACCACAATCGACAGCCCACACTCGCTTGCGTCCCCGCTGCAATCCCCGGGGTCTCAAATAAATAATCATAAGAATTCGTGCCCATTATCGACTTGTCGTGAACAAAAACTATGTCCGGCATAAATTCATTGAGATAGTTGTACCAGTTGTTCTTGTCGTAGCGAATCCGCTGAGTAAAAGAAGTCACTTCTTGCTGTGCAAGCCGTATAGTGTAAGTGGGACTTTAATGTCAGTTAGATGGATCAACGGTGAAACGATTGAATGCATCAAAGTCGTTAAGAATTCAGCCCTATCTTGAGAAGAGAAATGTAGATAGATCAAGAGAGGGAGAAGTAGCCTAACTTAACCAGTATTATCTTATGCTAATTGTGATGTGGAACGTCTAATAACTGATCACATTCTTCACAAAAAAGGTGGTTAACATTGTACTGTTAAGTTTCAAATCACTTGTAACCAAACTGTGTTATACCTTTAATACGCAGTTCTGAGAGATAGAAAAGAGTTATAAATGCTCTGTTGAAAAGTGTCTAATCGTGATGTTTTCTCTGTTATGCCATATTTGAACACATTGGTGCTTGCAAGACTCTGAGACTAACTATAACACGTCCAACAGCATTGTAACACTAAAAAAAGGGGAACATATTCTGGACATCCTTAGAGAGATCTTTTCTTATCTCTGTGAGATAAGAAGACTTTTAGAAAATTAGAAAATTAGAAGGAGTCGCCTTTGGGCAAGGAATGGATGTAGTATCAGTTCTCATTGATGACAGATGCTTTCCATAATCCGCGAGAGGCGGTCCTACTGCGCAGTTGAGCCTGCTTCATGGCTTGCTTCTCTGCCCGGTGGCCTAAATTGAGGGGCGTTGCCCTTGGACGCCCCAGCTGCCATTTATTCATTATTTAGCCTGTTTGGTGGTTTTTCTGTTTATTTAGGGTAGTTTCAATGTCGGCCCCTTGCTCATCAGGGGTCTTTGATTGAGAGACTGCGGTGGTAGGCCTAAAATTTAAAGACTCTAGAATAGCACTCACTCACTCACACTCTTGCTAGTGTGACAAACTCACACACTCTCACACAATCTTTGTTTATACTCCGTAGTTTCTATTCTTTCGTTCTGGCTTATATTGTATTTCCGGTTTTTGGTTTTTGTTGTTTTTTTGGGGGGGGGGAGGGGGTATGCATTTACGGATAGTCTTAAGTGAAGCTCGAGTGAATTAGAGACAAGATTATCGAATAATAGTGTGCATCTTGAGAGCCAGATGCTACGATTTGTTAACTCAATTTTGTGTTGAAGTAGAAGTGTACGCTTGTACGTGACACCAGGAGGTTGTCTAAGTAGAATGGCCGTAGATAGCCTGCGTGCAGACTATCCCAGCTGAAGTGGATATATCCACTTCAGCTTTTTTGTTGTGAAAGCTTGTGCTGCTTCCCAACTTTCTGCTGGTAATGGCAGCTCTATGTTGGTACTGAGCCTGTGGATTCCATTGAACTCTTATTATTTATTAGTGAATATATTAATTCTATGGTGGATCGTATCAGTGACCTGAGAGCTACTGTAGAGCTTTGTGCAAAACTCTACTTTATACTCATGTCATGGATGGGCGTGGCATTTACTCCTTTCGTCACTGTGATGCTGTTTGGTATCCACTATGTTCGTTTTCTTTCTGAGTTAAGACCTAAACCTTCTTCTAGTGCCACCAGCTAGGCAAAAGGTAAGACTCAGCGATCTGTTGTGCAATCCTCTGCTGATAGTTTTACGTATAAACAAATATTTGATATTTTATGAAGTTTTATTTGTGTTCCTTCTCTCTTCATCTGTGCCCTCCTCTCCCACCACTGTCCCATTTTGGGGTTTTTACCCTGTAGTCTCTAATGCTGTGTCAATCATAATATTTTTGAGATTGTGCATAACTGTTGGAAAATAGCAGAGAAGTGTTTTCCTATCTATGAGGCCACTAAGAACTCTTACTTTGTTTTGGCACCTCTATTTCAGAACCCTGTGGTAGAACAGGGATATATAAAAAATTTAGAATTATGGAAACTACGTAAATACATTCTTCAAAATGGACAGATTATCCTAGCATTGATTTGAAGACTAGGTACTGATTAAAGGGTTCTACAGATATTTACTATGTGTTATACAGACGAAAGTACAACGAAAAGAGGTAGCAGGATCGTAATCATAAAAGTTTGTTGCGTATGAACAATTATATGTGATAAAAAAAATAAACGCTAGACGCAGGGCCAACATAGGTGGGGACACGGTCGCTATTTTCCCTAATGACCCATTTTTGTATTTACTCTACTTATTGAGAATTGAAAGAACAAATGCTTGAGCTTATTCCACGAATGATTGCTCTCAACGCCCTACAGAAACACACAGACACACAGACACATACATACACATACACACATGCTTACACACACAGACACAGACACAGACACGCACCGATAAACACACACACACACTCACACACAGGCACACAAACACTCATAAAGATACACATAGAGACACACAGACACACAGACACACTCAGACACAGACACAAACACAAACACACAGGTACACGCACAGGCACACGCACAGAGACACGCACAGACACAGGGGGCGAAAATTAAAGGGACGAAAATTAAAGGGAGCGAAAATTATAGGGAGGCGAAATTTGAAAGGAATAAGGTACTACATCTGTGTAAGGTAACCAAGTGTCATTTTTAATAGATTTTATTACGTTAGAAAAATACTCATGCTTCATAAGTCATAGTATCTGAGGGCCATCGAAAACAGCTTTCATTTTTTCTTGTTATACAGCTTGAAATTTGCTACACAAATACCTTACCTTGAAATGAACAAACTATGATATTATTCTCACTTTAAAAGTTGATAGTAAAACGATCCATTTTCGTGACTCAATGAAGGTAAGTGTTATCGTAAAATATCAGTTCATTTTGGCAAGAACGTTTTCATTATGCAAAGTTGGCTCCTTCGTAACTGTCCTATCAACACAAGTAGCATAGGCGTTAAATAAGCCTAAATACTCCTGGTAGTTCTGATATCATCAATTTTAACCATGTCATTAAGACGTCATGTCGGTTCCTCTCCATTTTTATTTTTGTCTAGATAAAACACGATTTGAGTCATTAACAAAAAATATATTTAGTTCAAACGTGTGATATTCAAAAGACAGACCTAGGAATCCCATATTTACCGAGACTACTACTAATAAAAAGTTAACAGTTGAAAAAAAACACCTCAACTTTAGGCTCCTTCTACCATGAAATCATCTTTAAAGCCACATGGATGCACGTACGACAATAACTAGTAATTAAGGTTTGATACAAAACTGGCATTTCAGGAAATTTCACTAAAATTACTTTCACGTTGCCTCGTATGATCCAGTTGTTAATCACTGTATTTTATCTGTTTTTGCTGAAGCTGAAAATATTTTTCATTAGTCTCAGATTTTATTGTAGAAAAGAAATTAATTTATACACGTTCGAGAAAGAACATCTGAACTCAAACATATAATAATCATGTTTATCAAGGAAAAGTTACCAAAGAAAAATGCCAAACTAGCAAGATGATGCAACAAAACGCATACATCGCAAAATCTTAAAACCGTCGTGCGAATCCTCAGTAAGATTAAGAAAGTTCAGAAAATGTCATTACCATACGTTAAAACTTTATGAACCAAAGAATGTAGCCGCGTGCCTACTAGACCCCTCAACACCCCAAAGTAAGCTAGAGTTAAAGTAAACTCAGAGTAAGGATATGCTTTATCCCTCCAATTTCATCGTGTTAACTAACGTCCCATCTTATTACTAGCGGATACATTTTCGCAGACTACTTGTCCTGACGCCTCTTTGACAACAGTAGTAGTCACATTTGTGATAACAGCTGGTCAGTTCTTGACTATAACGAGCACGATGATTAATCAACTGTCATTACTATTACATCTGTACCTGTTTCCATTTATTACGTCCCTTTTTATACTCAAAAGGGTGGAGTCCCTACGTGTCCAATAAAACAGTTTTTGGTGGATATAAAAAAACGCCGACGACTGAAATTTAAAATATTGACTGTGTTTCATTTCTGAAAATAAAGATCAAAATGCTTGGCAGATAAGTATTAAAATTAGTTTGAACAGTTTAAATCTTTAAAAACACGTTTTGATCTTCTTGTTAAATGACGACTTCAGTGGCATCCGATTAGGATGTAACATGCTCAAAGAACAGAGACATGATCATCTTCCTAGCCTTCGCTACATTACTGTACCTCCCTAGTAAACAAGTCCTGTTTTAGTTCATGACGCAAACTAAGTAACAAGATTCAAACTTTGTAAAGTTGGTTGATTCGTCAACTATGTTAATTAGTTCGCTATATCACCTTGGTTGATGGACATATATGTTATCTAAACCTTGCAAGGAAACAGAACTTGGCCAGGGCAATTAATAGGCCTCTTACAATTGCTACGTACGTTGTAGCAGCTTACAGTAGAAGTATAACAACTTTTCATGTAAAAATGTGGCTCACAGTCTTCTCCTAGAGGGCTATATCTTTAGCGTTCAGACATGCTGACGTGGAAAGTGCTAAGCACTCAGTTATGCAATTAACGAAAAATTGCTCCTTTAGAGAATATTATTTAACAAAACGGAGAATGTATTTAACACAAATGCTCTCGATAATCCCAGCCTCTACCTAATAGCTGCTGAATAATGGGATGTAAAATGAAATTCGTGAATAATGGCGGAGGGTATTGTTCGACTCATGACCTTTCACATGCAGCCATTGACGAATGCCAGAAATCATTCATAAACAGAAAGAGACTTCTTACCTTTGGGTTGTGATCTGCAAAAAGCGAAAAACCCAGATATGGTAAAAAATGTAAGGATTGATCCAAAAGCTCTCATGATTGCTGGAAACCTCGAAGAATCAGAAGCAAGTCTGATAACAGCTTAAGATCGGGTGATGCTCTCTTGTTCCAGAATACTCTCGAGTCTTACCACACCAGGCATCTTATATCAATTAGAATTTATTACACTGAATACGACCTTAATTTCTATTAACTTCCATTAGCTTATTATATAGTTTTTCCTTAATTTCTCAACAATACTAAATACGCTCTTTCTTGTTTGGCTCTTAAGCTATACTTATCACTTGTTATTCTCCAGAATGCAGGAAGTTTCTTGTAAAAATGGGCTAGATCAGGACAGTTTCTGTTGACAATCTTTTTATTTTATATCTTTCTCTTTAGGTACCGTAGGTTAAACTAAAATATTGAGCAATGTACTGACAATGTGTTACACACGGCATAATGCTATTGACGAATTGTCAATGAACGTCAATAATTGTTGGAAAACGCGCAAGTTGTAAACAGTTTTCTTAAAAGAGCGTCTGCTTCTTTGATTTTAAGAGTGCAGCTTCTTGGGCATCAAAATGAAAAGGGGAAAGTGGTTCTTATAACACCCTAAAGGAATCTCCTTGGTAATTGTCAAAACATGTCTGCTTTTCTAGGAAATAGTAAATCGTGAAAAGTTGGTTAGTGGTACAAAATTTGAATATTGCGCTGAGTAAGGGATACGTTCTGCTAAATGTTTTTGCCATACACTGATCACGATGAATTCATTGTAAAACCTTTTTCACTTCACTCCATACGATTTCTGTGATCAGTGTATGGCAAAAACGTTTAGCAGAATGAATCCGTTACTCAACGCAATACTAAAATAGTAAATCCTAAATACAAGTCATCACCTGAAAACGGGACCTGTGTCAACAATTACCAAGGGTATTAGATTAGGATATGAACAGAAAATATTTATCCTTTCTCACTGTGATGTTCAGAAAGTTGCACGCTTCAAAGCAAAGAGGCAGACGCCCTATTTAAAAATTGTTAGTTAACAGTCTTCTTATTTTCCAATAATACGAGTGTCGGGAAAGAAGTCAGTCACGCACGTATCATTTTTAACCATGCTTTTAAATCTTCAGGAAAAAATCAGTCACTTAACATTACATTCAAATTTTGCACCACAAACCAACTTTCAATATAGGATGCTCTGTTTATATTGAGTCAAATAAACAAAATTGATGACTTTGACTATCGTTCAGTCGACGATACTGTTGCTGTTCCCGTAAGCGCAAATGACTGCTTTGTATGTATGTATGTATGTATGTATGTATGTATGTATGTATGTATGTATGTATGTATGTATGTATGTATGTATGTAACGTTTCTGTTGGTTTATATCATACAGTTAAGTGCTATCATTATGTAGGAAGCTAGTACAAAACTGGCAGAAAAACAGTGTTTATATTATTCCATCATCCAACTTTTACATTCATGCTTTCCTAACAAAAGAAGCAGCTTACCAGTGTGTGGTGCAAGGATGTAGCTTCTTATCAGTACGTTTTATTTGACCTGGTATTGTTCATGTGAAGCACATTGTCATGAGGTGCAGCAAATTAAAGTGGTCTTCATGTAGAAAAGATAGTAGTAGCCACAAGCACAACAAATCTCCTACTCTGAGGCAGCAGTTGCTTTTCTTTGACAGAAATGTTATACCACTGCATAAGTGGATATTCCTGGAAACTTAGCATCTTGGAGTGATAAAGGTTCCGTATGACATTTGACTGTGCCAAGGTCTATCGATCAATACTTTACACATGTCACACTCGATAGATGTCATCCTTTCGTGTTCCTACCCTTCACACTGGTATCAACATAGAAACTTATAAAGTATAAGTATAAGTGCAAACATCGTAACTGTGAAAGAAGACCAGATGATGTTTTGCTTTCTGACTCACATTCCAAAGTGATTTGTTTAGTAGTATTTTGTAGCTTAAAAAGTATGATATACCAATGATGATTTTGAAGCAATAGTAGTAGGTGAGGGTAATGTTGGGGTTACATACCAGTAACTTTCCAGATATATCATTAGGAATGCAGAATGGTAGTATGGTAAACACGTTGGTTAAACAGCTAAGTGTGTACAATGGTTACTATAGCACATAATTGATATTTTTAAGATTCCGTTTTGTGTCTCTCTTTACGCAGTAGGTTCCATGCCAGACCATTATGAAAAGTTATGTAATTTTAGTGTGAAAGCTTGTAAGCTTATTATTTTTGTTGTTGCTTACATGTAATTTTCGTATATATATTGCTCTAGACCTCCATCACCATCCCTGGAACAAGGGAAGAGGGTAGCTGGGAAAAGCAGGGCAAAGCCGGCATGGCTAGTGGGTCAGTTTGACACGGTATGTGTATCCCTTTAAACAAAATCATTTTCACTTTGTTTGGATTCTGTAACACTTCTAGCCATGGAGTCATTGAGGGTGCTTGGGGAGCATCTCCATGCATCTAAGGATATTTAACCTCTGTTAATCTCATTAACACAGCAAGTGTTACCACCTCTTTGGATACATGTTCAGTGGCATCTAATATTTACAGCATTTAAATATTTACGTCTCCAGGTTTTTAGAACTGAAGGCTTACGCATCCTACGTTAATACATCTTATTTCTATTGATCTAATGTTTACGCTGCACTTGTTTATGCATCCAATGTTTATGCAACCCGTGTTTATGTACCCTTTTACTCACACACCTAATGCAGATTGCACACTCCTGTTTCAGCATCCAATGTTGAAACATCTAGTCTCTTTGCATCAAATTTTCATTTTACGTATCTAAAGTTTTCCAAAGTTGCGACAAATTTAGAGCATTTAAATCAAAGTGATCTTGAAACTTTCTGAAATGACATAATTTTCACATCTGTCAGACATTTTCGAATCCACTGGAAATTATTTCGAATCCAGTGGACAATTTTCGAGTGTTGCTCTCGATCGGCGCTCCTCTTAGCATAAATTTCGACTCATGAACGTGAGAACAGTAGACGGAAAATAACGGGCTAAAATGGGCATATTTTACGAGTGCCACAGATCTCTGCGACTCAGGCGCACAAGGAAGCCTCAGTCAGAATACATGACAAAGAAAGACAACATAAAAGGACAACCTAGGGAGGAAGCAAGAAAGCATCTAGCAACGACTACGATTATTGGTGCGTATTGGTGATTACTTTTCGAAAACAATAGAAAAAATTTCTCCTATGAATACGAAAGTACGCTGCAAATTATTCCATAAATTGTTAAGCTTGCCGCCAGTTAATCTTTGTAATATACGAGTAACTGACCTTATGGATTGATCGACGAACTTAATGAATCTCGCTTTGGAACCGAGGTCTTCCTGGTACATGAAAGTCAGTATGGAGTTTGAAAATTTAAAGAGCCAATCTCTCACAACGTTAATCCTGAAATCGCCAGGGAGGTGACCGTGCTACCCAATTCAGTGGTGTATATAGTTTAGTCTCGCGTTGCAGACTATGATATACCGAAAGCTTGGATATTTAAGAGTGGACGTCTTAATTGGGACCCCATAATTTGCAAATTCAGAACATTCTTAAATCAAACTTTGCAAAGCGCGAGACATGTCCTAAGGATTACACTAACGTTGGTACACATGAGGTCATCATTGTCAGGCAAAAGTAGAGCACATTTGAACATGGTTATTTTACCTTCTTTTCAATTTTTGTACCAATTCCTTCCTTCTTATCAATGACTACTGGATGGTCGTGAACAATTAAGTCATCAACCAGTTCATAAGTCGTACTGATTATAAATTTGATTCCCAGAACCAGAAGTAATACAAATCCAATGCATGTTAATTCATCAACGCTACCATTTTGAGACCAAAAGAAGAATAACTTTCAATGGACCTTTATCACACAGAAATCCAGAACAAGGCCGGACCCTCAAAGAACTCGTCAGGCCGTAGGTTTACTTTAAAATTAAGGCATAAAAAGGATACCATTATATACATTTGCGAACAATATTATAAAAAAGGATGAATATTTATTAGATGTACAAAGTATTCTCAATCTTTCATGGACACCTTTTAATGAAGGAAACAAAGATTTACGAACCTTTCAACATCTAGTAGCGTTTGCGTAGAATTGTCAGTTTAGCAACAATAGACCCACTTCATCGGTCGATTTACTGAAGTGGAGAGAGTTTTACATGTAAACGACCAAAAATATTTATTAATATACAAAACCAATTCAGTCGGTTGGACCAAGCCCTAAAGCCACGGGGGTATAGGGGGTCTACGACCCACTAAATATACCGATAGTCCCGAAAGGTTTCTGTCAAGTTTCAAGCAACAATGGGCTTTCTTTTAGTATTCGCAATCAGCCCCCAAAAAACTCAGAACAGTCCTTCAAAGTTCAGAATAGCCCCTCAAAATTTCTTACTCTGGCTACGTGCCTGATGTTATGGAAAACATGCGTGTTATGGAAAAATTTAGTATTGAGTGTCACATCAGCCAGTATCACACGGTGGAAAATGTCTAATAATCGTTCAAAAGAATTGGCTGCAAGACGCTTTGATTTTCCTTGTTCGCTCAAATGTAACTATCGAGAGAGGATAGGGGAAGAGGTGTTTGCAAACGAGCGTAAAAGTGATATCATATCAAGCTCAGTAGTTGGTAAACATTAGAAAATTGAGAATGTGCGTACTTTTCTAATGGTTTATAAATTTTGTAAAAGGCCTTAAAACATACTTTTTGAATTACATTTGGATTTTTTAAGGGCTTTTAGTATCTCTAAAGTATTTCTCCATGTATACTTTTACTTAGGCAAGATATTTTAGATTTCGAGAAAATTATTTTCCAAAATGTATGAAATTTGAAACGACCGAAATGGTTGCTTACTTTAATCCACCGATTTTTATTTATTTTGAGCATTATGACTAAAAATATCCTCCAAACATCAAAAATATAACTCTTAATTATTACAAAAAACTCCATTTCTGCATTCTGACAATATACAAATAATTACATTTTTGTGTAGTAGGATAACAGCTCTTCGCAATGGAAATTTGTCTGTAGAATTAAAACATATTTAGATTTGATTAAATAGCTTGACTTCATAGCTACTGCTGCGTCAATAATTGCAATATCATATAGGCCCATCTCTATGCTATGCCCAGCTACAAGGTAAAACATCTAAATCAAAATATTATTCCGTCTAAAGAAACAATTGCCTCGGAACCAACACGAGGCGTATCGTTGTCGTGCGTAGTATCAACTTTGCACTACCTGGGTATCAACCAATTAACCTTTGCTGTGTTTACTTTATAAGGAACGTACATGAGATTTCATATTAGGGACAATGCAGTACTATTGGCAACTCCTTCTGTGTAAAATGATCAACGACAAGACGGAAAATACTGAAATTGAACTGCACTGAAAATGTTCATAAAATCTTGGACAGCTAAATGAGTTTTGAGACTCAAAATTTTAAATTTTACTATTTTCCAATACCTCAGAGTTTACGTATCTCACTGTCTATCCTTGTGCTGTTCTGGGAAAAGGCCGTTAAGGTTTTAAACCCAATTACTTATGAACCTAATATCACTGTACATACTGCTTGGATTGCAATAAGGCTAGAATTCCTATTAATAAAACTTTAGGGAACTTGTACTGAAATGAATTATGAGATGAAAATAAAATCTGTGCATACACACCTTCGATTGTGTGCCCACCGACATTATCAAATTCGTCATCCACCTTGAATGCCTCAACGTGCACCCCCATAGAATCCTACCTACGTCAAGCATAAGGCTTATACGTTTCATAATTTTAAAGCTACTTTCACTTTCCATGAGACATTATTACCGTAATTTTTGAATATACATAAGTCTTTTTTGTACAAAATGTGAACGTCAATGCCGTGAATCATTTTACAAAAGTGTATTTTGGGACCGCCATGAGAGAACAATTTCTACCTGCTTACGTTGCAATATTGATGTAGCTATTAAATAGCGGTACTGGTGCATTAAAAACAGCTGATAGACTGATAGAGTGATACTAGTGCATTTACAACCGTCCTAAGGCTTATGTAATAATAAAGTTATACTATTGCAGTCACAACTACCTTGAAGCTTATAGAGTGATAGAACAATACTGGTGCATTTACAACCGTCTCAAAGCCTAGGAGCAGGGTATTCAGCAAGTCTGAGAAATGCTCTGACACATTTCAAAACTCTAGGACAGACGACCATGAACTAGGGCTGCTATTTACCCTGAAGTCCACTTCTAGAGGATGCTAAGCATACTAAGCATCCCCCTGGCTACGGTACTGGACTGTGCGATCTAATAATGTCACCATATATTTCTCTGATGGCTGTCAGAATACTGCGATTAAAAGCATGAAGAACAGGGTAAACTGTAGAATTATTTTTCTTGCGTAGAATGTTTAAAATTTTTATGAAAGACCGAGTGACAATTGCTGAAGTGCTAAGAATAGGTAGAACCAACAGGACCTGTATAGAACAGTGGCCAAAAAAATGCTACAGTTCTTCGGGCATTTGATAAGGGAAGGACAGCTAGAAAGTAAACTGATGAGTGGCACGCTAACAGGAAGAAGATCCAGAGGGAGGGAAAGACAAAAGTACTTACACTCTGTACTCTAGCTTTTAAAGATTTATAAATAAGTGAACAAGAGTTAATGAAGTTAACATCAGATCGGAAGATACGGCGAATCATGATACCAAATGTCCGTGCGGACATAGCACCCTGAAGAAGAAAAAGTTAAGATTTGCGGGGTCGTGAAGTACCTCCCTTCTTTATAGGACCTTAAGGTCGGCAGCACAGGTTAAGAACTCGGAGATCTTTATGCGGGTTAAAGTCTGGGCGACTTCGTAGCCGAAAAGAAGTTTCTTTCTAACGCTGGTTGGGCTCAGTACGGGAAACGTAAAGACAGAATGTTCCCGAACCTGCAATGTTAAATTTGGGGGATGCGATTGGCGCCTTCACTAGTCGCTATTCTCAAGGGATAGTTTTACTTGCCAGGAGCCTGGGTCTTATTCCCAGATTTACTATTGGTGACGTCATTGGTGATGTCAGGAAGGGGCGTCGGTCTTCAACTGCTGTGTGTACCCGTTAACTCCTATTTACATAGATAGCGTCATCGGTTTTCTTAGGGGTACATTGAGGTTTAAGTCACCACGGTGTCTGCTTCAATCAAATTCATAGAGGTAGTATACATATTTTTAAACTCCAACATAAACACACCAACGCTTGTAGGGTTGTTGGCACTTACGAAACAAAGAAGACAGTTACTTTTAATAACGTCGTTTTGTGGGATAACTTGCTTGTAGACAAAACTTCTTTAGGTAGTAATTACTGCGTCAGTAGTTCTTCTGCACTTAAAAAGGCATTAGATTCTATCAGGCGAGGCAATGGATGAAAGATGCCCTCTCCTTCCTTACGTGGACACCATTTACGTATGACGCCCCCTACCACTGGAGAGAAATGAAACTAATGAGAAATATCTCTTTGGAAAATCTCGTCGGAAACTCTAGGGAGGCCTTCAGTACCTAAATGGCAGTTTATAGGTGTGAATCGGACATGTTTACTTGCTTACTACTTTGAAAATAGCCGGTCACTGATCGCGTGAACTCAATAACTCTTTCAGCTTCCGTATTGGTTGCCTATGCAGGAAAACAGGTGTTAGAATCTCCGTTTCTGTTTGAAACTCCTATGTGCAAATGACAATGAAAAGTGTGTAATGGCGGTAGAGCTCATGCCGTTTCTTACCTAGATCCAGCCTATGACATAAATGTCTGCCATCCCCCGTTCATTTTACTTGGTTTTTTCTTGTATGCCTCAGCTCCCTGTATTCTTGCATTTCCTTAGCATCGCAGTCAATTTACGTTGTACGACAAAAGAATTTTCTCGTTGGAATGTACAATACTACAATTCGAATTTAGGTTTTACATCTGTACTGTAGGTCTCTGAGTTTAGTTTAGCCAATTTTCAATAATGACCTGAAGAAGTCTGTTAGACGAAACGTTGTTAATGAAGTTTCCACATTTGGCGTTTTACTTATAATAAATGTCTGCCATTCATTTTCGGCCGTAAAGCTTTCCCAGTTCCAAAAATTACTATTGTTATCCAGCATAATGCAACACTATTTACAAACCATCATATACTCTTTCCCGTTTACTCACCATATGCTAACTTTCTACCCAAATGCTGTGACAATGTTTCAGTTGGGGTGCCCTGTGCTTCTACTTTCTCATCCGACAGTAATCCCAAGCTACAAAAAATAGGTACAATTTTGTACACTAGGACGTGCAAAAGATGGTGCCAGGAATGGCAATTAGAAGTGGAGCTCGATACACAGACGGGAATCGAAAAAGGATGCATTAGATGCCGTTAGACACCTAAGTTGCAATAACCAATCGAGCAGAGAAACATAGGTGTATCCAGCTGAAGGAGGGAGACGTGGGTATACTTCCCAATTCACGGTACCGCCAATGCATAGTGTATTGGTTGTCTCTAATGGCATTTTGGCATGGAAGATCCCGGAACTATCTCTACAATGAGCAAAAGGCCACCGGACCCTAATCTTAGGTGAGTAAGCTGCTGTACTCCACGGCATCATCGCACAATGTGATGTCTCTGCGTACTTTGTATTGAAAACTGCGTTTACGCTTTACAAAAAAACAGCCACTCCTTCTTACCCCTATGCTACGTCACGTTATCCCTTACATACTTTAGAAACAAACAAATAAGTCATTTTAACTTACCTGTTGTCCCAGTGCAAGGATCAGTCCAGTTAAGAATAGCTAAAAGAAGAAAAGACTGAGCCTAATAAGTGAGCCTACATTGTAGATCAGATACTTACGAATGTGCAACACCATATAACGTATAAAGCATTGTAGTGACTGGCAGCTTTGTCAACTATTATGGTAACTATATCAGGTGCCACTCACTGGAACATTTGGACAGATAATAATAAAAAGCGAAAAGTGGTGGATAAGATGTCTACGTGAGCACTGATATTATTCCCACGCTACCATTAATACTGTCTTCAACAATTTAGCAGCTTTAAATCGTTTTGATCAAATATGATCGCGATGGGTCTTCGATGATGAGTGTCTGACTGAGTCTATTTAATTATATTTGAGACTTTGTCAGTGGTATCATCTGCTTACATCTCTCGCAATGATATCGATTAAACGTAATCGGTATATACTTTATCTTCATCAATCGGTGACTTTACTACATTGCTGGCCTATTACAGAAAATAGACTCAGCCCATCATGCAATCGATTTAAACTTTCCCGAGAACTCAAAATTTCGATGGACAATGAATTCGTACCCAGATTAAACATTTAGTAACAAAGCATTCAAGGCAAGCTTTGAAGTGCCATGGTATCCTGTCATAACGCACGTCTAGGCTCTTCTCTCATTTGTACCCAACAGTAACAGGGAACTTTCAGGCATACCTGTTCCCTCCCTGTATCACACGTATCATTCTTCATTCAAACCGAGCACTTACGCTGAGATCCGAGTGTATTGCACAAAACGAACATTTGCACATTACTGTATTTAGAATCAAAGAGTTGTTTACGAGAAATAAAAATAGACGTTTGTTCCGGGTTATAAAGGCCGGTGACGATCAAAGAGCATGCGTGCGCTACTTTCGCACTGTACAAGATCGTAGCCTTACCAGGGAACCCTCTGCCCCGTTCACTGACACTTACTTCATGGATTCCTCTTTACATAACACGAGGAATTAAATTACTCTGAAATCAATAAGGCAGTTGTGCAAAAACACTTACTGCAGTATGGATTACATGCTAAACCTGTTGAGAATTAATATTAACAATATTGTAAGAATCTTGGTTCTGGATGTAACTAAGCAAATAAAGAACCTTGATAGGAGCTGTTCAGGCATAGATAATGAACCAGGAAGAGGTGACACCCCATTAACAAAAAGGCAACATTTTTCTTTGTGTGGACGATTGTTAGGAGTCAATCAAGTGTGCGGATGGCTGAGAGTTGCTACAAGCTATTTAAAGAGACTGTGCACCCCTTAAGGATGGGATGATGTATTGAATTGTGATATATATAATTTTGTGTCAGAAATGTGCACACAGGTGACAAAATATGATCCTTCCAAAGTCATTGGGACATTGGTCCAAACAGCCGGAGTCACTTTTGGTGTGATGCAAGTTCAGTTGCATTGAGTATTTGTATAGACGTTGATGAAGATATTGCAGAGGATGCATCATGGCTCTGAAAGGATTCCAAACATTAACTTAACAGAGTTGGAAGCAGTAGTTAAGGGTATGACATTGGCCGTTGCATGGAAATTGGTGGAGGTTGAGGTGTTGGCAGATTCTGCTGGGGTTTATGGCTGGCTGATGTATTATCATATAAGCAACAGTTAAAAACAAAGGGAACAGGTGAATTGCTCATCAGGAGATGACTGGAGCTGATAAGAAACATTATTGGTGACTATAAACTGTCAGTCCATGCTACTTTCGTACTATCTTACTTGAACAAATCAGATAAATTAACTAGGGCACTATGGTTAAAACTATGAACTAGTTATAATTTCAATGATACAATCAATGTCAGTGCTGTAGCACAAACGTCAATGGAAAGATCAGACCCTATAATGAAACCACCGGACATTCATCCAGTGGTTTATACAGGTGCAGGACAACTTAAATGGTTGGCTTATCAACTCTGTACTCCAGCAACTGCAGAGGAGGCATACAGTGTAAGGTTGTGATCAGTGTCAGTGGATAGATCCACACCCAGTGCAATTGCTAAAGGGATCTTTGGAGGTTGAAGCATCTTTGTCTCGGTTGGCTATAGACCTAAGTAAATTTAGTGGTGATAAATTTCCAACTGTCATTGATTGTGGACCATTGCAACGTTGGTTGTGGCAAGAAACATAAAAACGAGGTTGACAAAGAACTGATTACACAATTAGAATCAAGAAAGAGGGCACCCTCTCAGGTCATCGACTGTATTTTCTTTGTCAGAATTTAAAGTTTTAAACTGTAGTTTGACGTAAAATATGGAAGTAGGCATTTCAGGACAGGTGTTTCCATCTTACTGTACCTTGCAAGACCCGCCCTCCCGTAATGATTACTAACAACTGCAACAACAACAAAATCGAGCAGTATCACTCTCCACTACCAATAACACCAGCCTAATATGGCTGACGTGTTTGACCAGCAGCGAGGAAAACGATCAAAGAGAACTCCAAGAATTATCGCCGCTTATGCTTTCCTAAAAAATATATCGTTAGACGGAAAGCCCATCCAACAGGATGTTGAAGTTAAGGCAAAAGATACCTCCAACACAGAGCCAATTCCAGCCTTAATATACAGTGAAGTCACAAAAGATGTCAGTGAACTTATTTCTCACCTCGAGAATACTTCATGCTCTAATCCAAGAAACTTACGGCAATCAGCATCAGTAACATGTGCTGGTAGCGTAGAGAAGGAGCGAATTACAAATGCGCACCTTCATCGTGTAGAGGAGTTAAGCTTGAAGGAAGGCTTAAAAGAGATACAAAGAACTAAGTCATTAGTGGAAACATCATTGGGAGTTACTCAAAAGGATCCTTCGAAGTTAACTTTTTTGAGCTCACCGACTTTATTTAGACAGTCTGAGAGATATTTAAATAGCAGGAGGTATGTACATGAGCAATCTGACATTTTCGTGTTTCATTCGGACTTACATGTAGGCATGTCAATATCCCACTAGTTTCATGAGCTCTTTCGCACCCCTTACTGTTTATAGGCTTACTAGTTTAAGTAACGTAGCCAGATATTACAAGTCGTAATTATCTAGAATATTCAAAGAAGATATTTAAGAAACGCTCCAGCTGAAAAATACTTTTAGGAGTAACAAGTGTTGGAAAGTGAATAGGCACTGGCACTAACGCAACAAAAAACGGAGCTTTTGTGAGACACATCGAAGTTGTTTATGATTTATGTGTAGATTTGTACGTACCATGTACGTAAAGCGTGAGATCCGAATAATTCAACATAGGTTTACTTGCAAGGCTTATATGGACACGTATATAGATCCATATAATAGCTAAGCACTATTAATACATTGCTAACAACTATGTAGGACTATTGTTAGAGGTCTAATACTTGTAAATGTAAAATTGCAATTGAAATATAGGAAACGTAAATTACAAACGACATTACGACGTAAAGACGTAGACTGATGATCGATTGCAATTTACGATGTTGCTTCCAAGTAAAATACTAAATAGCTCAACACAACAATTGATAGCTATTATAACTGTAACTATATAGACTAAACTACGAATTTCTCAATAATAAACTAAGCCTAGTGGCGCTATATTTAAAGAGAGAAATCTATTTTCTCCAAGGAGGAGTTTGAGGAGGTTGAGGAGTTGTGGAGTCAATTTAAGAGAAGGATTACAGAGGCGGCTGATGAGGTGCTTGGTGAAAAGGAAACATATCAGGACAAGAAGAAAAAGACCCCTTGGTGGTTGGAGGAGGTGAGACAGGCGGTTAGGTTGAAGATGGGAAAGTTCCGGCAATGGATGAAAACAAAATCAACGGAGGACAGAATACAGTATACGATTGTAAGAAATGAAGCCGAAAGAGTGAAGAGAGATACAAAGGAAGCCTCCTTGAGGCGGGTGGCAGCAAGCTTGGTAAATGACCTGCAGGGAACAAAGAAGTTGCTATATTCTCTTGCTAAAAGTTGCAGAGGGAAGAATAGTGAAGGAGCCTAGGCCATCAAGGACAAACAGAATAACCTGCTTACGCAACCTGAAGAGATCGGTATCAGATGGAAAGAATACTTCGACGAGCTATTGAACATGGGAAGTGACGAGGAGATAACAGTTGATCCTGATTTTGAGGAAGAACTTGAACCCGGAGAGGAGGAAGAAGGAACTCTAATCACAATGGGTGAAGTTGAAGATGCGATGGCAGAAATGTAGAAAGGAAATTCCCCAGGAAACGATGGGTTACCAGTAGAGATACTGCTGGTTGGTGGAGAATGTGTAAAGCAACAGCTACTAAAGATCTGCAACACTGCCTACATAACAGAAAGAACCCCAACTGACTGGCGGCGGGGAGTGATTACACAACTTTTCAAGAAAAGGGAAAAGGCCGTATGTGACAATTTCAGAGGAATCACACTACTATCACATTCAGAAAGATCTACACGAGGAAAAAAGATTAAGAACATATGTGGAAGATATTTTGGATGACTGCCAATACGGGTTTCGGCCTGGTAGAGGAACAACAGATGCAATTTTTGTAGTGAAGATGATGCTGGAGAAAAATTGGGAATGGGGTATAGATAAATTTGGCTTATTTATAGATCTGGAGAAGGCTTTTGACCGGGTTGATAGAGAAGGTCTTGATGACTGTACAAATATGCTTGCAGTTTATTTCATGCAAGAGAAATCTGAGGTATACGTTAAATGTAAGGAGTTCGTGCTGTTTGTGTCCACACAGACTGACAATACGGTGAAGGCACTACGATCAGATAATGGAGGGGAATACACAAGCTCAAGATTTAAATCTTATTGCAAGGAGAAGGGAATAGTTCAGCAAACTTTCTTGTTCATATTCGCCCGGTATGAATGGAGTTGCAGAGCGGGCAAATAAAAAATCAATTGAATGTGCTCGTACTTTACCAGCTCATGCAGGATTACCAAAAGGGTTTTGGGAAGAAGCAGTAAGATGTGCGGCATATCTGCGTAATTGCAGTCCAAATTCTGTCCTCAAAAATGTGATACCTTTTGAGGCTTGGCATGGTCAAAAATCTAATTTGGGTCATTTAAAGGTTTTTGGATGTGCAGCACACATGCATATACCGGAGGAGAGTAGGAGAAAGCTCGACCTTAAAGCAGTGTTTACTCGATTAATTGGTTATGAGATAAATTCGAAAGCATACCGCTTGTGGGATCCCAAAACCAATAAAATTCACATCAGTTGCAATGTTACTTTTGTTGAAGATCAATTTCTTGATGATAGGAAACTTGTAGATCTCGAGGTACCTAAGTTCTCTACACAAGAGCCAATCGTTGAAGATGCACCAACAACTTCAGCAAAAAGTGAGGATGTACAAAGTAATTCAGAGAATACTGAAACAGTGGAAGGTGTACGCAGATCCTCAAGATGTTCAAAACCACCATCCCGTTTTGAGCCAGGTACAGGAAAATGGGATTTGAGGCAAGATTAGCTGCCAAAGGATGTTCACAAACCGAAGGTATAGATTACGACGAGACATTTTCACCAGTTCCAAGAATGGCTACCATAAGAACTGTCATGGCCGCCGCGGTGCACAAAGGAATGGAAATTTATCAAATGGATGCAGTTACCGCCTACTTAAACGGTGACTTAGAGGAGACCATTTTAAACAACCAGAAGGATACATTAAACCCAATCAAGAGAATTTAGTTTTTCGTCTGACTATATTAATTTATGGATTAAAGCAATCTGGTAGATGTTAGAACAAAAAGTTACACGAGTACCTTATTTCTGCAAATTACAAGCAATCGAAAGCAGATCCTTGCCTTTATATTCGAAACAAAGGCAACGAATTGATTTATCCTGTGGAATAATAATAATAATAATAATAATGATAATAATAAGTTACTGAACTCAATGCCTATGTTGGTAATCTTCATAATACAATAACATTTCCCGCTATTTTCTCGTGGCATGGTTCATGGGACAGCTTGTTTTGAACCACGAACAAACTATCTAATCACCAAAAAGTGAAATGTTTGATGTAGCCTATTATTTTTCTCTATAAATAGCCCTTGTAGGATGTGTGGGATTTTAAGTTTCATATACGTAAGACAGCAATGTCGGCGAAGACCAGATTGATCCTTGAAATTAAGCAAATTGAATGGACAAGCTGACGAAATATAGGCAACTAGGAAGCTGCAGCCTTGAAACAAGATAAAGGCGCCCAGGTTACGTAGTTAATGTGATTCCAGTGATAATCCGTGCTACAGGGGGCCGAATAGAATTTTTAAAGTTGAACTTGTTCCTGAATCAGGAAGTGTAGATAGCCACTGAGTATAGAATTATGTGTAAACACTGCTGACGCGTTTTATTGCACTCTCATCAGTTTGTTTCGCGGAAAGAATCACTTGACATTTTAAAAAGACGATAAGCACTACAAAGCGTGCTTAGAGAGCGGATTAATATGTGAAACCAATAAGACATTTCGTTGTACGCTCATCAGTTTGCTTCGTGAAAAGAATTGTTTTAAACATTTTTAAAGACTAACAGCACCAGAAAATATGTCGATAACCATTAAGTGCAGAATTGTTTGTAGTCCCTACTGACGCGTTTTGTTGCACTCTCATCGGTTTGTTTCGTGAAAAAAGTTCCTACAGGTGGATGGAGACGAGAACGACGAGTCTGCACGCGACGAGTACAGAAGGAACGACAAAAATTACACTACGACTTTAGACGTTTTGTCATAATCTAGATCATCTTCATGTACATACGTAAGATCGATAGTAGTTAAAAGGACCAATCACCATTACACAGAATTATTAGCCATTTTAAGCTAAAAGGATATTGGGAATATGAAAACTGCGACATGAAATTTGACTCTGAGTGGTAGACACAGACAGGTACATTATCATTAGCTGCTGTTTAAAGTAAAATATAAAATGGAGTGTATGCGGGGTTCACAGCCTGTGGAAATCAGGGAATTATCAGGGAGTTTTAACCCTACCTAGCACGGGGGGGAGGGGGGCTAGTAGGCCCGCGGCTGTGAATATTGTTTAATAACTTTTGAATAGTGGTGGTGGTGGTAGTGGTGATGGGGATGATGATGATGATGATGATGATGATAATGATGATGATGATGATGATGATGATGATGATGATAATGACGATGATGCGGTGATGATGATGACGATAATGATGATTAGAAAAAAATAACTAAAACTGAAACGAACCTTTTAACCCGAGGCCGCAAAGTAAAATTAGTGTGGTCTGTACTCTTGACATAATAGCAGCATTCTCTGATTATACAAACCCATCGCACTGTCACCATTATATTTGCTTAATGACTCGTAATTTTCCGTGTACAGTTTGGCACAGTCTGGGCTCTCAAGCAAGTGCTGCCCTGTGACTCTGCCATAGGACCGCACTTTCTTGAGAACCCAAATCGTGCCAATGATTTGTACTTTATGTTACCTGCGCACGCATTGTACAAGAATCCTGTGAAACCTTGGACGTCTTTTCTCTGCCTGATTCACAGTCCCCAACAAAGAAGTTAACTCTCTAGCGCAGGTTAGTTGAACCCATGATCAGTTACAGTTGTGAGTTCTGTTATCTTTGGCAATGACCATGGTGTTGTGTCTGTGAGAAAGATACATTATTCAGGACATGTTTGGACTCGTGAAGTCTTCCAGGTTAAGTGCATTGTTAGTATTGAAAACAAAGGACAGAAGTAGCGCAGATGCAGGGACGTGATGCATTTAAAAAGGATCCCTAATCTGTCCTGAGGTAAATATATCTACGTATCTTGGGTATTGTTGGACTGTCACATAAGGTAGAACCACCCAAATTGGTTGTGTGTAGCACCTGACAACTACCAACCCTAAGAGAGTATGCCTACGTAAAGGTTGAATATGGAATCGTTATTATTTTGGCAGGCTCGTAATTTACCTACCTACCTATACCAAGGCATCGACGTTTCCAGAGCCAGGTCGGGCATGGCAATGTGTGTAGAGTAGGCTCAGCATGAGTAGTGATGATGGAGTATTGTAACTAACCTTTGAAAAAAGAAATTGGAGTGACAGATGTGCCCGTCATGTAGCAATGCGCCTTTAGTGGAGTGTATAGTTAAGCTAGCTAATTTGTTAGTGTTATACACATCTTCATAGCACGGGGGGGGGGGGGGCGCGGTAGTAAGTGGCAAGACGCACTGGGGGAGGGGTGTGTCCTAAAGGAAAATATTTCCCAGTTACTACCGGGGAGTAAATGGGTGGGTACCTCATTTGTTTTCTTGGTTAGTCAGCTTTTATTTTGTGTTCATTTAAAGTGTATTCATTTCTGATTTGTTAGCTTCGTTGTGGCAGTTGGATACACTATCGAAAATGAACCAATCACGGACAACTAGCATACAAGATCGAAAATGAACCAATCACGGACAACTAGCATCACATGTTACGAACATGTTTGAAGTGTATTCATTTCTGATTTGTTAGCTTCGTTGTGGCAGTTGGATACACTATTTTTACTAGACACATACTTTTCACTTGATTTCTGTCTCGAGTCTCAAGCGCTGTTTGGAATCTGTAAAACTTTCCTCATTTTCCCATGAAGCCGATCATACTGTTGTCCATCACATGTTACGAGCCATTTACACGGTTACGTCATCTCAGTATTTTATTACGTTCGTTGCAGACTGTTTGTGCAGTGGCAAAGAGATGCGGAGAAAAGTATGCGGTTGCGAACACTCCTCATACAGCACCAACAGAGTTCTTTAGTAAATCGGGTAAGCATAACAATCTCCCACTTTACCAATGTATACTTTAAATCAGCTAGTCGTTGTCGCGAGAGTGCTGTAAATCCTTAAAACCTATAGAGAAAGCACGAATCTTCTCAGATGGCACCGTATTGCTTGAGAGTGGAAAGATGATGCCATCTCGTCAGTTGACTGCCAAGCTACTGTAAATTGTAAGCCTCTAATTTGTAAGGCAACTGTGATTGTAACAACATTTCGATCGAGGCGCGCTACTTCTGGTTAACAAATTTTGGTCAATTGATAGCTCCGAGGAAGTCTTTTAAGTCCAAAACGTTGTTAAAGCAAGGTTAGCTTTTTGTAGTTTTCACTTATGACTTGTCGATACTTCATTCATCCTACTGTTGATGTGTCTGTGTAATTCAAATGAGTTAACAATCTCGTGTTCTAAGCAGCAATAACATAACATTAAAAGGTCATTGGAAGAAGCTGTCATTATGCTCCAGAAACTACATTCATCATCTTTGCGTTTGGAATATTATGGAAAATGCCTACCTGCGTGTTTTCTTTCATAGAAGCCTAATTCTCGTACAGAGGAACCACGGTGCAGGTACCATGGAATTGCCTGCTGGTGGCGCCAGTTTCCAGATCGCTTTTCTTGACCTTTTGGCAAGGAATGGATGTAGTATCTGTTCTCATTGATGACAGATGCTTTCCATAATCCGCGAGAGGCGGTCAGTACTAAAGGATTTTATTTAAGGTGTACTAAAATTGAGAATCTTGGGCATACAGTTAGAAGCTTACGAGGAGGGCTCTCTCTTTATTCGAGGACGAGATGGTAGGCCTCGTATACTAGTGCCACAGATCTCAACAGTAAATACCTAACCCTTACTGTTACGGGATACGTTTGTGATATAATCACAAATATTTATGTAGATATGTAGCAGTCTCCTCAAAATCTCTGATAATAAAATGGAATGGAATGACCTAGGGTAATCATGTGCTTCAGGTAATATATGATATCTTTAGGAGTGCTGGTTAGGTGTAATCAGAAGGCGGGTCATAATGGACCCCATAGAGGCCCCATCATTATATTTCCAGGAAATTAAACTGTAGCAGAAAGATGAAAGCAAAAAGATATATATTGCCTGAAAATAGTAGAGGAAATGTTTCCGACGCAATATGAGGACGCAAACCGAAGGGTAACCCACCAACAAAAAAATTCGTATACTTGCGCCGGTTATTTTGCTGTTTTAAGAAATCAACAATAAATCCTATTGCTTCGACAAAAAACTCTTACGATTTTTATGTTATGTGCTTTACCTGCCGTTTATAGTGGGCTAGTACAGAGAAAACAGTTGAGATCAGGGGAGAGATCAAAGGCAAAGATCTACTATAGGGTAACTTTCATGTTGCAATCCCGTAAACAGCAGCTGATATTGGGATGCGTTTAATTCAGTAATGGGAGCAGCCAACCTGAATGTTTTCGGTTTTTTATAGCTTAAAACAATATAATTACCGGCATCACAAGATCTAGAGGCCGTACTTAAAATCTTGAGCCCTCGGACCTGCTTTGGTTGTAGAACTTTTTGTCATGTTAATTTTGAGCACGGCGTTTGAAATTGCAGCATGCTTAATGTCAAGTTTGCTCCTACTTCGCCTTCATGTCTAGTTCATAATTTAAAATATTTTTGGCTTTGTTCAAATTAACAGATTTTTCTCGAGTTTGATGCAAGCCTTTTGGCCTTTTCAAACCTTAGCCAATCCATCGTGTTAAACATTTGATATAAGCAGTGTCATGAGTGTTCTTCTTCGTGAAAAGTCTCTGATATAGTGAAAGGAGAGATACTAATCCAGAATAATTCTGAATAATCATGCTGATCGGGAACTGGTAGGAAGCAAATAAATGCAGTTTTAGATTCAAGCTGCCTTATAGAAATACCTGAAGTAATTGTGAAAATAATCTGTCAAGTTTTTATCCAAGTGCCACAACACCGTAAATTTCAAGATTTAAATGAGTTAAGTGAACAAGGAATTGTCAAGGGTCGCTGTTTTGCCACCCTTGGCCTATCTGCCCCTTTTAGTTTGCTTCACTTTCTTTAAATCCGTTGCTCTAAAATTCTCTCGGACAAGCAGTATTGTACAAATCGGAAAGAATTACAAAGCGGAAAGTATTGTAAGCGGAAAGCGTTGTACAAAGCGGAAAGTACACATGCGTGTTGTTCGACCATGTTGATAATGCATGAACATTCAATGTTCACTATAGATTTATGGTATGTTGAGAGGGGAAGTGGAGATTGGGTTCCAGATCGGGAGGCCAATATTATTACCAACCAGAGAACATTTCCAATTCTTAAGTTGTGCCATTTGTTTAATATAACAAGAGCCGGATTAATTCTGTATCGGCACTCTGGATATAATCCAAGTAGGGGTCCACATCTCCAAAGTGAGACTGTTCATCTAAAGGGTGATGTATTTGTAGAGACCATAAAGGTTGTCAGGGTGTGACAGGAGTTATATATTACAATTATATATGTGCTAAAGCGCCCGCCTCGAAAGGGGGGTCACGGGTTCGATCCTCGGTGGTGACATATTTTCTATTTCTCTAGTGTTCTTTTCGAAACTATATATTAGTTATTCTTAGTTGTCTGTCCAAGTACAAATCCATGTGGAGTGTCCAAAGGTCCGTACCATCCCCTGCTGCGGCTACAAATGACTTTTAACCGTCAATATTCCACGATGTACATCAAACGTGTGGTCTTTCAACATTCTCGAATACCTAGAAAATGCATCTGGCAACATATAGACTTACAATGTAACAAAGACCACTTAGGGTGCATCCTCGGTACACTGTCGAGCATTTTTCCTGGCTATAATTGGCCAGACCCAACGCTGCGAAAGTTCTTGGATCCATGCTGTTTCATTTTTGGCAATGAACAGGCTCTCAGGTGTATGTTAAACATTTTGCACTAGTAAAACTATTAGACAGTAGTCAAATTACTGAGATAGCATTACAGTAACTTGACCACTCTTTACAGTTAGGAAAACCCTCGCAGAGAAACAACTGAGACTTATTGAAAGTGAAGTGATTTATTAAACACTTCACTCTTTTAAAGACTGATAAATGCGTGAGCGATGGAATAAGTATGCATTAGAACTTGAAAATAACTACAAAATTTTGAAATTTCGAAACAAATTTCGAAAAGAACATTGGAAAAATACAAAATATGTCACCACTAGGGATCGAACCCATGACCCACGCTCTCGCGGCGTGCACTCTCCCAACTGACCTAGGTGACCTCCGATGTTAACATACCCTGTTTCTCTAAGGAAACCACCAAGGATTGAAGCCGGTGCTTTTCAAGAAACCTCAGTAACAGTCAGGAAAAGTCCTACATTTTTACGCCCAGAGTAGGTAAAATGGGATGCGAGCGACAACAGAGCGTTTTGGCGCCAAATTTAAAAGTCGTGCTGTATCCACAAAAGAGAGAGGGACTTTTACTGTTGCTGATGTTGTTGTTATTGTGGCTATTGTTGCTGATGTTGCTATTGTTGTGTAATGGCATTAATGCGCGATGCCTGTTGCACTGTGAGCCCCCTTAGTTTGTACGTTCGCTACTATCAAGCCGCTTATCTCTATGCTCTGACCTTACATTACGATCTATCATTGTTGCTATCGACATCAATGTGCGACGCCTGTTCCATTAATCAACGCTTCTTAAGCTTTCGTTTTATAACAACGATAAAAAAAACCAAACTCAACCAGAACTCATCTTGTTTCTTTAGCAAATATTTTAAAATTACTTAGTGATAAAACAGTAGAACACACAAAAAAAAACAACCAAAAAACGATGATGATAGTACAAGATGCTACACGTGGATTGAGTCCATAGTTACATAAGGTCCTCAAAGAAGATAGAAAAGTTACTTTCGGGTTGATATGTGCCCGTGTGGAACCTAGCTGTATGCTCTATGTCTCAGCGTATTTTGGAAATATTATTCTTCAATTGTACTTTAAGTAGGAGGCACTGCTTGTAGTCCTCATGGGTTAGTTCTCTTTTTAGTATAGCTTTCTTTGCAACCTTGGCCGTCTGTTTCTCCTCCTTATCAAATATAAGTGAATACATCTTTTGTTTCGAATTAAAATATTCTTTCACGATCTTTCCCACCAGCTCATCTTTCATCTTTCTTATGACCTTCTTTTTAGATTGGAATGGAGTGATTTGAGTTTGGATAGTCCGACAAGTCAAAAAGATCTTGGAGGGGTAAAAGGTCTTTATAGAGGTCTTGTGTCTGTATGTTGAGGCATAAAGGGTCAGTGTCAGTGAAAAGGAGACACGATTTTGATCCAGACATCTTACTATATCTTTAATAGGCGCAACAAAGACTGGACTTCCCCGGAACTATTACTTTTCATGTAATTAACTTTGATCTCTTTTTCCCTTTTTTCCTTTGGTTTTTTTTATTGCTACTATTGTATTCGTTATTAAACACTCCCGTTTATCAATCCTGCTGTCCATGTACCATGCAAGGAGAAAACAGCGGGAAATGTTATTGTATAATCAAGATTAGCAATAAATGCATTGAGTTTAAAAAAAAATATTATGTTACGTTTCCTCTTTATAATGTGGATACTTTGATATTCCAGATTTTTAGTCATGGTGTCGAAAGTATGCGTCATGATCTTTACGCCATTGTGATTGCTCGATACATTAAAGTGTTGGTGCACAGGGTTTCATCAACATCCAAGGCAAATTTCAGGATCGATCTCCGAGTGACAGCAAATAGTAAGTGGTGTAAATGTTATGTTAAATTTTGAATGCCTGTTCCTGTTACACACTCGAAACTTTATGATAATAGCAAACAATCATCAAGTCCCGGCAGGGAAATATTTTCCTTTTGTCCAGTGTCATTTTATAATAACAGATACACAAAATTTTGATTAAGGGGTAGATTAAACAACGTCACATTAGTATCACAGCAACTGCGACTTACAATGGCCAATGTTTTCATTGGATTCCATAATTCATGTATTTTGAATGACAATGATAAACCCATATGCCTGTGCTAAAAAGGGATGTCGAGAAACACACCTACCTGTACCAAAGAAGGTATGTCTAGAAACACTCCTGCCTGTATTAAAGAAGGTATGTCTCGAAACAATCCTGACAGTACTAAGAAAGGTATGACTAGAAACAATCCCACCTGTACTAATGAAGGTATGTCTAGAAAGACTCCAGCCTGTACTAAAGAAGGTAATTTTAGAAACACTCCTGAATGTACTTAAGCAGGTATGTCTAGAAATACCCCTGCCTGTACCAATGAAGGTATGTCTAGAAACAATCCTGACAGTGCTATGGAAGGTATGTCTAGAAAAAATCCTGACAGTACTAAGGAAGGTATGTCTAGAAACAGTCCTGCCTGTAGTAAAGAAGGTATGTCTCGAAACAGTTCTGCCAGTAGTAAAGAAGGTACGTCTGGAAACAGTCCTGCCTGTAGTAAAGAAGGTATGTCTAGAAACAGTCCTGCCAGTAGTAAAGAAGGTATGTCTAGAAACTGACGATCCCAGCGAATCATCAGGTAAGATATTATAATACTGATACTTGTTTCATACAAGTGGTGTTCATGAAGATTATACAGATTACTACTTTTCTATTTGGGTTTATCTGTTTGTCAAGTTTGAGCCCGTCTAAAACGTAGAAATGTTTCGGAAGGAGCTATCAACGACAGTCTGTTAATATGAACTACAGTATCATCTTCACGACGCGCCCTTTGGGCAGAAGTCAGTAGATTTGTTTGCTACCGTCTTAGAGTCAAGTCCTCTCCTTTAGTTTATTATGGAGGAAATCCATTTTCATAGGCAGGTTTTGTAAATTTTTAAATGCAAACAAATCATATGCAACTGCTTAAAGTTTGATCCAGGCCTGATACTTTAAGGACGGAAAACAGGAAATAAAGGGTACTAGTTTTCCTATACTACCAGTTCTGATATTCATATCACTACTTACGCTAACTCCAGTGGCATGTGTGCTATGTCGTAGCCTTGGACGCAGATGAAAGGGTGGATGACGGGACTGGTCGCCCGCAGGTATAACCAAGGGGCATGACCCATCATTGGTCTCCTAGCTCCAAAAGGAAAATTCTTAGCAAGAACTACTTAAAAGAGTATATCGGTAGCGAGCTAGCTGACTCGGTAGAGAGCTGGTCTAACAACCTGAAGGTTGATGGTTCTGCCCTACGCTCTGTCTGCAATCTGATAACTCCTACTGCGCAGCCAGCAGGAAAATGTGTACGTGACGTTAGCTGGAGAAGAATCAAGGGCTGCGAGGAGAGGCACTGGCAACTCTACTTCACAACGCCGTGGCTCAGGACTTGTGCTTTTTTACCATATCACATCCCATACGCTCTGAATAAAGTGCGGGACCGACGTTACCTTTACCTTTTAGCAAAGATTCGTGATCCACACAAAGTTGGACACAGGCACAGTTACCTCCGGTAATGATTTCTTTTATCTTGGCAATTTTGGCGATTATTTTGCAATAGAAAGGTATTCTAAGGTTGCCGAATTTTGAAGTAGTTCATCTGGTGTAAATATGAAATGGAGTAGAAAACCAAGTTTGCTTGTCTCTTCATTTCTGCCTTCTCACAGACTGGGCACTTCACGATATATTTCCTTATCCAATTGCCCTCTTTGATTTTCTACATTTTAGGTGCCCCCTCTCCGTCATGGTTGAGCTTAAACAACACCTTTACTGCAACAAGATTTCCAAAAAAGGATCAAGGAAAGCGTAAATAAGCTGAGAGTGCTAAATTGATGACGTTACAAAAATTTTCCTAGGAAAACGGATTAAAACTAGATCAAAGTTACTCTGGCATTAGATACTCGTATACAACACACTGAATTCAAATCTCGCATCAAATGTCTGTTTGAATTACAGTAAGCTTTAAATACAAAATGTTAATTTTGCTCAGTTTATAAAATCAGGAACTGAGTTTAAATATCAAGGCTAATATGTAAAGGTTTAAAAGGATGTATCTTAGCAAAAGATACAGTTCTCGAAGTTAGACACGTTATCATTATCAACAACAAGGATGTAGTGAGTACAAAATAGAATCAAACTTCTGAAAGTTATCGAATTGTGGCATTACACATAAGTACTCTATTGAACTTACGTTTTCAAATGTGAAAAGCATTATTTTTGTACACAAAATTATAATGTAATTGAATACTACTAGGGATATATTGCGATTCACCAGGACGTCATCAAGCAACAAAGTACGAAAGCAGCAGCGGAAAGAATCGACTGTGTAATTAAGTCTCTCCGATTTTACGTTTATTGTTTGAAAATACAGTGCATGAAAATATTGCATCTAAATTGGCAATCAGCTGTGTCTGTTATCAGGAATATATTAAGTGTCCCAATATATTTTATCTTGTTTACATTTAATTTCGACAGCAATATTATACTGAGACTAATAAATCATAGATTCAAGGTTTCATTTTTTACCCACCTGTTAATATCGTATTAGATTAGCAAGTTGTTCTAGAAACAGTTGCTACCATTTCCAACTTCATAAATTGTAGCTGATCTTCGTACAACTCTGTTTATTTCGATGCTATTAGGTTTTAAATTCAAACTGCCTTGGACTTAGTTATTTCGTTGCCCACAAATACGTAAAAACCTTATTTAAGAGTTTTGAAATGTTGAACATTGCAGTTTAGGAATGCAAATTTTGGCAAGTTAGGTTTTTCTCAGGCAAAGAGAACAAAGAAAACACTAAAATCAGAAAGAAAATAGAGAAAGCTGGTCCCCATTTTAGTCTTTAACCTCACAAGCGAGTCTTCTTGGAAGATTGAACAGAATAAAACGTGAATCTTTTCCTTATCTCTTTTGTTTTTATTTTTCGTGCTGCCATATCTTGGCCTTCAAATATCAATAGATATTAATGGTGAGTGAAATCAAGAGCAAAAGAGGAAACGAGGAACAGTGGAGACTATGCAATGAGTTGACTACATGAGGTCTTTTTTACTTAAAAGATTGCTGATGTATGCAAAATTTGAATTGATGTAGAAAATTTCCATCAACTTAAATTTTCGGAAAGCGAAAAAATCTTCTCTCTCACTAGCATTGAAGAGGAGTTGTATCAAAGTGGACGCTTCAATAAGACTGCTTCAGTGAAAACTTAAACAAATCGATAAAAATCTATATTATGAAGCGAATTTTCTAATCTCATTGTATTCCAATGAGCATTTTGAAGCTGAGGAGTTGGAAACTTGACGATTCCAAAACCTTACCAACACTGCCAGCTGAGAATCTGTTTTAAAGCATCATTACATAAATCATCGTTTGCGTTTGTTTATTCTTCAAGTTAATTTATTATAAGACTCATTCAGAGATAAACCCGACGATTGAGAGACTCTCAACACTGACATTACGAATGGATCTACTGTATACGTGACAGTGTACAATGTGTATAACACATGCAATGTTTAAACCTATTCTACTCGAAGGGGAGCCATGATGAAATCTTTAAATCTTTTAAAACACTTGGCTCTAAATGCCATAGATTTTGAAAAAGGCACTTTTTTGTGTGTCGCAAGGTTACCAGCGTGCATGGGTATCCAGTGAAATTTCTGTGCGTTTTAATACTTTGCCTTGTATTTGAGCAAAATGTGTAAGGAAAATCATTAAATCTATTTACTTTTGTAACGTATTTGCTAAACAAGAAATCAAAGTGTTATTTATGTAGCAGATTACAAGCCTTGCATGGTTTGACCACGAATGTGGCAGTTTGATGTAGAATTTTGCTTGATTTTCAGATACAAATTTTTTTAAACGCACATTTTGACCCAATTTGGAACAAATGGTTTGATCAAAGTGTACTTTTATGGTGACAAACATAATTAAAGAAAAATTCAGAGAGTTTAAACTCGTACAAATATTTGGGTAAGAAATTCCAGGCAAAAGTTTGCGATGGAGGCCTTTAAGAGCCTCTTTTCCTGAGCAGGACAGAGTCAAGAAACATCGTTGTCCTTTCATCCATTTCTCATTGCTATACAATACATCAGTATTTGTTTCCCAATATCCTAATGATTACTTAAAATTTCTTCATTTAGCTTTCCGAATGCGATCTCAGCAAGACCATAAAAAATTGATAAAATTAAACCGTTCAAATTTTACCAAAATGCCTTCTTCAATGATAGTTGGTATCCAGTTCATGAACTCTGTTCTATAAGTGGTCTGGGCATGAGGGGGACGTAGGGTAAGTCATGTCCATTATCCTAAAATGATCATTATCCTGAAATGTAATTTAATTATTACAGGGGCGAAGTCTGTAAGTAAGAGCTTGCCGTGCCTTTACTTGTAGCCAGTGCAGAGTTGGCCTTTAATGATCAGGTTACATAAGTGCATTTTATATTCTCAAGTCGTGAATCTGTTTACAACATTAAGAGATTCTTATGGGGTTAAAAACCCTTTCTCCTGGAAATACTTGACAAATAACCTAAAAACGTCTTCAATTACAAAGGCACAACAGACCGAGTAGGTTGGGCGGTATTACATTTCAAAATGACTTCAAACTGCCCAAGTACTTGGTTCTAGTAGCAATTTGGCAATTGATGCAAAGGTCACAGTAGAACAAATTGGGCTAGTTTAAAGCGAAGCTTAGATTGTAAAGAATATTACTGTCTCTGATATTTCATTCCCCCGATGAGAAGACAATATTTTGTTGCAAGAAAAGGCCTTTCTTGCTGTTATGTGGACGTTAGCTTTGCAGAAAAAAACTCCTTCTCATTGTGCTTTTTCAGTTGATTCATACAGCTTAGCAAACGCTGATTGGTCCAAAAGCGCAAAAGCATTTAATCAGTTCCAGAGCTCTTTCAAAAAATTTCACAGCTTTTTATGATGTTTCCTTCATGTAGTTTTGAGTAGATGAGACTATCGTTCTGAGAGTGTCAGACGCACAAAATCTTGTAAGAACACAATTATAGTACTTTATCGTGCCGTAATATAGTAATAGTTGATGTCACTTCTAACGTTTGTATTCCAAAGACTTTTAACCAAAGGTGCAAGAATCACAGAGCTCGAATATTACGATTCCACCAGAAGCTAAAATGACATTTTACAAATCCCAGATGGGATCAGTAATTATCGAATTTTGCGCTGCCCCCAATTTTTTAATAACCAAAGTAATTGACATTTTTGTAACGGAGTCAATGGTTGACCTTTGTCACTCCTCTACCTCTCTTTAGTGAAGTAAAATAGGATTTAAACTAACGATAAGAACAACTCTTCGGTCTCAATGGTCATAGGTAATAAGAAATGTATCAATTCATTTTCTCTGAAGCAGGCAGGAACTATTTAGAATGAAACAGTTGCAAATACATTCAGACATTATCCCACGTACCATACCATATATGATAATTTCGACTGGATGAAGTCGTTTGTTGATCCAGATTTCCGTTACCACAAAGTAATGGCAGAGGCATGGGTACAAGTGACATTATTGTTTTCTGACTCTGTGATTATTCCATGCAATCTTAGACGATATGGTGATATGATCATGAAGGATAAAGCGAGAATCGAAAAGCTCATGTCAGATGTACCAAAAGAAAGAAAAGTAAATTTAGGTAAGATTTTATCTTTTTGCAAGATGAAGTTGTGTAGGAAACAAACGAGTTGGTTTGTGGTACAAAACTTTAAAAATTGCATTAAGTAACTGATTTATATTGCTAAACAATTTTGCTAGACACTGGTGACATTGATAATCTAGAAACCCAACACGTGCGAACAACTATCCGTGGATTCGTTTAGGTTATTAGCTAAAGCGATCTCTCATTTTATCTTGCCACTCAAGCAGCGGCATTCATCAAAATAAAAGAAAAAGTGCTCTGTCGGCAGAAAGAATTTGTTTCCAGGCTACTTTTTTTTTAATAACTTGAGTGACAGAAAAGGTGTCGCTCGAGTGCGTGTTTTGTTCTACGGCGTATTTCTCTCCTCTCCTTTTCATAAATTCTTCGCAAAATGCTTTCTCACTTCCCTTCAGATGATTGCTGTTTCTAGTTTCTGGAAAAAAATTAAAAAATGTATCCGACACTGAATATAACGTTCAAACTGCCAAGTGCATATTTTTGTATAAAAATACTCTTTAATTTATGAGGCTTTCCGTTTATAAAAGCTGTAAGAAGCCTCCCCAAACGATGCGTCCAAAGTTTTAATAATGATGAGTATATTCAGGGATTGACGGACACTTAAAGAGAATCACACTGTTACTTCATATGAGAGAAGGAAATCTCAAAGTCCTTTGAAAAGATCCAGGGCATATTTCTAGTGGCAGTAGCCTAACTTATTGTAATTGGTATATCTGGTAATCATTAACAAGGAGATAGCAAAACAGAAGGTCAAGCATCCTTATCCATCTCAACTTGACTATTAATTCTTCATTATCCCTAGTCCTGGTCATTATATCACATGCCTTTCCACTTTTGTCTGTTGTGTTACATTGAATATGTTCTTAAATCTGTGTTTAATAGATCTTGTAGAGCTGTTTAAAGATGCGTGTACGACGTTCAGAAATGCAACCTGTGAGCATTTTCGTAACTAGTGCGGTCAGTAGTTGTCATCCCTTCCCTGGTCTCTTTCTGTGAATATTTTTATGACCGGTGTGGCCAGTAGTTGTCTACCCTTGTCCCTGGTCCCTTGTCCCTGGTCCCTTGTCCCTTGTCCCGTGTCCCTTTCTGTGAGTGTTTTTATGACCGGTGTGGCTAGTAGTTGTCTACTCTTGTCCCTTGTCCCTTGTCCCTTTCTTTGAGTATTTTTATGACCGGTGTGGCCAATAGTTTCCCTCATTTGTCCCTTGTTCGTTTCTGTGAGTATTTGTATGACCGGTGCGGCCAGTAGTTGTCTTCCCTTGCCCCTTGTCCCTCTCTGTTAGTACTTTTGTGACCGGTGCAGCCAGTAGTTGTCTTCCCTTGTTCCTTGTCCCTTATCCCTTGTCCCTTGTCAATTGCCCCTTGCCCCTTGCCCCTTGTATCTTGTCCCTTTCTGTGAGTATTTTTGTGACAGGTGCGGCCAGCAGTTGTCTTCCCTTCCCTTGTCCCCTCCGTAATAACTACCAGTGGCATTACTCATAATTCAATAATGCGTCGCCAGCTTCATTGTACAATTGAGTTACATGATGATTTCCTTTCCCTGTATTGCCCTTCTCTGAAATTCTCTTCTTTTCCATACTAACCATAAACGAATAGATTTAAGATCTAATGTTTAGGATTAAATCCTTTCATTGAATCCGTTTACCCTGTTTGCATTCGTTGTTTTCGGTATAACGTTTCCAGCCTCCATCGAGAGCGTAGCACAAGCGATTTTTAACATGAAAGAGAGGTTTTCTGAGTTTCAATATTTATTGTATTTAATACCAGAACCAATTATTGCTTTGCTGGAAAAATTAGGCAGTAGTCTATTAAAAATGAAAAGAGCGCGAGAGCGTTCAAGGTATACATCGTATTACAACTTGCCGGAAATTTGTATTATCTTATAAGATTATATATAGTGTGTTTTGACAATTGTGATTGTAGCAGTGGACTGTTACTTCTCTTAAAGGCTGTTTTATAGGATCCATTGAATGAATCGCATTCTCCTGCAGCGTATGCATTGCTGAAATTAATTTCAGATGTATGAGGAGAACCTTATTGAATCATGAAAAGCTTTATCCGTGTACACGTACTAGGAGCTTCACGTGTAAAAATTAATTTCAGATGTATGAGGAGAACCTTATTGAATCATGAAAAGCCGCATTAGCTCCAAATCATCCACCGGTAGACATCGACATCCAGCTCAACGCAATTGGAGACCAGTCTCTTTGCGCCATGTGACTTGACCAAGGAAGAACTGCCATCCAGCCCGTCATCAATCCAAAGCCCATTAAAGTTAAAAAGTATCATCGAGTAAATGAAACATAAACCCAACAAACAATGGCAAACAAAGATATTCCAAAGTCGTTTTAACGTAAGAGGTAATAATATCCAGGGGCAGCGCCATAAACTCAAAGGGAGCAGAAATAATTATGTTTCAAAAGAGATGAAATGGATCTCTCTTCTCTGCTAGCGAAAATTATTGCTTGCAAAGAAAATGGGAGAGTTGAGCCCATGATGACGCCGCCAGCGATCTATCCGACAGGAAAATAACACACAATTAATGAAACATAATTCCCATTAGGTGTTTGTTTGACTTGATTGTTGTTCGGTTTAAATCACAAGATTAAACTGTGGAGTCACGTGTGTCAACAGAACCTTTTCCAGTTTGGGGGAAGGGGTCAAAACCATTGAAAATGGCCAAAATTATCCCTTTTCATCGATATTACTATTGTTTAGCGCTTTCCAAGGGAGACAAAAACCCCTTTGACACAGCCTGCGGACGCCCATGCGAGGAGTTGTCTTGCATGCGTACTACCTTCTACATGTTGCCAAAAATATACCAGACCTTTAAAATTTATACCAAATGTCAACAGATTGATCCATCGGGGGCAGCAGAGCCCTAGTTACTAACTTTCTGGGTTCAGATAATACAGCTTTGACTACGGATGACTTAAATCTTTACAATAATGGGGTAACTACGCCCCCTTAATGTTATCTACAATTTCGCAACAATGCACAGAACGCCACTGTATAATACGAAATATTACATTTCAGTTATCTTTTTCTAAAAAGGTACAACTTGCCAATTCTCAGCCTGGACGCACCTTGAAAAAAATTAAAGGTGTGAGGCAATATGGCGACAGTACAAAACAATTACTGACTGATACGAGCCCCGCTTAAATGGCAAGAATTTAAATTTCCATAATTGGGTAATCAATCCTAATAAGGTACTACCGATGGAACCCTTGCCCTCCTGTGCTTGCCCTAATCGGCCTTTCCAAGTGTAGCCGAAGTAAATGCTCTATTATTAGGAAATATGGTAACCCCCATGCTTACCTACTCAGTTTCTGCCCTAGATAGAGGATACTTCGTTGTCTAGTTCGAACTATAATGGTTCTGCGCAATGTATTAGTAAGCGCATCGCAGTGTTCACAGAAGATACTTCGTTGTCTGGTTTGCACTATAATCGTCCTGCGCAATGTATCAGTAAGCGCATCGCAATGTTTACAGAGGACACAAGGTTGTCTAGTTTGAACTATAATGGTCCTGCACAATTTATCAGTAAGCGCATTGCAGTGTTCACAGAGAATACGTCGTTGTCTGGTTTTAACTAAAATGGTTCTGCGCAATGTATCAGTAAGCGCATCGCAGTGTTCACAGGCCACACTCTGTTCTGTAGTTTCAACTATACCAGTCCTGCGCAGTGCATCAATGAGCGCATCGTAGTGTTCAAAGAGGACACTCTGGTGTCTATATTGAACTCTCAACGCAATGCATCAAACACTGCTTATCAGGGGGCTGCACTGAGAGATTTCAACGAATGCATCACAATGTGGACCGAGGACACTTCGTTGTCTAGTTTGAACTATAAAGATTTTGCACAGCGCTGAAATGATCGCATAGCAACGTCTAGAGAAGACACGTGTTTGCCATGTCTGGACTATAATGGTCACCAAAAGTGCTAGAATGAAGGGGTCATACTGCTTACTAGGGAGCTATACTGAGAGATTGCAACAAAGAATGTGGTGCGGGTGTGACCACCAGCTGCTTCGCTTAAAATTAGAAATGTCATCTTATACCGAGTCGCAGGGTTGGCATTTTATTTGCCTAGATTCGAGCGCGATTCGAACACAAACTAGTATTAATTACGTCTTGTACAGCGTATCCGCGAATCTCTCGAATAGAGTTGACAAAAAAGTTATGCGTAGTTTTGAAGCAGAGTGGTCTCCAACAGCGAAATTAAGGGTATGTTGTTGGGATAATGGAAAACACACGGATACCCTGATTGAAACTACAGCAGAGTTGCACATACAAGCAAAGAGGGCAACGCACAGTTAATGAGTGGCTCGCCGACGCCTGTCCCATGTAATGCACAAAGTGAATCGCAGGTGCTAGTGATGTGCTTATCAGGGGGACTGGTATGAAACACCGGTGCTAGGGATGATGCAGAACTAAGAGGTTGCACCAGACTATTTACGTCTGATTTTGATACAGTGTATCAGAGTGTGGTGCAGGGTTAATAGATGACACCAGAGTGCCTAGTATTGAACTAGAGTGGCCCTACCTAACCAATACTATTGGTTGTTTCTTTATATAATGGGACCTTCATGGGATCGTATGTTGTACAGGCTTGACGGCTTTGTAGGATGGTCTCATTATGGTCAAGATCATCGTGTGATCACAATCTCATGACTGAAACAATATTATCATATGATGGCCACTTTTATCACATGATCCTTTGTGTGTGTAAATTTTATTGGTTTATTTCGGCTAATCACATGTCAGTTTTAGAACGTATATATACGAGCAGTTTGTAATCCGTTTTTCAGTAAGAAGAGATTGTTGTGGGGCTCAGAATGTCCAAATGTGAACCTTAGGATAGATTGAAGTAAAAGCTCATCTTATCGGGTTAACCGTACTCTGACTTCTTTGACACTTTTCCTCCACTTTTCCTCCACTTTTCCCAGGCCTGCATTGCTGTCGCGAGTTCTTCCTTTCTTTCTGGTTGGTATCCGCGTATATGTACGTTGTACTTGGGCGACCTCATGATCTTTTGCCGTGTTTTGGCTCCAATAGCAATAAGTGATGTAATGGTTGTTCTGGTCAAATCTATGAACCTTAGTCTTCTTCTGATGATGACATTACTTATTAAATCTAAGCGACCGTATAATTCTTTATTGCCTTTTTTCTCTTTCCAGGATACATCCTGTACTTTTCTCAGCAGCTTGTGTAGTTTTCATTGAGTCTTTTTCCCCATTGTCTTAGTGGGAGTACAACTTTCCGAACCATAAAAGAGTATACTTTCTACTGTACTTCTGAAGAATTGAATTTTAAGCTCATTTCTCATGGTTGATTTCCAGATGATGTTAATCCTGTTTGCTGCTGCCCATGCCAACCCGATTCTACTGTTCATGTCCTTTCAGACCTGCCGAGCAAGCAGTAAGTGTAACTATTCAGAAAGCTCTATACGCGCTTAGGGCAGTTCGGAAGAACTAGCGCCTGATCGAAGCTCATCGAGTTTATAGTTTCAACAGAACTTACTTTGATCCTAGTATGCGTTAGTGGATTGTAGCGTTTGATTGTGAAATTGAGTTATATACCTACCGTATTTCCTCTTATTAGCGCCCTGGGAGCCTATTTAAAAATTCACCTACAACGTGCGGCGCTAATAAGAGGGCGGAGCTTATAAAAAAATTAAAAATTATAAAGAAATAAATTTCATTTGAAGCTCAAAAAACAATATGAACAGAATCAATGAACGAAACAAAACACTGGCGATTTTCCTACCATTTTGATTCCCCGATTCTCCTCAATGTGTTTGAGATGGGAGCCAGCATCATCTTCCTCCACAGCACGGCTCACTGCTGCGGAGCGTTGGCGTTTAAATTTCCCTCTTGTGGTCGCCGTTTTCTTGAATTTTCTGGTTTGAGATTGTTAGGGCAATCTTTTCTGTAATGTCCGAACCCTTGGCATCCGTAACATTTGGGCTTAGTATTTCTTGAGGCTTCCACATTGACGAGCTGCTCCAACATCTTCAGAATCTTCGTTTGGTCACTGATTTGCTTTGCTAGTGCTTCTTGTTGTTTTTGTAGTCCGTCAGCAAGAATCTTCTGGCCAGTTACGAGCTGTTCGACGATTTTGCTTCTACTGATCTGAATTTCTGACAACGTTGCGGATTCACCATCTGCTTCTGCTGCTCGAACATGGGCTCGTCGAAGCGCATGCTGATCGTCTTCTATTCCATGCTCAGCTTCTTTTCGAGTCTCCAGGAAGGTCGCATTCGGGTGTTCTCTTGACCACTTTTTCATCTCTCGACGTAGAAGAGGGTCCCGCAAATTTTCGACGAATTGCTGCTTCAACACCACGTCTTGATCTGGCACTGCTTCTGGATTTACTCGCATGACTTCTTCGAGCTGTGTGTACAGTGCGTGAGCGAACTCCCTCAACGGCTCTTTCTCTTTCTGCTGACGATCGAAAAACTTCTTCATTAGTTGGTATTCTGACAATCTTGAACCGAATGCTTCTCTCAAGATGAGAAATACGTCGTCCGTGGTTCGTCTCTCTCCGGGGTAACGAAACCTGACTTCGTCTCTTGCCGTTCCCTCGAGATGGTCAAGGAGGTAATCGACAGCTTCCTCATCTTCTAAATTTAGAGAGGCGACGGCACGTCTTGCGTCTTCTACCCATTGCTCTAGCGTTTCGTCTCGCTTTCCCGAGTATCGTCTTAGTCTCTTTTCTCTGGGAATCGTGACAGTGATCTTTCTTTCTTCCTCGAGACGTCTTTGTAGCTCCCCAAGTTGACGTGCAAGGTCAGCGACATCAGCCATGACAATGGTTAATGGTTGTTGGTTCCTGCCCGTTAGGTTTTGGATGCTTCAATTTTTGTTTTTAGCAGAAAACAGCTTGCACCCCACTCCTGGTACCAAAATGTAAGGCTGGCGCGAGTGGAGCCGTAAATTCTTGGAGTGCAAGCGCCATTGTGTTGGTTTACCCTTGCTGAAACCAAACTGATTTGGATGTTGCAGCTTATAACACTCCAAGTACTCATAAATTCTAATATTAATACATTTTTCTAATACTCTTGAAACAAAAGGTAATAATGACAGGTAGACCAGACAGATAGACCACCAAATCAACAACATATTCATCTAGACTGATATTCAATTTAGCCCGTGTCAACTGCTTCCAATCAACAAGCTCAATTTTCTTTTCGATTAGAGTCCCCTCATATAAGGTCTGGAGATGATCGGCAGAGGTTACAGTTGCAAATTTATAATATTAACTACACACTTTGGACCATTTTCGAACATGGGTACGAAATCGAGTAGAGTGAATGGCAAGTAACCAATAAGCCGTATCGTTGCTAATTTCATACATAAATTTGTGCCAAACACTCGCCTGACTTCTCAATACCAGAAAGAAGTGACAGTTTTGATCTGTCAAAGATTGACACACCAATTGATGTCACTATTCCCATTTTTACCGTTAAAACAAAAAGATCCAAGCATACCAGACGAAACCAAGTCAAACAGAAAGGGAACATTAGAGCTCTCTCTTTCGCAATCTCCCTCTCTCTCTCTTTCTCTCTCTCTCTCTCACTCTCCCTTTCTCTCTCTCTCTCTCTAGTGGTCTCTCCTTGGTTCTCACACTGGTATGCTAGTCAGCTTTGCCTGTTTCTGGTTTTCAATTCCAAACACAATCTACCTCAACCATTGATTACAGCTGCACTGGTACACGGATGCTTAAGGCCGTGAATGGTTAGACCTTAGCTCAAGTGGTAACCATGCACTGCACCAATACCAAAAACATGTTAATCTATAATGAGATTCACTTTAGCCCATTTCGACTGCTTCCATTCAACAAGCTCAATTTTTCATTTCGATAGTGACCGCCTCAAATAATGTCTTGTGATTATCGGCAGGGGTTCTGGTTGCAAATATATGATTTTAATTAATTAAACAAACTTTTAACATTTTTCAACATGGGCAATGTATTAACCAATACAATAGACCAGACCAGATAGACAAATCAAACATACAGGAAGGTAAGACACACAAAGAGAAAGACAGAAAGTTGGGATTAGTTACACCAATTGGTGTGTCAAACTTTGACAGATCAAAACTGTCACTTCTTTCTTGCATTGATAAATCAGGCGAGAGTTTGGCACATATTTATGTATGAGCTCCAATTGCCTCTCAAGCTCTTCTCTTTCAGCAGTTACAAGTCTCTCCCATTCCACTTTCTTAACACGAAAGGGGTGGTCTATCGACTGAGTCATGCGAATAGCAAAGTTACTATACCATATTCCTCTACTTACCACACTAGCTCCATTTATTCACCGGTAGACATCAACATCCAGTTCTACAGAGATTAGAGCCTCTGTGCGCAATGTGACTTGGCAAATGAGGGTCTGCCATCCGACCCATCATGCTGTCCAAAACCCTTTGAAACTTAGCATTATCGTCGACATCCTATCGTTTGAGATAGACATTGCGTTAAACTGCATTGAAAGAGAGTCCTGCCTCATAGGCATCCATGCAAGGACCCTGTTATGTAAGGTGCGTCGATGTTAAATAATTCGAATATGACAAACATATTAAAACTTTGAATGACTTAAAAGTAATTTTTTTAATCAGTTTGACAAACCTGTCCTTTTTGTTTGATTTTGTTTTGTAAACCTTAGAGATTTAATTTGGCAGCAACAGTCTCCCTCTACCCTAATCACTGATATATATTGTATAAAAATCCTGCTCGGTGCTCGGTGTCAGAATAATTGCCTGCCTCAGTCTATACTGTAAACTTGCTAAACATGTTTTACATAAAACGTATGTGTATCTTACCCAAAATGTATGTACAGTGGGCACTCTCTATCTCGAACTCGCAAGGGACCAAAAGATTTGTTCGAGATAGAGAAAGTTCGAGATAAAGAAAATTACTCGGAAAATCAAAATTTTTACTTAAAAAACAGGTCGGGCTAAAGAGGGTTAATGTAGAAGTTAAAGGCTTCAAGTTTAGATGCGAAGAGAATCTTTTTTTGCTGAGAAAAAAAGCTTTTAAATACTACATGTAGATAAAGGTCGGAATATTAAAACTTTCTGCCAAATTTGAGGTGCCTTTTCTTTTAGCATTGGACCATCAATCAGAACGTTTTGGCTCCTTTGAAGCGAAAACCATTTGAAGACAGCCTTGCCCACCTGCTCGTAATCACAGCCTTCGCATTTTTTTGGCTTCAGAGGAGTTTTGTTTTAACCCCCTAAACAGTTTGTCCTTGTTCTTCATCCAAGTAGAGATTGTGTTCTTAGGGACTCCAAACTTTTCAGATGCCTCTTTGTTTGTCATCCCCTTTTCAATCTCATTAATTATCTTATACTTTTGTAATATTTTACGTTCTCGTTAAGCGTTGGTCTAGCAAGCTGAAGATCGATGGTTCAAGCCGATGCTCTGGCGTCTCATGTTTCAACCCTTTTCAAAGTTGCGGCACTTGAGGTAGTGTCTAAGCATCAAATGCAGCATTCTCTACCGAATGACATCTACCGAGTCGTAACCGGGTAGTGGATTAGATTACCCTTTTCACACTAGATGTTTTGCGTATCAGGTCAGAGATTGACAATGGTCTCCATATTTCAAACACTTAGTAAACCCTACACAATCGGGACAATCGGTTAAGCGTTGGTCTAGAAAGCTGAACATCTCGGGTTCGAGCCGATGCTCTGACGTCTCATGTTTCAACTCTTTTTAAAGTTGCGGCACTTGAGGTAGTGTCTAAGCATCAAATGCAGCATTCTCTAATGAATGACATCTATCGAGCCTGTAACCGGGTATTGTATTAGATTACCTTTTTCACACTAGAAGTTTCGTGTATCAAGTCAGAGATTGAGAACGCTCTCCATTTTTCAAACACTTAGTAAACCTCGTCTGTAATCTAAGTTCAGAGAAATGATTGCACTAGCTTTTTTTCAATTTAAGAGCTAACCCGATGAAGCAAGGGAGTGAGAGAGGTTTGGAATAGTCACGCTCTTATTGAAAAAAGAATGTCATTTAAAATCGACATAAATGAATGGGAGGGCGGGCGGCGAGTTGGCACAATCAGTTAAGCGTTGGTCTAGCAAGGTGAAGATTCAGGGTTCAAGCCGATGCTCTGGCGTGTTGGCACAATCAGTTAAGCGTTGGTCTAGCAAGGTGAAGATTCAGGGTTCAAGCCGATGCTCTGGCGTGTTGGCAC
>JAAAKM020073195.1:106954705-106987899 GCA_010016025.2 Alatinidae sp. Z8VKAUB7J3 | reverse complement strand
CGAACCACTACTTTAATGCCCAACCACCACTTTCATGTCCAATCACTTCTCCAATGCTCTACCACTGCTTCCCTTAAGGTTATCGTTTTCAGCTAGCGGCCTAGGACGTTAGCAGCTCGCAGCTAGCGTTCTCTGAAAACGTTAACTATTTACTCTGAAAAATCGATCCTTCTATTATGAACGCTTTGTGCACCATGGAATGTACGGATCTAGTGTATGCAAACTATGTCAAATATGCCTTATTAGCCTAGTTAGAACGCTTTGTTCGCCATGAAATGTACGCATCTAGTGTTTGCAAACTATGTATAATATGCCTTATTAGAACATTTTGAACGCTTCGTGCACCATGGAATGTACGCATCAAGTGTATGGAAACTATGTCAAATACGTCTTACTAGCCTATTTGGACGCTGTATCCTCCATGGAATGTACACAATTAGTGTTTGCAAACTATGTCAAATATGCTTTATTAGCCTATTTTGAAAGCGTTGTGCAGGATGGAATGTACGCATCTAGTGTATGCAAACTATGTTTAATATGCCTCATTAGCCTATTATGAACGCTTTGTGCGCCATGGAATGTAAGTATCTAGTGTATGCAAACTATGTCAAATATGCCTTATTAGGCTATTTTGAACGCTTTGTGCGCCATGGAATATACGCATCTAATGTATATAAACAATGTCAAATATGCCTCTTTAGCCTATTATGAACGCTTTCTGCGCCATGGAATGTATGCATCTACTGTATAAAAACTATGTCAGATATGCCTCATTAGCCTATTATGAACGCTTTGTGCACCACTTAATGTGCGCATATAGTGTATGCAATCTATGTCAAATACGCCTTATTAGCTTATTTGAAAGCTTTGTGCACGATGGAATGTACGCATTTAGTGTATGCAAACTATGTCAAATATGCCTTATTAGCCTATTTTGAACGCTTTGTGCACCATGGAATGAACGCATCTAGTGTATGCAAACTATGACAAGTATGCCGTATTAGTCTTTTTTCAACGCTTTGTGAACCATGGATTTTACGCATCTAGTGTATGCAAAGTATGTCGAATATGCCTCATTAGCCTATTATGATCGCTTTGTGCAACATGGAATGTACGCATCGAGTGTATGCAAACTGTGTATAACATGCCTCATTAGCCTATTACGAACGCTTTGTGCGCCATGGAATGTACGCATCTAATATATGCAAACTATGTTAAATATGCCTTAATAGCCTATTTTGATCGCTTTGTGCACCATGGAATGAACGTATCTAGTGTTTGAAAACTATTTTAAATGTGGCTTATTAGCCTATTTTGATCGCTTTGTGCACCATGGAATGTACGCATCGAGTGTATGCAAACTATGTCAAATATGCCCAGCTTTAAAACTTTTTGCTTTGGTCCCTTGCTAGATCTTGGAGAGAACAGTTTGCAATGGTTGTTGAGCAAAATATCATACATGGTCACAGCATGCCTCTTTTCTACATTAAAATCATAACATTGAGATATTTACATTGATATATCATAGCGAGATTTCCTGCATACACTATTGACAATCTGATGAAATAAAAGGTATGATATTATTGTCCACCGGCAGACATTGTCACCAGGTATAGTCAGCCCCCCACAATTCACTTCCTCTTTAAATTGCCCATAAGTCTCATAATACTTTGTGGTATCATTTGTCTCTAAATTGCCTTTAATGATGTACCCTGAATAATCATAAAAGGGTGTACTTATGTCGTGGCTCTACATCAATTTGATCAGTGTCCACTCCCAACTTAAGGCACAATTTGGTCCTCTGAATTGTTACTTTCTCTAATACCTGCTGCACATTGATAAAATAAGTTCCTCCTAAACCTTGGCATAGTTTGATCAAAACAACTGAATTTTTTGAATAAAGTTTGATTAATGTGATTATCATCACAAATGATGGCAACAATATTTCCCCCACTTATCCCCTCTATGATAACAGAGGTCAGTTCAAACAGGAAAGCACTGTCAAGTTCACAAACTGGCAACATCTTACATAAAATTTTGGGCCAGCAAGTAAGCAGACAAGTATAGAACTCAAAACTGTAGTTGCCAGATCTTCTGGTTTGTTAACAGATTTTCCAGAGAACCACCATGATAGAATAAAGAAGGTTTAACATAAACCTCATCAATTAAAAGAAAAATAAAATATATAAAACATGATCTCTGCCTTTCATCTTCTAAACTATAAAAAAGTTCTTTCATGAACATAAGATCATCAAGACCAGCATTTACCTCAGATGTCAGTTTGGTATGGGTTGCCACACTGGGGAGTTGATAATCATCCCTTAAACGTTTAGGCCTATATATATAAGATTTGTGATGTAACAAAATACTCAATGCTCGAACAATAAGTTCTGAGGGATATTTTCTGTCACCAACATGAATCATGGAATCCATGGCATTGATTTGTTTGATAAAACCTCCTTTTTATGATCAATTTCCAGTAAATTAAGTTGTCAATTAGCCTCATGTAGTTTTTAACATATATAAATTTAAACATCTAACACGGTTTTTGATAAAATGGATATTGTGCATCTAACTCCAGAGTAGACATTTTGCAAATGATCGATATGTTAAACCATTACGACAATAGCCAAATATAAAGATTTTTTATCTGTGTTATTGAAAGGCCTACACTGGGACCCTAGGAGTTTTGAGAGGAAAACGAGCAGAAAGTAAATAAAGACACGAAAAGGCAGACAACGCCATCTTGCCATGACGCGATATTTTTTACTACTTGAAAAAGGCACTACGCATGGTGATTTCCTTTCCGGTTAGCCCTCTCCCAACATTCTACAGCTACTGGTTCGACACGATTACCCCTTAGATACGATACAAATTAGTGCTTATCAAGTATAAAAGTGATTTGCCTTGTTTTTCAAGTGGTGGAGGGGGTGTACTTCACCTCTTTAAGGTTTTTGACCAGGTGATTCTATTGGTGCACTTTCATCTTGATGCAACGCCATTTCGGAGGTGTTTCAAGCTGTTTTGATATTCCCATAAATTTGTTTCTATAAGCTTTTACTATTAATATTAATCAAAATAATAATTATCACTCCTCAATCAGCTTCAAAAGCTGAATTTTTCTCACTATACAGTTGCTTTTCGAAACGGGTTTAAAATTTTGGCTACTATTGTCCATGGTTCGCTCTTTACTACGTCTGATCTATCGCTGCAACCCTGATTCTAGAAAGTTTGTTTCCAATATTACATATTGTTATTCAGTTGAATCCATATAATAGTTACTGTTTCCGAATTAGCGTCCTTTGGGATGTTGGTTCTTTAGACAGTTTCTTTGAAAACGTGTAGTGCAAATTTCGGCTGGTATGAGTCGTGATTCACTTAATACCACATAGCTGCTGCTGCAACCATGAGGGAAGGACTGGCAATCTCTTTCCAATGGTTTTAGACAATGGTGATTTCAACAGTGTAGCGGTGTATTTCCTAAAATTCTTCCTTCTGGAAATAGTGTTATTTCTGATGCCATATGACACTTCCCTCTGGTGGTGTCAAGACAAATTTATAATTAGCGTGTAAAAATGACAAGCTTAAACCACCCTTTTACGACCTTCTGGTAACCTGCTAGCACCGGCGAAAAAAAGAGAACTACTACTGATGCGAAAAAGCAATTTCCCGTGCTTTTCAGCATTGGGGGGGGGGATATAAACCTAAAAAAGAGCCTTCCATTTTTTTAGTTTTGAATGAATTTAATATTTCTCTGTTAGATTTGAAGTAGTTATTATTTTTGAATCATGTTTTGTTTATAGATGTACTAAAGACATTTGGTTTACATGTTTTTTTGTGTTGGCACATGATATTTTCTACTCTGGGGAATAAAAATTGACTCATTTTCATGACGAAAAATTGACTCATTTCACTACGAGACACCGATAATGAAGGAATCCTAACTTGAATCCTAGCCCAGGGACCATTTTTTTCAGAAGGAAAACACATATAATAAGGGAACTTCAAAGAAAATATTGGGAAAAACTAAAATCAGTAGACAAGAGGTATGCTAGTGCCCTTGTTTTTACACCCGCATTACCTACAGGACAGTGTTCAAGTCAGCTATTTTCGCTTTACTAATAAATATTAAATTCCAATTATTGTTTTATCTACAGTATTTTGTTTTTTCTTTAAGTAGATATCATAAGCCTATTTTTGACTTACAAAAAGAGGACTGATCATAGGAATATATATTCGCTAAAATGATTCATCAGTAATTTAGTGTTCCAAACAGCAACAACTGCTATTGGCACATTTACAACCGCCTGATTAAAGGAAGGACATATTCACACAAAAAGGACAGACATTTAGCTAGGGAGAGAGGATATTAGAAGATCAGATAAGTTTCTGCCCAAGGATGTGTTTTGGGTTGTCGCTCGTACGTCACAGTGCGTCAGGCATGACTACTAATTTGAAGATCACCGCAGTCTGTTCTTTTGTGTCGGTACCTTTTTATGTCACCATGACAAGCTAGGAGGAAAGGTTATTATATACTCTACGTTGCCATGTTTGATGACTCCTTTATTAATGATGCAGACGGTTATGGTGTTGTTCACTTCATCGAGAATCAATTGAAGCAGTTTGAAGTGAGCTGCTCTTTTTAAAAATTACAAAATAAGTGAATTTGCTTTTATCGTTAAGGAGGTGTTTTTTCTTGTGATACGGCCTACTTGAAAAGGCAACAACCAGACCAATTTACACTTTAATTAATTTTTGCGCAAGTGGTTTTTCTTCTAAGCTATTTGGAATCCCCGACTTGTGCTTTTCTTGACGCTCGTAAAATTTTATAGTTCATTCTTGAAAGTATATTTAGAAGTTCGAACCGAAAGTAAAGTTTTGTTTTTTTTAAGGTTAATTTCATGGTTCCTGTGTCGGTCTCTGAAGGTAGAAAAATAGGCAGCTTCCTCATCAATACCCCTCTCTTTACGCTAAAGTTTTTTACTGTTTTAAAAGCTTAGTATCTAGTTTAGCCATTTTCAACGCCAGCATCAACCTTTTAAATCGGAGACAACCTTACTCAAGTGACCACTATTTCAGCCTGTTCTTTGTTTAATAGCAAATAATAGGGAAATCGACATTTTTTGAGAATGCCAATCAACCACTTGTTTTTAATTGAAAGTATGAGATATATTCCACCGAAAACGCCATCTAACAAAAAGGTTTATTATGAGAAAATGTCGGCTAAATAAGAAGAATGCACACAATAAATAATTAACCTAATGATTAAGTTGGAAAAAGTCTAGAAACATAAAATTGATAATTTTCAGCTCTTAAGTATCAACAAAACTTAAAATTGTGTTTACACTCTGTCAAGACGTATATTGTAAAATCCTTAGAAACTTTTTTCTGGATTTTTTGACAATCATCTGGCTAAGGTTGCTATGGAAAATCAAAAGGTGTTACGTATTGCTTTATTCGAGCTTTGTTTTAAATTCCTGTCTCTACAAATTAAGTTAGATCGAATCAATCCGTTTTTCTCCATGTTTTGTGGTTTTGGAGATAGTTCAGCCTTTTTTTTTAACTTGTCATATCCTCTTTTTTCCGATCACAGAAGTTAATCCAACCAAGAACGGCAATTATTATGAATCCCACCTCGTTGCTTGCCTCATCTCTAAGCATTTGTGAGATTATCTTCTTGATCTTGGGATCAGCTTCAGTTCAAATATTAGCCTGTTATTGTTTTTTACAGATAGTCCGAGAATAATTGAAAAACCAGTTAATGTAGAAGCAGAAATTGGAAGTAATGTCACTCTTCGTTGTATTGTCGACAGCAACCCTCCAGCTGAAATTGTATGGACGCATGAATCAAGCTCTCGGGTAAGTCCACCCCTTTCTTAGTTTGGATTTGTCCTGTTTATCAGTCCCGGCATTTCCAGTATCCCCGAATTTTTCAAAGTTCGCCTGGATTTCCGTGGATGCAAAGAAGTCTCATTGAAATCACTATAAAAATTAACTTTCGTTAATACACAAATTTTAAAGCATAATAAAAATTGTTAATTTTATTAACGTTAGTTTCTGGATAAATATGTTCAAAGACCATGCTAGCTATGTGTAACGTTTGAAAATAAGACGAGAAGATGCTAAAAACATGTATACAGCATCTAAAAAAGGAAACAAGACAAACGAAAGGGAAATTCAGCCTGTGGAAAAAAACGTAGTGATAGCTTGATCTAAATTTATAATTATCCCTTTTTTCCTTTTAGGGACAAATTCCATATCCACAATTGCAAGACCCGGATATCCAATTGGTACCTCCTCCGCCTCACTTGATGAGGAGGAATTTTTGAAGCTGAATGTTTGTGTGATTGCATGTGCTATCTTTGTTTATAGTTCTGTTGGTTTCAATTTTAATAATTTAAATGTTTTAGCAAAGAAAAAGTGCGTTAGCAAGATCTAGCAATAATTTACCAAATTTTGCAAGATAACTACAGTTTTTGTAAATTACTCCAAAGTCATACCACAAATATAGAGGACAGGCAATTGGCTGTGAATATAGACCGAATGTTGATACTGAAGGTGAGTTAACTGCTGCAGTGACCAAAGAATATCATTTAGTTGGAAAACTAAAACATGAAATTATTAATATATATATCAATGGTTGCCTCTCACCGCTAAGACTGACATAAAGTTAAAACTAGCTCCAGGCAGTTTCATTTCGAGGAAAACACTTGCTGCAGCGCCTGATGCAAATGTCTCACTTCAGCAATACTTCATGTTCGAAAACAACAGATTATGAGCCCTGTTGCATTGGCAATGGAAAAACTGCGAGCCAATGGTAACAAAATCAAACTTCTTGTTCCCCATAAAGACACCAATCAACGTCACATTGTCACTGGTTCTTGTAATTGTACCGACTCGTCATTTATCAATAAATAAATCTCCTCAAAACTCGCCTAGGCCTTTGTGAAGAGTGCTAGTGCCGTTAAATCCTGGACCGCATCCGTCCACGATTTTTTTGGCTTATCCAGTCTTGTTTGCAAGATGAATGGAATTCCCTTGTATACTTTATCATACGATAAAAAAAATAATCTTACAGAACACTATATGAATTGACAACGCAAACACTGGATGATGATTAACAACTATTTCAAAATGGAGTAACCGATCCCATATTTTCAAAAACACACGGTGTAATTGTTTTGGACTTGTCTGGCACTCAAGATATGAGTGCTGTTAGAAGCAGGAATGTACACTTAGAGTGCAAATTTGCTGACGCTGACATTCGCTAACTGAAAGCATCCTTTTAATATCACTGAGTCAATTTCAAACCTATTGGGATATCACCTCCGACGGCAGTGTTCTACTAGACTTGGCACCATGAACACAAATGAAATAATCAATGCATTTAACTTGGACTCATTCATGATCTGCATGCACTTGCCGTATACCTCGAGAACCCGCGCAAGCTTGCTCACGCCGACGACCCGGCCATTCGGGACATAGGCAATGTGGACCTTGCCGATAATCGGCAGAATGTGGTGCTCGCAGAACGATTCCAATCGGATATCGCGCAACAAGACCATTTCCTCGTATTGCTCGGTTTCCTCGAAGGTCCGTTCCAGGATCGCCGCCGGATCCTCCCAATAGCCGCCAAACAGCTCTTCATAAGCCTTGACCACCCGCTTCGGCGTGTCGAGCAGGCCCTCACGATCCGGGTCCTCGCCGATCCACTGGATCAGCGTGCGGACCGCCGCCTCGGCGTCTTCCCGGCTTGGCCGCGCCGCCGACAGCGCCTCGAACCGCGCGCGCTGTTGATTTTCGGCGGAACCGTGGTCATCTGGCGCCATTTTGATTTCCTCTTCGCGAAATACGTCGCTGGTTCATCTTCGCAGCCCGGGCCCTCTTAGGCAAATCCTGGCCGTTTCACGGGACCGCCCGGCGGCGGCGCGGAGCATTCTTCACGGGATCAGTTCAGACGGACCGGCTGGTGGGGGCTATCCAACGAGAAGGCCGGAACGGGAACGTCAAAGCGAGCGCCCCCCTCGCTTTCCATCTCGTAGGAGCCGACCATCAAACCGGACGGTGTCTTTAGCGGGGTTCCGCTGGTGTACTCGAAACTATCGCCGGGGCCGAGGATCGGTTGCTCGCCCACCACGCCGGGGCCGCGCACTTCCTGTGTATGTCCGCTGGCGTCGGTTATCGACCAGGCCCGGTTGCGCAACTGGACAGTTTCGTTCCCGAGATTTTCGATCGTTACCTGATAGGCCCAAACGTAATGTTCCTCGGAGGGGGATGATTGATCCTCGAGATAGACGGGATTGACCGTCACCTTGATGGAATTCGTGATCTGGTGATACACCCGCGCCGCTCCTCGCCGATCCGTAACTCGCTCATCACACCAACGAGCGACCCTGGCGGCGCCGCGGCATGCGTGTGGCGCCCCGATCATGCCAGATCGAGCCAAGCATGACGGCGCGCCTCGTTATGTAAGAGGTAGACCGGCAATGTCCATAGCAAACCGACGCGGCTTCTCCAAGACGCGGGCTTTCTGGGCCGCTGGTGGGGCCTTATCACGACATGGTGATGGAGTTTCAACATCTCCGGATGAAGCCAACCTAGATCTCCAGAGATTCACGGACGCGCGCATTCCCGCTAACTGCCTGATGGGGCGCGAGGGTCAGGGCTGGAAAATCGCCATGCAAACCCTTCAGTACGAACGGGGTGCGTCGGCGGGCGCGGCGGGTGGCTTATGGCTGCGACCGGTACTGACCGAGGACGTGGTGGCCATGGCGCGCAAGCTCCGCCGCAACGGTAAACCACTGCTTGAAGACCCGCAGGTTCGTGAGGAACTGGTGCAGTTTGTGCTGCGTGAGCACGCCCTCGGACTCGCCGACCGGCGCGAGCAGATTCCTGCTTTGTGCACAGCCTTTCCACGTTCGTTGGCGTTGTCTTCCAAGCTCAGGAGTACCGAGTTCTATCGCGAGCTGCGCCAGTTTGCCGTACGCCTGCAAGGCGCCCACGGCGCCTTGTATGTGGGTGATCCAACGGCCGTCGACGATGGCTTCTGGCAGCGCGCTTACTTTGACAGTTTTTCGGCCACCATTGGCGGCGGCACGAGCCAGATTCAGGCCAGCATTGTGGCGGAACATGTGCTGGGTCTTCCTAAGGACTGAATGATGCAACTGGCAGCAAAGATTGAGTTTGACGATGACCACGCCATGGTGCTGGCGGCGGCCGAAGACTTCTGTGCGGCACACTCGCCGCTGGAGCGAGTGCGCGAGTGGCTCCACGGCGCGCACGACATCGGCCACAGCGGCTTTGATGCGGACGTCTGGCAGGCGCTGGTTGCCCAGGGCTGGCTGGGCATCGGCGTGCCGGAATCACTGGGTGGGGCCGGGCTTGGTTTTGGGGCTTGCGTTCCGCTGGCCGAAGTCATGGGCGAGCACTTGCTTGCCACGCCGTTTTTCTCCGCCACCCTGGCCGCCCAGGCATTGCTCTTGGGTGGCACGCAAGAGCAGCGACGCCTATGGTTGCCTCGCGTCACAGAAGGCTGCATTGGCACGCTGGCGTTGCTGGACGACGAAGACTGGGGCGCCTCACTCGTCGGCTGTCGTGCCAGGCTCGACGGGCACGGCAACCTCACGTTGGAAGGCACCAAACAATTGGTCTGCGACGCGGGCGTCGCCGATTTTTTTGTTGTCAGTGTCAGCGCCGACTGGGGCTCCGAGGTGGAGCCAGCGCTGGTGTTGGTACCACGCGGTGAGTTGCGCGATGGTGCCCTTTCACCGCGCCGACTGGTTGATGAAACCAAGCGCGCCAGTACCGTTGACTTTACCGTTATGGTGGCTGCGAATGCCGTCCATGAAGGTCGAAAGACCATCGCCGGCGACCGCGTCCACCACCAGCTTGCTGGTCTGCTTCACCGTTTCCATCGGCACCGGACCACCGTCCCGGGTCTTCGAGAAACAATCTTCGATGCAGCGCAGGCTGGTTTTCAGGGCCGCGGATTGCAGCGGGCTCAGGGTTTCCCAACGCTCCTCCACGCCCCGGGAGATCAGCTTGGCCAAGGTTGGCCACAGCTTGGCGCCAATCAACGGGCGCCCGAAGTAATCGGCCGCACCCAGAACAACCGACTGAACGATCTGCCGACGCCCCGCCACATCGAACAGGAAAACCCGTGGCAGCGCCGCCCGGGCCGGATCCTTAAGGGTTTCTTGGATCAGGGTCAGGGCAGCACCATCCTTGAAATCGACGTCAAAGACGGTCACCAGGCCCTGGGGGTTTTCGGCGTTCGCCCAAACTTCCAACGGCTGGACGGTAAAACTGTAGGCCCGTTCAATCAGTCCCACCACGTCTTGCGATGGCACGGGCCCCGAATGCACGATTGTGACATCGCCAGCCATGGCTCACCGCGCCCTTGCACGATACGCCGCCGGAGTAAGACCGACCGACTGACGAAACTGGCGGGTAAAGGCGGCTTGATCACCATAGCCACAATCCAACGCAATCTGGCTGATTGCTGCATCCGACTGACGCAAGCGATCACAGGCCCGTTCGATCCGCACCCGGGTTACATACTGACCGGCCGTCACGCCAAAAAGACTTCGTATCCTGAGATCAAGTTGATAGGCCGAGAGGCCGGCCAGACGGGCCAAATCCCTTTGCCGCAGAGGGCGGTCGATATGCTCCTGGATATGATCCAGAACAGACGAGATCTTGTCGAAATCTGTCCCCTGGATGCCGTGCGTGCGGATGTCCCGGGAAATCCCGGAAATACCGACCCGCTCACCATCCCGATTTCGCAAAGCTTCCTTCCAGGTCAGGCACCATCCTTCCCGGCCGTTCGGGTAGAGATGCAATTCCAGTTTCCCCTGGATCGCGCGCCCTTCGGACAAGACCTGACGATCCTGATGCGTGATCAGCGTACCTAGCGGGTCGGGGAACAGCTCTTCCGCCGTGCGGCCAATGAGATCTGCCTTGCTGGCCTGACCACAGCGCGTCACCAGCGTATCGTTGACCGCCATGTAGCGGCCGTCGGCGTCCACCTCCTTCTAATACCTCGCTCTTTACGCTAAAGTATTTTTAGTAATTTCAACTATTTATTCTACGGCTTTTGTGAGTCAGGGGTCATTCTTAAGAAATTGTGATGATGTGATGTGATGATCTTGTGAATTTGTACACTAACCTAGTGCGAAGAGAAGTGTTTAAGAATGAAAGATATGCTTAACGCAAAATGCCTTGATCACTTAGCTTAGATAATTACTTACTTAGTGGAAAAGCCATTTCATGGATGAAATTTTGTCAGTAACCTGAGCAGTGCCAGATAAACTCGAGCTCTACATTGACTTTTAGGCTATGTATTACGCTACGAAAATGTCAACACAGCAGCAACAAAATGAAATTTCCTGAGGTAGTGCTGATTCCTTTACGACAAAAAATGTATGCTTTTTACTGTTTTGGTTTTTACTTTCCTTTGCTGCGTCCTCCCGAAATCCTGGTGAATTGGATATATCCTGAAAGCCGTATTACTTTATGTCTCTTGGTGAAATTAGCCCAGAAGTTGAAATTATATATCTGAAACCACCCAAACATTATTAATTCTATGCAAAATTAGATGTTATAAAAATAAAGAAATAAGAAGTGAACATTTTCTATTTCTACTAAAAAATGAAATTGTAGCATGGGTCAATGGGTGTTCTATTGGTTTCAAGTCGGATATTACTGCAAAGGACCTTACGAACTTGACAATTTAACTTCCAGATAACTTTGATACCTCCTAATATTGGCAAGAAAAGAAGATAAAACATATTCGCTAAAACGTACCTGCAAGGGGCTTCCGCTTTCCCTGAATACAGCTCAAGCATTCATAAAATAGTCAGCTAGAGTGTCACACATGTCCCTGGGTGTCCTGGATGAATAGTTAGTCCCAGTATGCCTAGTTTGTCTCAGAGCATTAGCCCTTCCTCTGTAACTAGCTCAATTTCTACGTTCATTTTCAAAGCTTCTGCTTGACACACGACGGTTGTGAAGAGTAACTACAGCCAAAATAATCTGGGGAACTTTTCCTGCTGGTTCAGTGATTTCTGTTTGGATATTTTATACCTTCGGACAAGAATTCTAAAAGTATTTGCTATGAGGTACCTCGCTGATGAGATCCTGTAATTGTAAATTCTCTGTTTTTAAGACAGGTTTCGGTCGGGGTATGGGCATGTGATAGACAAAATATTTTCCTGCATTAGGACAAAATTAAAATGCTCGGTACTGAAACAGAAATAACTCGTAGCAATGATTGAATATACTTCTTTAGTATATTTAATAGAATTTCTATGGCTGATGGCTGGAAAATCTATAGAATTTCTAATTCATCTCATTCCCACTCAAAGCAGTCCTTTACAAAGTATAATTAATTCATGAAATTGTACAGTATTTAGTCTGGCAATTTTAATGATTGCATTCCTGCCAATTTTCGGTAACTCTAGAAAACAAGTCTTTACTCCTTGATAGTCAATTGTAGCAAAAGAAAAAAAAATACTTGTCAAATATACCGAATAATTATGAGAGGATCCCACTCCAGCCGGTTTGGCTCCACCTGGAGCAGTGAGTCCACCAGCAACAGTATTATCTTGCATGTCTTGTAGCTGTCGCAGTTGTGAGAGTGTATGATGGCGTAAAGCTTCATGCAAAGGCGTGTCACCATCTTTGTCAGGAATATTCAAGCTACAACCTTCTCGAACGAGCAACTGAAAAAGTAAATTAAATTTGAATTAAATGTGATTTAGTTAACTGTAAATTGAATTTAATATAAACTATATCCGAACTAAATTTGTCAGTTGGATTTGTATTTTAAAAATTAAAATCAGAAGTAGATACAATTAAAGTTGACATACTGAATTGTCTTTTTATTTCTAGCTGTGGTCAATTGCCTTTCGTAGCGAATTATCCATTTTTACTAAATAGCTGGCCACAATTTTTTTTTTATGAACACTCCTTTTAGGCTGTATAAAAAACCAATAATAAAAAAACAAAAATATATCTAAGGTTCATATAACTGTAATGAGTATGTCAATCAATCAATCAATCAATAGCTAAAATAGAAATGGCTAAGAAAATTAAATAAAGAAAGAGGCTGTTTCAAAATTAGTAAATATCTAATTGCTTCTAAGCATTTACAACTACGATTTTCTTTGTTTTGAATCAAGGTTTCCTATTCACTAAATAATTTTATTTATTTCTTCTTCAACTCCGAAAGAGCTACGCGTAATATTCACTATACACAAATTAAAAAACAAAAATTAGCTTTAACAACTATACTTGTGAATTTACAAATTCAAAAACATGGATTAGTAGGGAGCCCTAAGTAAAGAGCTAAGTTGCTTCCATGTATTTTTTCAGTGGCCACAAGAGTGGTTTACGAAATAAAGGAGAAGGCTAATTCAACGGAAATTAGAAGTTCTGGCTTGACTCGTCATTACATTTATTTCATAAATTTCAAAATGTGAATATCTATAATATTTAATCGTAAGTTTGTAATTTTTAAAATGTAAATTAGCTTCCTTTTTGCTAAATGTACTACTTGTCAACATTTTTCTTTCAGGAGTTGACGTTCAGTGCCGGAGTTCCTGCAGACCAACAGTTTACTGTCTCATGGATGTACAATATCCTACGATTACTTAGTTTTTGTTTGTAGTTCAAATATATTCATCATCCAGCAAAAAAAAATTTAAAAAAAAGAGAACAACCTGTAACTTCGACAATTCGGGAAAGTGATAAGCAGAATACTTTACTCCGACCCTCGGAAAAACAAAATCAGGGATATCTTATGGTACATTATAGAATCAAGTAATTCTAATTTCCTGCTGAAAATCTGGTAATGGGAAGTATGCTTTAAAGAGCAAGTCGAAAGCCAACTTTTTGCCCTCTATCGTACAAATCGAAACTGATGTAAGCTTCTATTCGAAGAGGACACATCATGGCTATTTTGGTGCTTACAACTTCTGGTGAAAGACAGGGGCGTGGCTGCAGTAATTTTATTGCAGGGCAAGAGGGGGTGCTATTAAAGTAAGTGCTCTTCAAGCGGTAGGGAAGGAAAGCAACAACAAACACGCTAACTGGTGAATCTAAAAACATTCCGCAATGCACCATAAGCAATAAAATACACATTAAACAATCACAAATACAAGTGCTGTTGCTTGACTTTTGCTAAAACTGTCAGCAATGAACTGCAGCAGTCGAGAGCAGTATAGCATGAACAAGCTTCCTGGTGGGCAAAGGATTATGTTGTATACACTCTTCCTTTTTCAGCTAGATTTACCACCAGTGCTGCAATACTCATCCACCCTCCACTTTCCAAAACCCCTCGTAACGCAAAGGATGCTCAATCTCATAATCGAGCCAAGCTCTTTTCTAATAGTCCTGGGTACTGCGCTATTCATTTGCTTGTAATTTTGAGTGGATTTTGACTCTGCAAGATTTGATTTGTTGTACTAAACATATAATCTACGTGGTTTATTGAAATATTATTTACAATATTCTTATAACATTGATATATAGGTATTGATATGAGCAGGATAGAGAAAACTGAAACAAAAATCATAGGCAGCGCAATAGCACTGTCTAAGTAAAGGTACAGGTTAAGTCTCAGGATTACCACAGATTCTGACGACTATTTTTGTATTAGCTCAAATTAAACTATTGCAAATGGTAAACTATGACAATCTCACATTTAATGTCAATGTCATTCTTTGTCGATGAAAAAGCCCGAGTACAAATTTTGTCAATAAGTCAGTAAAATATAACAGCTTAATGATTTGATCCATGGACATAATTGCAGATTGTATTTCTTTTGATGTTTATATTTTATCTTGTTCTCTGCCTTCTTTTCGTCCATTGTTCAGTGTTATTAGTGATAGAGAAGTCATTTTTTGTTTAGAATTTTCTTCTATTTGTTTAGAATTTCTTCTATTTATTCATTTTTTGTTTAGAATTTTCTTCTATTTGTTTAAAATTTCTCCTATTTATTCATTTTTTGTTTAGAATCTTGTTTAGAATTTTTTGTTTGGATTTTCTTCATGATTTTGGTATTATCCAAGTTATACCGATGTGGAAAAAAACACCCTTGGAAGCTTCTACTGGCTTTGATTTTAAACACGGTCTTTTCCAGTCCAGAATTTCAACATCTGGAATTAATAACGATAATCTTGGGTAAGCTACTGAACGTGAACACCAAACTAACACCCTATTTCGTACCAGCAAAGTTGTTTGAATTTTTGATTTTTTTTTTTTAGATACTTTAGGACTTAATCCTTGCATAATCATGGCAGCGTGTAATATATAACATTCGTAAATTTAATTTATTGTCTAGCAAATATTAAATCTTTTGAATTTGAACGAATATTTTTCTATTTTGTGTTGCCACAATCTTGAAAGCTAAAACCAGAAACTCTTGACTTGTAGATGTCAACAAAATTCAGGTGTTCCCCTAGAATTGTTAGGCTATACTATACCCTCTTATGTACGGTGTGCTCTTCTTATAATATTATACGAAAGGTAAGAAATAATAGAAAATATTGATACTTGTGTATTAGCCAGTACACAGTCGAGTTATAAGTTTGGTTATAATAAGCATATGTAAGTTATATATAAGTATAAGTAATGTTAATTACTTAAAAACCAATATATAAATAAATAAACTAATAAATAAATAAACTAAATATATAAATAAATAAGTAAACTAATGCATAAAATAATATATAAATTACTAATATATAAGTTTGGTTATAAGTTTATTGCTAATTACTTCGTTGTTCACCTTCCTTTCTCTTTATCCCCTATAGTCAAACTCATTGCAAAACCACAAAAAAAGCCAGGGATAAAGAAGTCCTTGAGGGCTTTTTAAAGAACAATCTTAGAAATCCTGGAGATAGAAAAGCCCCTGAAGGTTTTTTTGAAACTATTAGGTAATACCCAAGGAAATCTTCATTTAGCAGGCTCCCTGAAAGTTTCCCTCAGACCCTTAGCTTTTTAAGCATAATATTCATAGAAAAAAAAAACAATTACGAGCATGCATCTGCATCTTTTAGAAAAAAATTCCCTATTACGTAAAAAACACTTGGGTCTTGAAGAAGTAAAAAAAAAGTGTCGGGATCGGGATTCAAAGGGATAGGACTGCCCTTAAAAACCTTATGGCGTTATTACTGATAGGGGATCTTAGATGTGCCAGCAGTTGGGAAAGTTAACGAGAGGCTAGTTTAAAATAAACAAAATATATAATATCTTACTAATTGCTAAGCTAAGCGCTGCCTATTCAACGTAAGCACAGAATAAACGATGTTCCATGTGTCGGTACGGTTTTCAGTCAAGGTGAGGAGCACAACTAGGAACTTCCAAATCTGTCAAATCACTCAAAAGATTCTCCTATTAAGCTGATTTTTTATGTGTTCTAAGAGGGTATACTAAAATATTTTTGGGGACTGTCTTTCCCTCAACTTCTATCCCGTAAAGAAACTCTACCCCGTTAATCGAAAAACAAACAACAAATCTACACTTTCTAATGATGTAGGTTTCGTTGAATCTGAGTATTTCCATCTCCAACATAAAACAAGAGAGGTTAAATATTTTTTCTAAGATTTCCAGGAAAATAGGTACCGGCTTTTTATTTTCTGTTTATCTTTTGTCCAAGCTCTAAAAGTTAGGGCAACATCACCGAATCAATTCTAAATATTTTGGCCATACAAACTAAAAAAAAATTAAATGGACAAGATAGGCTGATTCTTTATGGTATCGAAACCCCTTAGCCGAGCTTAGTTTTCGGATTCAGTAGACTGCTGAAAAAATTTGCTTTTGATTGCTAGCGATTCAGAATATCACCGAAGACGATCATTCACAGGATAGGGCTGTTTGAAACAATATTACAATCCACCCGGTTTGTGGGGAGCTCCGTGTTGATTAATTTACGTCGAGAGATTAATGAAAGCTCGGAGTCAGACAACTTTCAAAAGCACGGGTGCCACCTTGATCCAATAATCGAATACACAGGTGAAACAGTTGGTGATCTGTCTCGATTTTAAAATAACGAAGCGTGATGATAGAATTTATCTGGAACACATCCTGGATTGTATACAACAAATAGAAGAATATATTCAAGGATATAGCGAACAAGATTTTCTAGATGATAGAAAATGCCAGGATGCGGTGGTTCGGAATCTGGAAATTATTGGAGAAGCCTCTAAAAATATTGCAAAGGGCATTCGTGAAAAATACGTGCATGTTCCCTGGCGAAAAATTACCGGAATGAGGGACATTCTTATTCATGAATATTTCGGTGTAAGTTTAAATGAAGTATGGTTGACAGTAGAAAAAGACATTCCAACCTTAAAGCAAGATATAACAAATCTTCTGAAGGAATTGAATAATGATGAGTAATACAAGAATAGAGTGTGGCAGATACCCTCCAGCCTTTCTTCAATACTGAATATTCCTGAGCATTTTTTTGATATTCCATCTGAACAAAACATACCCATCATATCAGTCTCATTAGCCAAAACCCAGCATCTCCACAGATTCCAGATCCACAGACGGCCAAGATTCCAGAAGGGTATCATCAGTTTACCCCAGCGAAACCAAGTATAGCCATACTATAATCTCAAATTATTCGTCCGCAATACAACGGAGAGGCAAAGGCGGGAATAAAACGGCTTTGGGGCAACCTATCGACAGAATCCAGAATCTTCATCAATTTCTCCCGCTATAAAATGAAAATAAAAATCACCATTTTGCAATTATCTCAAAAATTTGAAAAATGTTATTAGCAACGCAAAATCAGGGTTACTAATATTATTTTTAGCCTACTATTGCAACTTCTGCAACTGCTGCTCCTCCTCTCACTGCTAAACCTAGTACATTTTTACTAATATTTGTAGTTGGTATCCCAAAAGTTTTCTCCCTAAGACACTATGAACTGCTTCACGAACTATTTTCATAAATCATCCCATCAGTTTACCACATGTTCAGATTTTAGGCCTTTCAGTTTAGTTTCTAAATGCTTCTGGAAAGTTTCCTCAAATCCTAATCCTTGATTAGAGCATAGCTAAAACAGAATGTCTCTGTGAGAGGCAAAGCTGGCATAGCTTTTTGAGAGTCGTATAAAAAATGATTATATTCACTTCTTCATGGTAGTCTATCAGATTTTTGGGCCATTTTAAGGTAATTGGAGACCATAAAAATGATTCAAAAATTATGACCTTCCTAATTATCAGTTTTGGATAAACCATTGACACTACATTCAGTTGGGCTGTTGTTCAAAATTTTGGTAATAACAGTTAGTCAAATTTTGTAGCAAAATAGTTTTTAAGAATTGAAATAAATTTTGAGAAATTTTAAGAAGAGCCTGAAAAAAATTAACATCAACTAGAAAAAAAAAACACACAATTGAAATTACTGTCAAATCCGTATATTACAGACTTGCAGTCCCTCCCCACCCCCTTTTAACAATGAGAAAATCATTTGTATCTTGTTATTGCCTGTCTTTTCATGACAATTTATTAGCTTTTACTCCCAGCAAATTTGTTATATTTAATGTTTTTTAGGAGCTGGACTTCTTTTATTGACTCTTGAATAGTTTATCTGATAAACATCTTATATGATATATCTTCTTTTACATTTCACAATTGCTACAGTAATGAAAAACCTCTTTGTTTGATCAGCAATAAATTATAGGCTCCAGAGAGTTTGAAACCTTCAAAAATTAATACATCTTGAATCAAAGCATGTTTTTGTGCCAATATACCGAAATAATATTTTGAAAGACCAAATAAATCTTCAAATAAAGTAAGAAAATCCTTTGTGAAATCTATGACCAATAATGAAAAATATTTACTAACGTCATAAGAAGTTTCATAATGTATTTCAAAAATGCCGTTAACCATTGCATAAGATCTTGGATTGCATGTTGCTATTTGTAGAAAAATGGTAGAAGTATCAAATGAAAGTAAATATTCCATTGATATTCAAAAATTTTCTTTGTTAAGCGTCACTGTCTCAAATAGAGTTTCTGATATTACCGAGGACCAATTAGTGCAACTTGTAAAAGGAATCAAAGAAAACCCGAAATTTTCAATTTAGTTGAACGAAACAACTGATGTCAAACAGTTGATGGTAACGAGCTGTAAGTAAGAAGCGACTCGGCTCAATAGTTACTGAAGCTCTAAAAAACGGAATTTTAATATCAATAAAAACATCAAAAGAATTAGCTTATTATGCTGATTCCCAATATCTAAGAGTCATCAAGTTTAGTGTTACCCATAAAAAATTACAAGTCACAGACAATTTGCCTGGTTTTTGAAATAGGGGGGAAACACCCCCTAAAATTAAAAGCATCACACTATCATTAAAACGAAACCACCATTTTTCATTAAAATGAAAGTCAAACCATCAGATTCCACGTACCAGAGAATTCTAGTAATTTTAAGCTCCTATCTGCAAAAATGCGCGATCTCCAACGCAAACTTAAAGCTCAAGGTGTGAAGATTGAAACTGAAGCCGATGAAGGCACCAACGGGCCGGCGAGTTTCGTTGTCGTTGCTCCTGATGGTAATCCGATTTTGATTGATCAGCATGTTGGAGAATAATTATGGGAAAACCGGTTGTCCATTTCGAGATTGGCTGTAAAGACAAAGAGAAGATCAGCGAATTCTTTTGCGAGCTATTTGATTGGTCGCGCAGCGATTACGGACCATATTCGAAGAACATTTTCACGAACGCAGACAAAGGAATCGAAGGGTTTATTACCAGCCTGGGACATGAGCCGCACAATTACATTATGCTATACGTCGAAGTTGAAGATATTGCCGCCTATACCCAAAAAGTTGAGAAATTTGGCGGCAAAGTGCTTATCCCGCAAACCGATGTACCGGGGCAGGGTCAGTTTGCCTGGCTGACAGATCCCGAGGGCAATATGTTCGCGCTTTGGAAATCATTGGAGAGCGCTTGATTTTATTTGATCAAAAGCATCTTTTTAACATCAACAAAATCACCGGCTTCTCCGTAGGAGTCTACGACCAAACGGTAGATGTAAACACCGCTGGATAAATCGCCTGATTTAAAATCCACTGTATAAATTCCCGCTGCCTGGGATTTATTTATTAGCGTTCGAATTTCTTCCCCTAACATATTGTAAATTCTAAGCGTAACGAAACTCCTTTTTGGCAATCCGTATTCAATCGTTGTTTCCGGGTTAAACGGGTTGGGATAATTTTGCCGTAATTCAAATTTATTAGGAATAGTTCCCAGGTCTGTTTCGATGCCGGTGGTATTATCAATCGTAAACCGGATTCGTCTTTCAAACACGGTTCTTCCGGGATTTCTTTGCGCTTCGATGCGGATTTGCGGAAAGCCTCGCTCACGCGCGGTCTCCGACTTCAGTCCCAAGTCGGGCTTATCGACTATTTGAAGGGCCACTCCAATCTGGACGAGACCATGCATACGCTCCCCGACACCGGTCTGGATGTCGTGGCGAGTGGCGGTCATACCCGCAATGCCAGCGATCTCGTCTCGCGCCCGAACCTCTCGGAAGCGTTGAACGAACTCCGAGAACAATACGACTGGATCATCATGGATACGCCCCCCGTTCTCGGTCTCCCCGAGACGCCGATGTATCTCCCGATGGTTGACGGCGTGCTCTTCGTCATCTGGGGCTAGAAAAATTCCTAAATTGAAACGTTGGACATCCAAACCTCTATCTGACTAATTAATAAACCATCGATCGGCCATGGATAAAATCCGTCATCGTGTTGGAATTAAGGCAGACGTGCATGATGTTTACGAGGCCGTACATCATCCGAATAAGTTGGTTGGGTGGTGGGCGACGAAGGCTACAGGAACGCCAAGTTTGGCTTCGCAAATAGAACTTGAGTTTTCAGGGTATCCGAAGTTTGTGTGGGAGATCGCCGGTTTGTCGGCTAATAAAAGGGTTCGTTTAAATTTGATATCGGGTCCCGAACCGTGGCGCGGTTCCGAGTTGATTTTTGAACTCGATCAAACTGAGGCGCAAGTTTTTGTCACGCTAACGCATGCGACAACGCCGGAAACGCCTGAAGAAGCGTTTCAGTTTTTTTGCACAAAGTGGCCATTATTCCTTGTGAGCCTCAAGGAGTTTTTGGAAACAGGGCAGGGTAAGCCGTATCCCAATGACATTAGGATTCAACACGACTAAATAAAAACAGAGATATAAAATTGGGGTTGGCTGCTGGATACCGCTCATCAGTGCCGCTGTTTTGTAAAACGAGTGATGAGCTTATCGAAATACTACTGGTTGAACGCCGTTCCGATTTTAGAAAGAAATCGAACGGCGATTTGCCGCTTTTCGCTTCTTTTTAGCTTCTTTAATCTTCAGTTTTTTCTTGAGGGAAGGCTTCATGTAGAATCGTCTGCGTTTAAGCTCTTTGAACAAACCTTCCTTACTGATTTGGCGTTTCAAAATTTTTAACGCCCTATCTACCTGATTTTGATATACGAGTACTTGTAAAATGACTTCTCCAGACTTTAAGTTTGTGGGGTTTCAGATTTTTCCGATGCTTCAGTTTTCTCCGCCGGTTTTCCCGTTTTTTTGTTTTTCATAAAAAGGGAAGGGGATTCCAATTGCTGTTTTGATCGGATATTCAATTTCTTTACCGAGATTACTTCTTTTAAATTTCCAGAACCATCGTATACTTTGACTTCATGCATAAAATTAATTCGCTTTAACTTGTTTATTTGTCAATGTTATTGACAAAAAAAAAGCCTCTCCAGTAAAGGAGTGGCATAAAAATAAGATCCTTTAGGGTCTTGCCTCAAGTGATATAACCGGAGGGAAACACCAACAGGATATCATGCGCAGAAAGAATTACAAAGATATTTAAGTCCAAAATTGACGCCCGATCTGACCCATCGCCCCAATTTTTTTGGCCCCATCGGAAAACGATTGAATTCATGTGTTTACAATGTGGATTTGTACTGATTTTTCCGTTTTCTTTCGCAGCGCAGCATAAATTTTGCTTCCAAGGGCCAAATCTCCGGCATAGCATCTACGTGTTAACCGCAGGGAGGTCAGCTATGGGACTCGTGCGTTCGCTCAATGTCCTGGTGATCGGTGCAGCGTTTCTCTTTGTCGCGCTTATGCTTTTCTTATAACCGCGATCTCCGAGCGGCATTCGTGACCAGCCGCCAGGGAAATCAAGACAAAGCGGGGATGGTTTTCCATCCCCGCTTTTCTTTTCAGGACAGTCTTGAATACCTCAGGCGGCCGCGATGCTGGTGACCGTTCCGTCGCCCTTCGAAACACGCAAACCGAGCAAGTGGCAGATCGCGTAGACCAACTGCGCGCGGTTCATCGTGTAGAAATGGAAGTCCTGGACACCCCGCTCGACCAGATCCATGACCTGGTCGGCGGCCACCGCGGCGGCCACCAGGGCGCGCGTTTGCGGATCCCTGTCGAGCCCTTCAAAGCGTGTCGCCAGCCAATCTGGTATCGACGCGCCACAGAACCCGGCGAACTTGGCGACCTGGGAAAAATTGTGCACCGGCAGAATGCCCGGCACGATTGGAATGTAGATCCCGGCGCGCCGCACCCGTTCGACATAACGTTCGTAACTGTCGTTATCGAAAAAGAACTGGGTTATGGCCCGAGTAGCCCCGTTATCGACCTTGCGTTTCAGCATGTCGATATCGGTCGCGAAGTCCGGGCTTTCGGGGTGTTTTTCCGGATATGCGGCAACTGTGATGTCGAAATCCGCGAACGCCTTGAGGCCGGCGGCGAGCGCACCGCCGACGGTGGTGATCAGAGCGCCGAGGGTGACCAGGCGGCGAATGCTCTTCGCCTGGCGCCGCAACTCGGCGACGTTCAGCGAAACGCCGCCTTCGAACAGGATGATGGCGACGGCGAAACCGACCAGGACCTGGAGCGCATCGCCGAGCCGGGCCGGTTCGATGGCGGCGGTGACGTCGGGACCGACGACCACACCGGTGGCCAGCAGGAGGACGATGCCGGGGATGCGCAGGTGGCGCGCCACGGTCTGCGCCACCATGCCCAGCAGCAGGGCGATTCCGATGATGAGCGCCGGATCGGCGCCAAATGTACCCTTTTGCATCATGACCATCACAAACTACATTCCTTTGGCTTTTTTAGATTGCAAAAAAAAAAACTAAAAATTTATTTTTCTATGGAGATGAACGAATTTTCATGTTATTATTTGCCATATACTGTCACTGATTTTGTACTGATTTTGCAATAGCTGAAGATGGTGAGAATATCGGAAAAGTAATTCTAATTAGTTTACCAGGATTGCTGATTTTGTTCAAGGTCAATTGCTGACATCTGAAAAACCGTATTATCTCTCGTTAGCTACGATTCAAAACGGATTTCAATACTCCTTTTTTTTCTTTTTTTTGTTAATAAAGACGTCAATTGGAGGAGGAGCAGGAGAAATTGGCCCCTAGTTTCTCCCTAGAGTTAGAAAAAAATATATTCTTTTAAAGGTATTTCCACTTTAAATGTCTGTTCATTTTCACTGAGGGCATTTATTTAAAAAATTCCCCAATCCTAGGTTCTGAAAATAAGTTTTGCCCTCCGTATCACCCTACATTTCACGAATTGAAGCTAACATTTTTTTTTCTTGACAGAAAAAAACATGATTGCTGTTTTTCAGACTTTGTAAAATACATCCTTCGAGAAGAACCCAAAACAGGCAAGTATCTTGAGATTATAAATTTGCACAAAAAAGGACACCTTATTTAGTTATTAGTCAGATTCATGATTCGGCCCGACTCACTAATTGATTTTATACTGAACTGTCTGTCACTGATATGAGTTGTTGATCTGAGTTACAATGTTTAGTTCCCTTTATTCGTAGCTACATGTGTGATCGAAGGTCCCCGATTTGGAATTTCCTTTTTCACGCTCCCCCTATTGTATTTTATAGGTTTATATAAATTATCATTATAAATATGTTCCGCAATGCTGTCTTTACTACCCAATGATCCAAAACCAGGATTACTAAAAAGTTACTTCACTTAGTGCACCCCTGCTATTGCAATTCAAAACCCGCTATGTGAGTTTTTCTTAAATTGACATTCATAGTCCATAGCCAAAGAGAGAATGAGATATTATTTTCCCATAGTTCTGAGGCGAGTAAAGGTACTTTAATTTTATTGGTTTACGGCTTTGGAGTACTTCTGTAACCCAATTGCATTATTCCTTGTTTCTGGAGAGACAGCTAATCCTCTTTCAAAAACCTGAATGCTCTGAAAATCTCATGTGAAAAATTTTAAACCAGTAGCTACGAATTATTCCTCTAAAAAATGATAGCAGTTTAATTAGCACCAGATGTCTCAATTTACTAAAATTCACTATCAGTTTACTCATGCAACTGTAAGAAATTTCCTATTTGACTTTCTGAGAACAAAATCTAGATATCTTCCTTACACCAGAAACGTTCTTTGGTTTTGTGGACCTGACTAGATTGGTACCGTGATTACTGAGAAATTGGGGGGTACATCTCTTTCCAAGAAACTTTCAGTGTATCTGAGACTATCTTTGCCCTGTTTTGTTCTTAATCCCCAGAAAGATAGCCTTTTTAGAAGCAATTAGGAACCGTTCTTGCACGGCTGCACTTAATACATCTCCCTTGAGTCAAGATAATAATAACTCAATTTATATGCACTTGGCATACAATGGTAATTGGGGATCTTATAAAAGTTTTTAGGGTAGGTTTTTTTTTTTAAAATTCGACTTTCAGCTCCAGTCAATTTGGATTCCTTGATGGAATTTCTTCTGAGTATCCAATTTTATTTAACGATTTTGGTTTATGATTGTTTGGATTCTTGCTATTTTTTTCGACCCAACTTTCTTATGAAATTTGGTACAATTTTTGGAAATTTTCAAAAATCTTTTTTTTTCGAAATGACGAAGTGTAAGTAAACCGACTGACGACTTCTCCCTATGTCTCTAGGATTATGCAAAAATACTACTTTTCATATTTATTGAAATACTTGAGCAAACGACTTAGAATACATAGAACTGAACCCAATATGTGCCCACACGGGAAATGGTTTTGTTGGCGGCTTAAAATCTAGATGTCAAGGATGTCAAAATTTTACTCTTGCTTAGTAAATGCACGAGCTGTACGCAGAACCAGGCGTTTCCTATGAGCCGTCATGACGGCTGTAGGAAATTTTTTATACTTTCATGTGTCAAACGGTACAAACAAATAGGTATTGATAAATGATAATTTGTCTCTTTTTGTTTTTCTCTATCTTAATTTTCCTTAGAATTAACGACAATAATCTTGTGTAGTTAAATTATTTTGCTTGATTTTTAGAGTCAACAGTATACAGTATGGCAGTATTTCATTCAGTTCATGACCTTTTTATTTTCTAATCTATATGTTTATGTGGCAAGTCCGCGAATTCGGCCATTTGAGCTTGTGAGTAGTCGTTTTGAAATAAACCGCTCACTTATTCGTTCATTCATTCGTAATTTTACCAAGAGTTTTATTTACAGTTGAGTCCAGTCGTTCCTTACTTACAGCTCGTTACCACGAACTGTTTGACTATTATATGATTTTATTTCTGCTCCTCTTGGGTTTTCATTGCTCTTTACTTTTCTTTGAATTATTTTTTTGAAACTTGTTTTCATTCTTTTTTAAATTAAATTCGAAAAAATTATTCTTGAAGCATTATGATCTGTGAAGTTACAATAGGTTGACAACTGGAGCGTCTGAGAAGCCGACCAAAAGTAGCTGCAACACTTCACAATGCGCAGCCACCGCAAATCTAGTTTACTTTTTGTTGGGCTGTTCTCAGAAATTTATTCCTAAAAGCTCATTATTGGACTTGATATCCTTCAAGTTTATTGCGCTGTTGCTCCCGTATGTGAACTGAATTTAACTGCTTCTAGAAAAAATATTTATTTCTAAAAATGAAAATAGACGGGAAAGCGCAGCCTTTACAAAATTTTCTAAATACAGAAAATAAAAATATAGGTCAATAATCACCTGAATCACTCTGAGGTCGACTTTTAGATTAAACAATAACATGTTAGAAAAATCTAATGTCTAAAAACATGTCAAAGGTCAATATCGATAGGCTTTTGATCGATGAAGAACTTGTTTTGATCATTTCTCCAGCATTTTTGGTTTATTATTCTAAGTGCCAATTGAACAATAAACTATACAAAGAATCCTGCTTGATCGTAGCGTCTGAATTGCTGAAATGAAAGAAAAGTTAAGACCGTTAGTTTATAACTATGGATGACAGGTTTCCGAAAATTGACCCTTTTGCAATGATGGTAGGGTCGAACAAAATGCAGGACGTCCTAAAATGAGGTAGGAAGATTTTGTCCTAGATAAAGGAATTTTCTAAAACTAGTGTCATCTTAATGAGAGAGAATAAAGAGTCAAGCAAAACCCAAAATCAGTATAAAGCAATAAATGCTTAATTTCCTTGCTTCTTATGCTGTGCTAGGATTGGTAAAAAGAACAGAAAGCTTTTGAGCCAGGAGTTTTTTTTTTATAGAAACTCTCTGTTTCTACGTGGTAACCATGCGCATGGTACCACGGTTGCGTGGTAACCTACATGCACGGTTTGCATGTGCATGGTACCAGGTAAATGCAAGAGCAGGAGAATATCTGGATTGCTAGGCTTTACCTAGAACCTTAGCAGAAAACGATAACCTTAAGGGAATCCTCTTTTGAAGTTTAAAAATACACCAAGGATAAAAGACGCTTGATCTTTTTATCCGAAAGTATAAAACTAAACATAATCTACGTTATTTTCTGAAGTAGATGCATACACTAGCTACGGTGATTTGCCTCAAATGTAGCACCTATTGAAGTAAAAAAAATTAAGGTTTTGACCCGGCATTGCAGCAACAGAATTTTTTGTATTAAAATGCTCAGAAAAATTTGCTTATTATTAACCCAAATTCAGCTAAAATCAGCCCTCCAGAAATGCCCTCTTTTCCGGGAAAAGAGGAAAAAAGGGGGAAAATCTCGGATCTAAACTTCTGTATTATTTTGTAGATTAAAAGTCAAAAAAGATTAAAAGTTAAAGGTCATATTCTATTAATTAAAGTCAGGAGAGACCAAAAAATGACATCAAAATTAAAATATTCGAACACTTAGTTCCCCATTTCCACCCTAAGCGAAATCAAAGGGGGGGGAGATATAAAATCAATTTTAATCTGTGCAGTGGGTAGTGGATTGAAAGATTGTTTCCTACTAATTCAAGTCTGGGGAAATCAAAAATGATATCTGAATCAAATGATTCCATCACTTTGTACGTCATTTCCCCCCTAGTTGGGGTCAGAACGGGAAAAAATACCATTTGTGGTATCATAAATGTGAGGTAAAGGCCAAGGATAAAATTGCCGAGGATATGGAAGATGCAGCTAGACGGCATAATAGTAAAATATTGTACTGACATGTTAATAAATTGAGAGGGAGTATTCAATCTGGACTTGTCCCAGTTAAAGATAGGAATGGGGCCACAACTACTGATAAGGAAATAGTTAAAGAGAGATGGGCAGAACATTTTGAAAATGCGCTAAACCAGGATTGAGTTACAGGAAAAGATATAAAGGAAAATAAAAAAGTTTGTGACATCTTGGATGTGAAGGAAGATTCATTCTGTGAGGAAGAATTAGTGACAGTACTAGAAGGATTAAATAATGATAAGGCCCCAGGTGCTGACAGTTGCTGAGAGTGCGGGAAATGAGTTTCCTAAATATGGTGGTTAGGAGGTTAGAAATAAGTTACTGTAGATTATGAATATGATTTTTAAAAAGGGGAAGTACCAAGCGATTTTAGAAAAACCCTAACCACCGCTGTAAAAAAAAAGATGATAATAGTGAGTATGGTAATTACAGAGGCAAATATTTGCCTTTTGGTTTCTATAAGGCAGGCGCCGGGTGCGAGCGTCAAAGCGATCGCGTCGCACTTCGACTTCAGCCGCATCGCGGTGATGAAGCACTTGGCGACACTGCAGGCCGCCGACCTCGTGCTGAGCGAGAAGGAAGGGCGGACCCGGCGGCTCTACTTCAACCCGGTCCCCATCCAGCAGATCTACGACCGCTGGACGACGCAGTACAGCGCGTTCTGGGCCGGCCACATGACCGACATCAAGGACCGCGTCGAGTCGCGGGCCGCGAGCAGAAAGAAGCGCCATGCCTGAGCGAGTTTCCGACGCGACACGCGCCGTGTTCCGCATCCACATCGAGGCGTCGATCGACGACGTGTGGGCGGAGATCACCCGGACGGATGCACCGACCCCGGCGTTCTTCAACTCGCGGATGGACGCGCCGCGGCTCGGGCCGGGCGCGAAGCTGGCGATGCGCTCGCCGGACGGCAAGTACACCGGCGTGGTGGGTGAGATCCTCGAGTTCGAGCCGCCGCGGCGCTTTGCGCACACGTTCAAGTTCACCAACTTCGACGATCCGCCGTGCCGCGTGACCTACGACCTCGAGGAGGTCCAGGGCGGCGTGCAGTTCACGCTGACGATCACCGACATGCCGGAAGGCACCAAGACCGCCAAGCAGATGACGCAGGGCGGCAAGCTGATCGTCAACACCCTCAAGCGCGTGGTCGAGACCGGTCGGCCGAGCTTTGGCACGCGCATGTTGTTCGGCGTCTTCAAGCTGCTGGCGCCGCTGACCCCGAAGAAGTGTCTCAGTGAGAACTGGCCGGTCGACGGCTAGGGCGGAGCGAGCTGATGTTGAGGGTCGTCCTCGGCGTGATCGTCGGTTACGCGGTGTGGACCGCGATTTGGTTGGGTGGCAACGCGCTGTTGTTTGGTGACGCGGTGCGTGTCGTCGAGGGGGGCGGTGCGCTCGATGACCCGGGCACGCTGGTTGGCATCTTGGGGTTGAGCATCGCGTGCTCCGTCGCGGCGGGGCTGACGGTGGCGACACTCGCGTGCGGTCGTTCACGCGGCGCTGCGTTGGTGATGGCCGTGCTGCTCTTGGTCACCGGGATTGGCGTGCAGGCGAGCGCTTGGGAGCAGATGCCGGTGTGGTATCACCTGGCGTTCTTGGCCCTCATCGTGCCCACCGTGATGGTGGCGGCACGAGTGCGTGGGCCAGGGCACGCAGCTGCTGTTGCGTGAGCACACAAAAAAAAACACTGATATACAGACACACACAGGCAACTGCACGACGTCAGAAACACAGGCACATGGAGACAGGCAAACAGACGGGCACACACACACAGGCACAAAGAGAGACAGAAACACTCAAACACAGACAAAGTCCAACCTACAATCATGCAAAAAGACGCAGAGACAGGCATACTGACACTCATATACATAGGCACAGAGAGAGACAGAAGCACAAACAAAGAGAGTAAGACACACAAACACAAAGACAGACACAGGCAAAGGAGATTATACTCTCAGACACAAGGGTTCAGAGACAGACAAACCCACACTCGAACATATAAAAATACACAAAGTAAGACACACAGACATGCAAACAGACACAGAGACAGGCAAACAGGCTAAGAAACAGAGGCACAGAGAAAAAGAGGAAGACACACAAAAACACATAGTCCAACACACAAAGACAGGCACAGAGCAAGGCAAACATGTGGTCAGATACACAGACACGGAGAGAGAGACAAAACCTGCATACAAATATGGAAAGAGTCAATTACAAAAACACACGAACGCCAGAAAAGGCACGGAGAAGGACAGAAAATACCCTCAAACAAACACAGACAGATACCAAGACAGTCAAACACACAGTCAGACACACAGGCACGAAGACAGACAGACATAAAACACGAAAAAACACACAGAGTCAGACACACCAGCACGTAATGAGAGATACAGAGACAGGCAAACACTGTCAGATACACAGGCACGGTGAGATTGAGAGACATATAATACGCAAACACACAGAATCAGCAACAACGACAAACCAAGACAGACACAGAGACAGGCAAACACATGGTGAAACACTCAGGCACGGAGAGAGAGTCGAATAATACACACAAATACACAAAGTCAGACAGAAAAACGCACAAAGACAGACACAGAGACATGCAAACACACGATCAGACACACAGGCGTGGAGAGAGAGAGACAAAAACACACACAAACACACAAAGTCAGACACACAAAGACACAAAGACAGACACAGAGACAGGCAAACACACAGTCAGGCAGTTAGGTACGGAGAGGGAGAGACAAAAAGCACACACAAATACAGAGAGTCAGACACACAAACACACAAAGAGACACAGAGACGGGCAAACGCACATTCAGACACACACAAACGGAAACAGGGAGAGAAAAAATACCACACAAACACACAGATACCCTGTGCTGAGCGGTTGGGCAGTTTGTTGGGGGGCTCCATTATTTGGATGTGCAAGAGTAGCTTGATTTCCAGTCACTGGTTTCTCAGGAGGACTATACGCTGGAAAACCTGAAGCAGATGAATCTTGTACATGGGGTGTGTTAATCGTAGGGACATTCGTCCCAGAGTAGGATGTAGCAGCTGGTACACTATAAGCTGATGAGGCTGCCGTAGACAAGCCTTGTGGAGCCTGCAGATTGTGAGGCTTTGGTACGTGACCATTATATGACGTGGGCCTTGCTGCTGATGGTGCTAACGCCGAAGAAACTGGTACACTGTAAGATAGGTCATCTGGCTGAGGGGCCGATAAAATCTGAGCTTGGATGGAAGGAGTATTATAAGTTAAACTAGGGGCTCTGTAAGATAAAACAGACGGTGCAGCTTGAGCCAGATTATCAGCTGCAGCATATGATGTAGCTGGTCTACTGTAAGTGTAACCATCCTGTGGCAGTGGCTTGGCGGCAACTTCACTGTACGCTGATGAACTCGGAGCATAAGGCTTGGGAGCATATGGAATTTGAGCTTGGATAGTGGGGGTATTATAAGCTGCAGTGGGTGACCCATATGACGAAGCAGATAGTGGTGATTGAAATAGATTAGCAGCTGGATTCTTCGATGCAGTTGGCAAATTGTAAGACTGGCCAGCCGGATGTTGAGCAGCTTGTGTTCCATATTGCCCAGCACTTGAAATCGGCAGAGAAGCAGGATATACATGGGAAGTGGCAGTTTGGGGAGCAACAGGCAGTTGGTGAAATTCAGAGGATGTGTATGACGAGACATCAGGAGAAATTAAATTTTGGGTCTGTGCCAAAGAGCTTTGAGAAGCATATTGTGGAATAAAAGAGGTTGTAGAACTGTGAGAAGAAGCGATTGGGGTAGGTACGTTGTAAGATGTTGCAAAGGAAGATGAAGAACCAGATGAAGAATAAGGGCTAGTGTAAGCAGGAGCAGGTTGAATAGCAGGAGTGTTATAAACTGGTGCCTGAACACTGTAAGCTGGGCCATATGAAGGCACTCCATGTGAACTAGCAGGAGATGAATGAAAAGCACTAGGATAAGTAAATCCAGACTGACTATGAATAGGCGCACCATATTTTGGTGCATGCGGGTGAGAATTTAATGTTGGCGCACCATATGAAGCCTTTGGGGCCTTAGGTGCTCCTCCGCATCGATGGGGCGATGCCCGGCGATGCGCTGCAGGTTACGCTCGAAAGTTATCGCCCGTCCGGGTGGGGTTGGGGGATCATCGCTTGCAATCCAGCAGGGAACTCGGGTTTGCAGAACCCAACTACATGGACAGCGTTGCGAGGCGCCAGCTCCGTTTGTCGGATGCAAAGCTCGCCTGACGGCCAATTGAATTCCGAGGACGGGCCTTGGTCGCAGGATACCGTGGAGTGGGGCTACGAGTCGGGCTATCGCAGTCGATTCTCCGTCGGCTTCGGGAGCGCGAAATGGACTCAATCCTATGGCTATGACTCATTGGGACGATTGGAAACGGTCAGCGGCCCGGCAGGTGACTACCAGTATCAATACCCTACTGGAAAGGCGACCAGACATTGGAACGTTCGCAATCTACCCGGAGGCGGGAGTGCGAGCCGGCAGTTCGACAGCGTGGGCCGTCTTACGAGCACCACTTTGTTGGATGCCGGTGGCCGACAATTGAACCACCACGGGTATGGCTTCGACGCCTTGCATCGGCGAGTGCGGCAGACAGAAAACCTCGGCAACTATTGGGCATACACCTATGATGCGGATGGCCAATTGTCCACAGCGAAAGGGTTCGAGGCCAACGGGCAACCCCGACTGCATGAAGATCTCACGTATCAGTATTACAGCGGCATCGGGCAGGGGAACCTGAAGTCGCGCGATCGATCGGGTAGCTCCTTAATGAGGTATTATTACAACTCCGGCAACAACGCCGTGAACCAAGTATCACGGAGCCAACCGGCCGAGGTTGTGGTGAGCGGTTTGACGTCCCCGCCGGCGTCAAGCGTGAGTGTCAACGGAGTCCCGGCAACGGTGTATCCGGACGGAGCCTACGCGTTGGGAGATGTGGCGAAAAGCAAGAGCGATACGGAACAAACCGTAGTAGTCGAGGCGACGAGCCCGAGCGGGGAATCGGTACGCGTAAGCGAGAAGTACAGTTTGGGATTTCCACTCACGGGCTACAATGCGAGTTCTCCACTTTCGATGACGTGCACTACCGATGCAGCGGGGAACCTGTCACGAGCGGGAGATCGCTGGTTCCAATATGACGGAGCCAAACAACTCATCGCAGTTTGGGAGGCGGGCCGATTCAAGACGGAGTATCAGTATGACGGCCTGAATCGCGTACGAGTACGGAAGCGATTCAGCTCAATACGCAATTAAAGGCTTATATGTCATCAGTGGTCAGTTCACGCCAACGGCCAACACCCATTTCCAAATTTCCGGGACCCAACCCTTGGGCATCACCGCCTTGCGCGGCAACCTCGGATCCGATTTCTTCTGGGAAAATGTCGTCGCACCCGTTGGCAATGAGAACCGGGCAGTTCCTCACATCACCCTGGCAGGTGGAAATTTCACCACGGGGGTCATCATCGCCAACGAAACCGATCAGCCCCAAGGATTCGACCTTACGGCCATCAATTCATCCGGTAATCAGTTCTCGACAGCCAATGGTACGCTTGCTGCCCATGAAACCAGATATACAGACGCGCAAACCCTGTTTAATTCTGACCAGACTTCGCATATCACCATTGCAGACTCAAGCCAGGTTCGGGTCAGCCTCACTTACCAAGCTAACAAAACAAACTCCGGTCCCGCTCACCTTCAGGAAACCAGTGCCCAG
>JAAAKM020073195.1:106938789-106954695 GCA_010016025.2 Alatinidae sp. Z8VKAUB7J3 | reverse complement strand
CAATCAAGTGGCGTTTGTACCCTGGGAACCAGGCCGTGACTTGGGACGGTTTTGCGGTCGTCAACAAAGGGACACAGCCAACCAGTATCACGGTATCACAGCACAATGCAGGTGGCGCGACGCTGGCAAGCCAGGTGGTCCTCACTGACTTGCCCATCAACCAAAAGGGACTTTATGTCATTTCCAATAATTTTGAAGAAATAGCCAATAGCTATTTCGAAATTACTGCGAGTCAGCCCGTGGCGATTACGCCACTGCGCGGAAACCTTTTATCCGATTTCCTTTGGGAGAACCGTGCAATCGCCGTTGAATAACTAGAGTTCCTCATAATTTATTTCGGGCACCGGAATCAAGTCTGGGATCGGCTTGGGAATGGGTTTTACTTCCAAACCCTGAAGTAAAACTTCGCCCGATTCGAATATTGCTTTGCATCGCCGCTTAAGGTCGAAGAGCTTGATTCGCGTTTCAATCCACGTCAGCCTCTTTGCGACTGGCCGGTGCTTGACCTGTTCCCAAGCATGGGTTTCCCACTCTAGCGCTTTTTCAAAATCACCAAGCCCCGCATAAGCCATGGCAACCGTTTCCGCCCAAGCCAAGCTTGGCTTCACCGTAAAGCCATTGGTCGCCAGGCGAAGCGCTTGTTTGACTTCATCGATGTTGGCCGCATTGACAGTCAATAATCGGCTCAAAATTAATTTCGGCTGTGTGCCCTCTCCCAGCGCGGCAGCATCGGTGAAGAACTTTACGACTTGGAAAACGATCCACACGAAATCAACAACCTGGCAAGCAAGGCGGACTACAAGCAAAAAGTCGAAGAAATGCGGGGCGCTCTGGCGGCCTGGCAGAACGAAGTCGGCGACATTGGGCTGATTCCCGAGGCAGAGATTGAGCTGCAAGAGAAGGCTGCCGGTTCTCGTTATTCGATCCTCAGCAGTGCCACCAGTGACTGAGCGTCGCTGGGCCGGTTGGTCGAGGTGGCCACCAAGGCGTCGGAAGGAATGGGGGCTCTGCCTGATTTGATGGCTGCCCTGAACGACAAGAATCCATCGGTTCGATATTGGGGAGCAACCGGGATCGGCAACATTGGCAGCCGCGCATCACAGGCTCGTTCGGTGATTATTGGTGCGCTGCAAGATTCATCGCCCAGTGTTCGAATCGCGGCGGCCCGCGCGGCGGCGCGGCTGGATGCGACTGAACAGGCGATTGCCGTTTTGGAAAAAGAGCTCCAAAGCGATCATCAGTGGGGACGGCTGGCCGCGGCCATTGTGCTGGATGAAATGGACCAGCAAGCGATGCCAGCCGTTGGCGCGTTAAAGCAGGCTTTAAAGAACCAACCAAACAAGTACATTATTCGCGTGGCTAATCGCGCGGTCAACGAATTGCTAGGCACCAGCAACGTCGTGCCGTGAGCCGTTTTGTTTTATTTTGAAATTCGTCCATAAGGTCTGATAGATGTGTCAGTTCGTGTGTCGTTTCGGGGTTGGGTTGTTGGCTTGCCTTACCTTGTCGGTCTGTTCTTGTGCGATGAAGACGGCGCGCGGACCCAATGTGATCGATCCTGACGCGCCCACCGAATTCACGACGACGGAATCCGGTTTGAAATACCGGATTCTGCGAAAATCGGATGGTCCCAAGCCGAAACCCAGCGACCGAGTGACCGTGGATTACTCGGGGTGGCTGGACAACGATACGATTTTTGACAGCTCGTATCAGCGATCCAAACCGGCAACGTTTTTGCTTTCTCAAGTGGTTGCTGGCTGGACAGAAGGGCTTCAATTGGTCGGTGTTGGTGGCATGATCGAATTAGAAATCCCGGCCGAGTTGGGTTATGGAGAACGAGGAAGTCCGCCGACAATTCCGCCCGGGGCGACGTTGCATTTCAAAGTCGAACTTCACAAAATCCAATGACTTCCAATTGGCTGGATGACAAACTGATGAATCGTTCCAGAATCGGCGCACCGAGTCGGTTGCTCTCGGCGACGTGGATGGTGCCGGCGACCTCGACATGGTGTTGGGGGGGCACGTGTTCAATCCAAAGTCGCTCTACTTGAACAACGGTGCGGGTCGGTTCCGGGACCTGACGACTCTCCGGCTGCCGCGCGGCGCCGTCGATACCCACGCGGTTGTGCTCGGCGACGTGGACCGCGACGGCGATCTCGACCTGATCCTCGGCAACGACGACATGGTGAGCGGCGTGCAGAGCGTCCTCTACTACAACCTGCTGCGCCAACTCGATGCGCCCGTTGCACTCAGCGTCGGCGGCACCTATCAGCTCAGGGCCTTCTCTCGGCACGGCGCCGAAGGCGGCCCCTCCGATGTCGCGGCGCTGTTTCTCTCCGGCGCGCCGGCGAGCATCCCGTTGCCACCGTTCGGTGTCTTCGGCATCGACCCCAATCAGATGCTGGTGGTCCCTCCGTTCGCCATTCCACAGCCCGCGGGAACGGCGTCGATCAACTTCCAGGTGCCGCGCCAGCCATCGCTGGCCGGCGCTCCCTTGTATGCGCAGGCGGCGATCCTGCGCTCCACGGGGACCTTGCGGTTGAGCAACGTCAACTTCGACGTAATGCAGCGCTAGTGGTGCGCCGTGATGTCGAACGCGTGCTGACCCCGATCCGGCTCTGCCGGTGGCCTGCTACCTGATCTACCGACTCCGAAGCCGATACAGGAACGCCTCGGGTATCGGTGGTCGGATGACGGTCTGCCACACCGCCTCGTAGAAGTTCGTCGCGCCCCGAGCATCGGCTTCGCTACCGAGGAAGAACGGCGGTGTCTTCCCGCGCGTCGCCGGGAAGCCGAAGAACGGGCGCATGTAGAACGCTGCTTGGCCGCCCACGGCGAGGCTGAGCGCTAGCCACAATGCGATCACCGTTCCGGCGCGGCGCGTCGCCAGCTCGTGTTCGCGAACCAGGGCCCACGCTTGGCGCACCAGACCGAGCGAGCCGGCGATGGCGATGAAGATCATGTTCCCGGCCAAGAACGTGTCGTAGCCGCCGAGCTCGCCGTCGTCGGTCGCGCGCAGCGAGCGGCCGATGAAGTAGGCGATCGGCGCGATGCTGGCGAGCAGCATCGATGCGTCGTGGAACAGGCGCCAGGTCACACGCTGCACTTGGACGAACGTCAACGGCGCCCCCAGGCTGCGCGCCACGGTCGGTCCAATGGTCAATTATTACAATTACCTCTGTCAAATCGAAATTTCGGAGAATTTATAGAAAATTTTTTCTTAATATGAAATCTTTGTTTTATTTAATTTCATACTGTTTTTAAGTCGAGATTTTCAATTTCTATCCACATTAGTTTTTGCAATTTAGAATAATAATAATCACAAAGTTAAATAGAAAAAATAACTATTAAATTTATCTATGTAGAAAAATGGCAAATCTAACTAAATTTAAAATTATTTTTAGATTTGCTTTCTCTACTAATACAAAATTTTTCTCAGATTTTATAGTTACCTAGACGCTCCATTTAATTTAGGTCTTAATAACTTGTGGTAGGCACGTTGACACAACAATCCATCTTGTTTTCTTTAAATTTTCAAGCCTTCCCAAGGATATTGTCTTACCCAAGAAACTCAATTTTTCGTTTTCAGCTTAGTCACGAGGAGAATTACTCCCTAGGAGTTCCACCTTACTAATTACCCTTTCCTCGTTTCCTTCTTCTTTTCATTTTGTGTATACAAACAACAGTAACAAGTACCCCTTAAAATTTAATAGAAGAAGAGCAGTATTAGTTAGAAGTGAATTAAGAGCGGTGCAGAGATTTCTGGTGCACCATTTTAGCAGAACTTACTTGATAACTTAAAATAAGGAATCAAAATTGAAGATTCTAAAACTGTGCAAAGGGAACCCTATTTTTGACAAACAATGAACTTAAATAGCATGAGATAAATGTTATATTTTAAGAAATGGGGCGTATACTTTCTTTTTGAAAAATAAAATGGAGCTACATATAACAGTATTTGTTTCAAAAACTACCAAAGCCAAAAGTTCAAACTTAAAGTTTTAAACTTTTTTTCATTAGCAACATCATTTGAGTTGCTTTACAAACACCAGAGAAATAGGGTTAAATGCAATTTGAACACGCTCAACTGACTATGTAAATATTCTTATTTGGCATCCTTTACAATTGAGAGGGAATATCAAACTCATCAGAACATGGAAATGATTGGAACTGGAGATTTAAAAAAACGGAATTTTAGAAAGAATGTATACATCAAAAGGATCTGCATTTTATGCTGATTCTAGCAATGAAAAATTCATTATGTTAAATTGCTTCTACTTTTTTCCAAAGATAAGAGTAAAGAATTTCTGTAAAATAAAATTTTGGAAATATAGAAGGAATGTAGAATATTGCGTACGGCGCCCGACTACGAGGGTGCCGAATTTCTTGTACCGTTCCGAGGCATTTCATGACGACACAGCCGCCCGCCGACCTGGACCCGACCAAGTCGTTTCAGGGTCTCATCCTCGCGCTTCACGCCTATTGGGCGGCGCGTGGCTGCGTGATCCTGCAGCCTTACGACATGGAAGTCGGTGCCGGCACCTTCCACCCGGCAACAACATTGCGGTCGCTGGGACCACGTCCCTGGAACGCTGCCTATGTGCAGCCGTCACGGCGGCCAACCGATGGGCGTTACGGCGAAAACCCCAACCGTCTGCAGCATTACTACCAGTATCAGGTGCTGCTGAAGCCATCGCCGCCTGATCTGCAGGACCTTTACCTGGGATCGCTGAGAGCGATTGGTATCGATCCGCTGCTGCACGACATTCGCTTCGTCGAGGACGACTGGGAGAGCCCGACCCTCGGCGCCTGGGGTCTTGGTTGGGAATGCTGGTGCGACGGCATGGAGGTTTCGCAGTTCACCTATTTCCAGCAGGTCTGCGGTATCGAGTGCGCGCCGGTTGCCGGTGAGCTCACCTACGGGCTTGAGCGGCTCGCCATGTATGTTCAGGGCGTCGACAACGTCTACGATCTGAATTTCAATGGCCGTGAAAACGGCAAGGTTACCTATGGCGACGTCTTCCTGCAGGCGGAACAGGAATACTCACGCCACAATTTCGAATACGCTGACACGGCAGTGCTCCTGCGCCATTTCGACGATGCCGAAGCGGAATGCAAAGCACTTCTGGAAATGGGTGCCGTGGACGATCCGTCTTCAGTGCACAAATGCGTGCTGCCGGCCTATGACCAGTGCATCAAGGCTTCCCACGTCTTCAACCTGCTCGACGCGCGGGGCGTGATTTCGGTCACCGAACGTCAGAGCTACATTCTGCGGGTGCGCAATCTCTCGAAGATGTGCGGTGAAGCGTTTCTACAGACCGACGCCGGCAATTCAAGCGGCGGCTGACGCCTGACACCAAGCCCGACAGACCATGTGACGAACCATGCCCGACCTGTTGCTCGAACTCCGATCTGAAGAAATCCCCGCCCGCATGCAGCGCAAAGCGGCCGGCGACCTGAAAAAGCTGGTGACCGACGGCCTGGTCGACGCTGGCCTGACCTACGAGGCTGTTCGCGACTATTGGACGCCGCGCCGTCTGACGCTGGACATCCGTGGCTCATCGCTACCCTGACATTAGAATAAACAATTTAAAATTTTTCAAAGCAGACGAAATTTTCAAAATCGAACAGTTTAAGTAATGCAGTTTATCTGAAAGGTGTTCTTTAAAAGAACTGATTGTGGGCCCATCCCTTTGGTGATTATTTACCTACAACTGGTAATAGGTAAGAGGCAAAACTTATGTTTAGAATGACTATGAGCGAAGTCATTGAAAAAACGTGGGACGACAAGAAAGAGTTATCATTAGTTCTAGACTGTAGTTTGTGTCTTATTTGTGGCAATGTCACGCCAAGGTCCGCATGATGGGAACCTTGTTAAAGTATCAGTATAGAAACCCTTGCTATGACAGTATCATTACCCTTTCTGAAAATCCTATATTTAACAGAATTCTAACACATTCAAAGGAGGGGATTTGACCATGCATTTGAAAGAAGATAAAAAAAAAACACACAATTGAAAAAATAGAAAAGCTTTAGGTTATAACAATTCCCTGTACCCCGTTAGTATTAGAGCCAAGTTTATGGGAGAGGATGTTGTTAGGTTATGATTTTGGGACCGTTCTTTCTACTCTTCTTATTGACAGATCCTAGGCTAGAGTGACGACAGTTTTGGGTAGGTAAGACTTTGTTTTGATAACATTTATTTGTTATTCAGCACGTTCATATGAACATAAGCAAAACTTACTAACTGCACCGAACCCATTGAGGACAATTACCCCATTCGATCCAACACCTCATGCTCTTAATCGTTATCATTAAGTATTCAAGAACAAACTACGTCTTACTGAAGGTACTCGATATGATATAACACACTTTGTATTTTTGGTTCTGTTCATATGTACCTTCTAAAATAATGAACGTGTCAAAAAAACGTGTCTACGGAAAGTCTGACGAAACTACCTATTAAAAGAAAAAAAAGGTTTGCTAGCCAGAATTCAAACAAGAAAAGACCGCGGTTGCCTAGTGAAAAGAGAGTTATTTATATAACTTACTCGATTTAAATTAATAAGGTCAGTTTAATCTTAGATACTCTAATGAAAATTTTAAAACTCTTCAAAGGAAGTGTCACTTTCATTTGAACATTCGTTGGACGCCTCTCAGAAGAGCTGGGGACCTCTCCTTTTGATAAGGGCGGGAAGGGGATTTCAGAATTCAATAGAATTGAGTTTCATTTTGCCAGGTTCTTTATCACGTTTTTTGAAATCGTGTTGGCCTTTTTTCATAAAGTTAGCGAGAGAAGAGCAAGAGTAGAATGCAGTAATATTGGGGTAAACTGTATTTTGTAACTTAAACAATAATTAACTTTGTACTGAGCACTGAAATTTAGGCAATTATGCTGAAAAATTTCCTCCGTTTCTAGGTGGGGGAACATTTGAAAAAACACAGACTTATTTTATTCAAAACGTCGAGAACTGTGCGGTAAATCATTAAAACAGCTCTAAGTCTCTGAAAACTGGATGGAAGGTACCAGTCTGAATCCCCCCCCTGCCCCTTACCCATGTGCATACTTCTATTTTAATTTTTTATTATTTTGACTCTCAGAAGCTTCCTGTGTAACTCAACCCATTTTTTAGCCCTCGTCTAACTCTACCCCGTTCAACTTAACAGATGTTTAACTTAATCCTCTTACAGCTCAACTCTCAGTCAACTCAACCCCTGGTTAACTCAACACTTTAAACTTCATTTAACATGACCTCATTTATCTCAACCCTCATGCAACCCTAATGCAATTCAATCCTAATTCACTTAGCTGGTTGCATGTGGGGGTAAATTTGCTGTGGTTGATTAGATCTAAAGAAAAAATGGCAATAAAATAAAGCAGTACCTTAGATTCTTTATTTTAAATTTCCCAAGATATCATGGGGGTTTTCTGACAATGCACCCATCCCCATCTCCCTCTGATGGTTCCATGGTCCTTGGATACATAAAAAAACTAAAAGTAAATGCTAAAGCATTTTAATAAAAGTAATGGAATTGTTACTCTGTAATCGCGGCTTGTTTCTATTAATCACGTCGCTATGTTTCCATCTATTGGCACCACATTTTTAAATCTTTTCAAGCAACATTTTTATCCAACAATTATATTAAAATCTCTTGGTGAAATGCTTTTCAACGGGTCAAAATTCGAGAAACGCTGCTAACAAAGAATATATGACGCATCATGGATTGCAAAACAATGAAGAAATATGTTATCCAGGCTATATATGAGACCATACAGGGGTTGGGGGTGTATTTTCCGAAAACAGTTTGTGGTACGTGGATAGAGCATAAAATAATGAATTTAATGGTACTACCAGGGGCGTATTAAAAGCTTTGACGCTTGGAGGCTCAAACGTTTTGGTGAGAATTTTTGAGTTAATTCCGAAAATCCAGGGATAGTGGAAGTACTAAACAAAGCGTAACTGATGATCATCTAGACCGTTTTTTTCAGACCAGATAATCCCAGGGTGCATGTTTTCAAAAAAAAGAAGAAAAAAATGAAGCCGTTTTCAAGATACAATTCATACATAGATACGTGCATAGACAGTTGCTAGTTTAAAGAGAGTAGATAGATAATGCTGTCTAGCTTTGTATTTGTGTGTTTGTGTGCAAGCATTGAGGTAATAATGCGAGAAATACTTTAAATTACAAGTTACCTTATTTCTTATTAACACTTATAAAAATAGGAGGTTCTGCATTGCCTCTGGCAAACTCCAAGTATTATAGATTTCATATCTGAAGCTTTGCACCTGGGAACCTGGTTTCTATCTGAGTCCTTGGTTGCCCTTCAATGCCCTTTGGTTGCCCTTCATCGTCTAAAATACGTTTACTAGTATGCATATCTTTTCACCCAATGGATCTCTAACAGGGTCGAATTACTTAGGAATAAAAAAAATAACTAACCGGTATCTGAATATCCAGTTTCCTTAGGGGTGACAAATATAGGTCCCTTCCAACCTCATAATTGTCATGCCATAGATTATTCCGTGTAAAAGTTTTACTGAACATTTGTTATTTCTCTCGTGTTCGTGTTTTTCGAGTAAATATTGACCAACTCGGATTACATCCATTTTCCAGTACTTTGCTACACACTTTATCAAATTCCCAGCTGATAGTTCTCATCAAAGGATTTTTGCTGTCTGCGAAACCAAATCCTTTCCTCAGGAAAAAGACGATATAGATATCAACTTCGTGGCATTTAATGCAGCGATAGTCAATCTGTATAATGCTATCAACCAACCTTTTCGATACTTGATATACGAAGGTATTTATACTTTAATGAAAGCAAATAGGGGTGAGAACGAATCGTTTAACTAGATAAACTGTATGTTTACTGTTTCCTGTATCCTACGAGGAGTTTCCAATTTCTGCAAGTGCTTAACAAACAAACAGAAAAATAGTGGAATTGAGTTCATTTTAAACTTTGTCTATTTGTCCTTTGTGGTTTCAATACAAGCATAAGTCTATTTGACTCGAGTGCTCTTGAGAATTGCTTGTATAGATCTGGCTTTTGAGGCGAAAAATCATCAACTATTCCAAAAAAAGGGGAAAATGAAAATCAAGAAACCTAAACACTGCATCCGGTAGTGTAAGTATTGTGATTTTACTACAGAATATTTTTTTTCTACAGTAGATGATAATGGGATACATAATATATTGGACTTGTATATTTTCGGCTATATATTTGCACGTTGGAGGGGGGAGTTAAGGTCAGGTTACGTTACCACCCACCCTTACTAACATGCAAATATATAGCCCAAATTATGTAAGGTTAGGTTACTTTACCCCACCCCACCCCCTAATGTGCAAACATGCAGTCTAAATTATTTTATTATACATAAACTAGTATTATATTTCCATCAAGTTCTAGTATATTTCATTATGAATAACCTAACTTCACTTCTTGAGTGTTTAGTACAATACATAAGTACCATCTTCACGTAAAATTTTAACAAATCGGCAACTATTCAACAATTTAAGTGACATTAGTGGGCTATACTTACAGTTGCTGTGCAGGCTCGATTCTCAGAGATAAATTCTAGACCACGCAACCCATGACCTGAAAAACATTTTTGAATATTTTCCATATATTTTTTGCGAATACTTTTCAGCGAATATACACACAAAGCACTATTTTCACTGGGCTGACTCGGATCATGCCCTGAAGACTCAGAAAAAACGGCATACAAAATATCTTCATTAAGCATAACGTCCAAATCTGCAGCAAGATCCGGGCTTGGCTTTGCTATAGAAGCAGCTTGAATCAACTCAAACCTTTGACCATTTTCATTACATTCAATTGGTATTTCTGTATAAGAATAATATTCACGATCTTCATGACAAATCCGGACAAGCTTTGAAATCCACATATTATTATGAGTGGATTTCTTTTGTGTTGTCAAAAAAAAACTAAATCCACCACTTGAGAAGCCGAAGATATAGTTGATAGGGTAAATCTCACGGGAGAGAGAATTTACAAAGATTCGCGTTCCCGTAGTGACCTCTGTTTTGGCTATTTGGAACAGTTCATTCCTATTTAAAGATCTGCTAGATACAGCTGGTACTTCAGATCTATAATAATGGGAATTCCCTGTATAGGTTACACCAACGTAAAGGACATTACTTGCTGAAGGCCCGGGTGCGATGAAAGCAACAGTAGACGCAGTTGAATTGTTAGCAACAACGGCTTCTCGCACTTCTGCATATTCTTCCGATATATTTCTTAGATTCCTTATGCTACAAATCCCTTGGAAAAGAGAGCCACATACTGGCTTCTTTGTTTGATGAATGCAACTCCCAGATCGACAAAATGTAAGGGAGGGCATAGTTTTACTTTTATGCTACAGCGCCGCGAACGCGCGCGGGTCCATCAGCCCGTGCGCCGTGGTTTCGCCGTAGCCCGCCTTGCGGACGTAGGCGCGAAACTGCTCCAGCTTCGCAAACACGAAGACCTCGAGCTTGCGCGTCGGTCGCCCGCCGACCGCTTCCTCGAGTGCGGGCAACGCCTTGCTCAGGATGGCGTGAAGCTTCTCGGCTTGCTCGACGCTCAGTTCCGAACGCACCCGCAGCTCGGCGCCGTCAGCGGCGTGGATCTTGTCGATCGCGGGGAGGTTCTCGAGCAACAGGTCGCGCACCTGCTTCTCGCCGTTCACCTCGACGGCATTCTTTTCGAAGCGCGCCGCGAACTCCGCGGGCACCGTTCCGACGTCGATCACGATGCGCCCCTTGTCGTCAGGCGCGGCCGGGTTCTCCGTCGTGCGCAGCAGGCGTTCGTAGTACTTCGTCGCGATCTTGGTCAGCTTGCGTTTGCGCGCCAGCGTCGCCAGGCCAAACAGGTCCTTACGATCCTGCTTGCGGATGTTGCGCGCCCGCTTGTCGTACTCCTTGATGTACTTCGTGGGAATGCGCTTGAGGTGCAGCTTCCAAAACTTGTCTTGGTAGGTGCGCTGCAGCCGGAGCAGGTAGTCGCCGCCGGTGTTCTTGCCGTCCGACACCTCGCGCACCACCATGAACTCCTTGGTCGCCTGCGCGTTGAGGCCGATCTTGCGCGCCCACATGCCGAGCTTGACGTGGCGTTGGCCGGCGCCCCAGAGCACCTTGAGCTCGGTCGCTTGGAACGCCTTGAGCGTGCGCTCTTGAGAACCTTGCGGAACCAGACAGGCCAGGGTGAGAACGGCGGCGAGCATTGTCGGCAATGGTAGCGTCAGCGCGATCCAGCCGGCTGCGATTGGGTTACCCTGAGCGCATGCGCGACCGATTGCGGAGTCTCCTCCTCGCGCCCGCCCTCCTCTGTGCTGCCGCGCTCCCCGCGCAGCAAGGCAAGCCGGTGGGCAAGCTCTTGGTCGACCCCGAAACCAAACAGCCCATCATCCGCTACCTGACGTCCGGCGCGACCAGTGCGCCGCGCGGCAAGCGGCTCGGGATGATCGTCACCCTGCACGGTGGCAACTCGCAGATCCCGTCGGTGATGCGACCGGTCGAGACCGCGATGACCCAGGCCCGACTGCAGAAGGAGTATCCCGTCCTCGGCCTCAAGTCGAAGGCGTCCGAATTTTTACGCTGTCAATATTTTATGCGGTCAACACCAAAATAAAAAAAGTGTCACTACAAACAATACTTTTCTAATGGGAAAAATCATGATTAACGTATTTATATCATCTTCATTTTGTATTTCAAAAATATCACAAGTGAGCTTCGGTTGCTATTGGCTTGAAAAATTCATCTTGTGGTATTATATTTGAATGCGTACTTTTGTTGTTGACAGTGGAACATGTAGAAATTGACTGTTATCACTATAAAATGAATTATAATATGTTTGAATATGATAAAGCTTTTGGAGTACTACATTGTACCATATGAATTTTTCATGAAAATATGAAGTATTATATGTGCCATTATTTCAATAATAACACTTTCATTGAATGTTTCCAATTTTCAATTTTCATTTCATTGTTGTGTTTCCAATATTTTATGCGGTTGAACCCATGGTACTATACAGTTGATCATTGATAGTAGATGGTTTATTGTATGTTTCGACCAATATTACTTGTGCACTTGAAAGATAAAAACATCATATTTAAAAAAAGTGAAGGTGAAATCTTCCGAGAAATTTTGCACACATCGGTGTGTTCAATGCTGACAAAGACAAATATTTGAATTATGAAACAACTACTCGTGTTAAAACTATTTGAAATGTATGCGTGCATAGTAATGACATTGAGACATTAGATTCATTTGGAGTATCAAAAAATTCAACTCTTATGGAGTGGGTATGAGAATGAGATATCCAGAGACGTTTCAAATCAAAGAGAATGCGGGCTTTAACCTATTAGTACATGGAGAGGGGCAACTTCTTGCTCATTGTGCAGCGAACACTTTAGCTGTTGATAAAAGCCATTGCCATCTCTTGGGTATTAGCATTCAATGGGAGGTCAAAAGAAGACAGGTATATCCTTACAGCTTTATAATGCATATCTTGTCTATGTGCCAAAACTGCAAGTTATGCAGAAATAATATGGTAATAGACGGTGAAATTGAAAGCAAAATAAAAAGGGCATTGACACATAATATCACCAAAGATTATAAAGACTAATCGATAAAAAAAAGCACTAGCAAATGTTACTACTACCATCGAGAGTCAGAAAGATACAGACAATGAATCCAATAATGCTAATGACTTATGTTTTCGTTTTCGAATTGATTGTATCTTATCGTCAGATTTATCAAACTGAAAATCTCTTATCCCAAAGACTGGCAAAGCAGACAAAACTAAACAAAGAGGATTGTATTCATAAAAAAATCTAATACAATTGTAATTATGTAATCTAAGAAAATCACCATCGTCTTCGTGTTCAAGCTTGTCTGCAGAAGGGGGAATGTAGACCTGGTGCCGGGCCCCTACCAAATTAGAGGTTTTTCCTTATTTATCTGTTTCATCAGTTTTCGATTTGAAAAAATTACCAACTGCTAACATTTGTTTGTTTTGATCCATTCATGAGATTAATTCGACTTCCTAAGGCAGGCTACCATTTTTGATTACCTTTGGCATAGAACCATACACTTTTTTGCACTTAATGCATCTCTGTTTACCGAACGTGTGACCTGTTAAATTTTTTATTGAAAAAAATCTACTTTTCTTTACTGTCAACCGAGGTAGTTAATTAATTATAAGCGTTGTGATGAATTTTAAAAAATTTGAGAGATGAATGCTGTTTCATTGGATATCCTAGGGACTAAAGTATCAATGACATTGTTTTTCTTAACCATCAAACATGGAATAAAACCTTCTGGTTTGATGTTTTAATGTTGCTATTTAGTTTCACTTAAGAGAATTTCTTTATTGAGTTGGTAAAGTATTTGGACAGTGTGGAGTTAGAACGCAATTCTTACTACATAATATGCAGACCAGCCATACTTCACCCCCGCACCCTGAAAAAAAGGGAATTTTAGAAAATTTGAGAGATGAAGGCTGTTTCATTGGATATCCTAAGGATTAAAGTATCTATGACATTGTTTTTCTTAACAATTTGTAGATTCAGCAACATATCATAGGCAGAGACTTACGTAAGTCAAAAAATTCTTTTAGGAAAAAAGTTTACTTCTCTATACTGTCAAACGAGGTAAAAGCTAATTAATCATAAGTAGTACAAGGAATTTTAAGAAAACTGAGAGATGAAGACTGTATCATTGGATACCCTAAGGATTAAAGTCGCTATGTGACTGTTTTTCTTAACAATCTGTAGATTTAGAGACATTCAATGAGCTCACAATCAGAATCATAACTCACAATCAGCTGGACTGGGAGCTAAAATTTCAGTTCGCCAGCCGGATTTTACATAGTCAAATGAAAAATGCCTTCACAAAGGTAAATACTAGTTTGGTGTTTCAGATCGCAGGCAAAAAAAATCGGCCAGCCAAATTATGTTTGAAATAAATAATAGTTTCCTGTTTATCCAGTAGTAGGGTCAAATTTGCTAAGCTATGGCCATCATAGCTGAAAATCTTGAAAAAAAGCAAAAAAGATGTAGACAATTTTTGTCCTCATTTGTGGGAAAAATCCCAAATAATGCCTGTTGATTGACAAAGAGTAGAATTATACCTGTTGAGAACCAACCAAGAATCTTGGTCTCGATGCGGAGGCACGATGCGCCATATTTGGTTGTTTCATGAAGCAAGTCTTCCACAAGCCCCATTTAGCTACTGCACCAAAGCAAGAATATATTGTGCCTAGCTGTTCACTGTTTTTCTGTATGTTTTGGGTAATGGGTGTGTAGTATGGCGTTGCCGGAAAGAATTCTGCTGTACAGACCAAACACCTCCAAAAAATTGCCCTCTCAGGTGAGATCGACTCATGTTCTGTTCCATTGTGTGGTCACCCTCTTTGCATTACAGCTTACACGTCTGCAGCATCATCACCAATTTTAACTCAAGAACAAGCGGAATGGAGGGTTCCAGGGGAAGAGCAAACAGGATGGATGATCCTAGGAGAAGAGCAAGCGGGATGGACAATCCCAGGGGAAGAGGAAGCGAGATGGATGATCATAGGGGAAGATCAAGCGGGATGGACGATCCCAGGGGAAGAGCAAGCGGGATGGACGGTCCCAGGGGAAGAGCAAGGACCACAGGGGCTGGCCCAGTTCAAGGTTGACTCAACATTGGAAGTATAAAATTGCATATTATATTCACTTAACAGTCTAAAATGAGTCAAACATGTAAACGATGAAAATAATGAACGACTGAACTTTTTTCACAAATGGGGAGAATAAGATATCTACGTCTTTGATTGTTGGTGCTGAATGAATTATTAAATTCCTTAAATGTAGTAAAAATGGATTTTTATTACTCTCCCTCTCCCCCTATTATTCCTTTCGTAATGGAAAAATAAAAAATACATGAAAACTGATTCTATATTATCGGTTTTGAATCTCTTCCTTATTTAAAGCCCTTCAGCATAATGTAGCTATAAGGTGATATTTTCAAATGTCCATTCATTTTTTTCTTCATTTTGATGAATTGATGTCACGGTCCAGAATCTTCCTATCTTTGCATCCTCTATGGACCAGACTTACTAAAAATCTATAATTTCTCTTCGGTTTCTACGGTGATCAGTTCATATCCGTTGAGATATTGACTGCAAAGAAATAGGAAGACTTGAACTTAGGGCCAGCTCTGGCCCGCAGCCGCCCCTTTTCGATGGTTCACTTGATCGGCAACCGCTTCGCCCAAATGCCATTTGCCAACCGCGGCCGTCCAGTAACCGGCATCCATCAGCGGCTTGGTCAACATCGTTTGTTGTTTCGGAAGCGGCAAATGCAGTTCGCCGGCGCCGGTTGAGTGAGGATATCGTCCGGTCAACATCGAGCACCGACTGGGGCTGCAAGACGAGCACGTCAAATAGGCCCGATCAAATCGCATTCCGGATTCTGCCAACGCGTCAATGTTTGGCGTTCGAATCTGGTCGTTGCCATACGCGCCGCAGTCCTCCCAAGCCATGTCATCGGCGACGAAAACAATGAAGTTCGGTCGCTCGTCCGCACCAACCCATGCGGGCAACAGCAGGCAGGTAAGAGCAAGGAGTTGTCGTCGATTCATGGTAAAAACACTTCATTCGGGTCAGACCGGGATTTGCAAGAAACCAAAGTAGCTAGCCGTAACGCCCGAGTACAGCCGTGCGATAAAAAGGGCTGATGGAAAACGCGATCGTTTCCGACGCAACGTTTCATGCCATTGGACGATTGTCACCGAATTCGCGGAGGTGGATTCCGAAAGATGGATTCCGAATTCGGAGAAGTCGGCGACGGTTGCGAGTTCCGGATTTGGAGGATTCGGCGGCGGTTGTGGATTCCGAATTCGGAGAATTCGGCGACA
>JAAAKM020073195.1:106910149-106931742 GCA_010016025.2 Alatinidae sp. Z8VKAUB7J3 | reverse complement strand
AGAGCTCGGCGAAATACCCGATCAGATCACCAAGGAAAGTATGCTCAACGCCGACCTTGGGATCACATCCGTGGACGGCATCCATATGCTGGTCACGTTGGAGGACCGGCTTGGTATGCCGCTCAGTTTCCAGGAACTGGCGGTGAAGGATGATGAATACATCCAGGATATCTCGGCGGGCGACCTGTATACCTTCGTCGCCAGAGCCGTCGGACTTGTCGAAGCCTAAGCGCGATGAAAATCACAATCCTAGCTGTCGGTTCCCGTGGTGATGTGCAACCACTGATCGCACTAGGTGGAGGTTTGCGGCGAGCCGGGTTTGAAGTACAGTGCGCAACCCATTCCGACTTCAAAGACGTCGTGGAAGAAGAGTCCATGACTTTCTTTGAACTGGCGGGTAGCTCAGGGAAGTTTTTCGGAGGAGCAGCTGGAATCGCCATGCGGTCCAAAATGAGAAACCCGAAGGAATTCGTTAGATTTCACGAAAACTACCTCGGCTTTTTCATGGAACGGCTCATGAAGAAATGTTGGGAAGCCACTCAAGGATCCGACTGCGTGCTTTGCTGGTCATGGACCCGATTTGGCCCTTCTCTGGCAGAAGCGCTCAAGGTTCCCGTATTCATCGTCAGTCCGAATCCCGTCTTGCATCTGCCTACAGCCACGTATGCCAACCCGTTTCAGGGCCCCGGCCCCTTGAGGTGCAACTTTGCTGATGCAGATTTGCGCTTAGAACGGAGTTCAATACTATCCAAATGATGGAAGGGACCCGGGACATGGAAATTCGGAATTTTTTTTTTTGAATTACTGTGCCTAGAAGGAAGATATAGGAAATATATACAAAGCTTAAAAGAATTTTTTTCTAAAAAGTGATATGTCTCTTCCTGTCACGAGGAGGAGTACTCCCAACAAACACATAACGTGGGGCACAACGCCAGACGAAGAAATATTTCCAAGACCTTTCTGGAAAAATCTACCCCGGTCTGGTAGAATCGAACCATAACTAGACCAGAATCTTTCCACTATTTGACAGCATATTGCCTCTCCAGTCTGACGTAACGTAAAAGTGTACCATGCTCCCAGATTTATAAATGGATCAGCAGAAGACATAGCAGAATTACCGATAGAAGCAAAAACAGAGTAACAACTGTTAAACTCTATAAATTGACACTTTAAACTATTAATTTGAAGACCAATGCTGGAAAAAACATGCAAGAGCCTGTCAAGATTCGATTGAAGAGCTTTGCGCGTTCTACTTATTAGCAATGCGTCGTCAGCGTACGCAATATGCGTTATCTCCACGCTTTTAAGAACGCACAATTACAGTACAAATAAATTACAGTACCAAAAAGTAATTACAGTACTAATAAAGTAGCATCGCACGTACAATTTTATTATTTACCGCTTTGATCAAAGAAGCAATTGCTTGATGATGATTTACAGAATCGAAAGCCATCGAAACATCAAGTGTACACAAGGATCTTAAGACATAATTCGATGGGAATTGTAGACGACAAGACCCTGCGAGAAACCGATTTGATTTGCACCGCAATCTTCAACAGAAGTAATGGGCAATATCACACGCTCGAATACTTTGCTCACATTACAAACAGCTGTGATTGGCCTGCATCATTCACAACAATCTGCTGATTTACCTGTCTTTAGAGCAGAAATTATGTGTGACTAGCTAGAAAGCTGTTGAAACCATTCTCATATTTTTTTTTATTTTTTTTTTTTTATTTGGAATTTGATATAAAAGGTAAGGTTTCCTAAGAAATTGTGTATTTCATTAGGAGTAGGAAGCTTTTGGGCTGAATATTAAGATGATTCTTCATATTTAATATTTAAGAATTTCTGCATTTATTCTGAATTTCTGCAACCGGATTTGAAGCTTTGACGCTTCTGGCGGCGGCGGGTGTAGACGCTGAAGTAGCCGGCTTCGACCAGCGTGATGTGGGTACCGGGCAGGTGGGTCGTTGTATTCGCTATGACCTGACCTACGCGGGTACGCCGGGGCCACAGGCGCCAACCAGTCTGGTGGCCAAGTTCAGTTCCGACGACCCCACCAGCAAAGACAGTGGGCAGGCGATGCTCACCTACAAAACTGAGGTTGATTTCTACAGCCGGATTGCACCGTTGGTGTCTATTCGTGTACCACATTGTTACTTCGCCGCCATTGATGCAGACCATCGCGAACATATGATTCTCATGCAGGACATGTCGCCGGCGCAGCAGGGCGACCAGATTGCCGGTTGTTCGGCCGAGGTGGCGCGCCAAGCGGTGTTGGAACTGGTGGGTTTGCAGGCGCCAACCTGGTGCGACAGCCGCTGGTATGAATTGTTGGGGCGGGTTGAAGATGGTCCCTTTGCCGACATGCGTGGTTTGTACAATTCCACCATGCCCGGCTTCGTAGAACGATATAGCAGTGTCATGGATGCTGAGCACATTCGCTTTATTCAAGCCATCGGCGCTGCTGAGCATTGCCCGATGTTCGAGTTTCATGGTAAACATTTTGCGCTGGAACACTATGATTTCAGGTTGGATAACGTGTTGGTTGGCGGCAGCGCCGCGCAGCCGCAGGTAACCACCGTGGACTGGCAGAGCGTGCGTGTTGGCAAACCGCTCAGCGACGTGGCTTATTTTCTGGGCTCCGGCTTGCCGGTAGCGCTGCGGCGTGAGGTTGAGATGGATATCCTGCGTGAATATCATCAGGCGTTGTTACAGACGGGCGTACAGGACTTTTCCTGGGAGGACTGTTACCGTGAGTATCGTAAGGGGATTTACTCCGGCTTTGCCGTCAGCGTGGTGGCGCCGGTTCTGGTAGTACGTACGGAGCGTGGTGATAGCATGTTCACCACCATGGCAGCGCGTTATGCGCAGATGGCGTTGGATCATGACATTGGGGAATTCCTCTCTTAGCAAGTCGAGAAGTGAATGGGAGTTGAGCAGATATGACGGACAACACATCCGACCACAGTACAGTGGTGAAAGAACCTTATCAGCCGGTGCGGCCGCAGAATTTAGACGAAATCAATTTCCTCGACGCCGATCTGCAGAACTGCCCGTACCATGCTTATGAAAAGCTGCGCGCAGAGGCGCCGGTCTTGCAAAACTCGAATGTCTCAAAATGAAAGATTCGTTATTAATCTTTTCTGGGAATCTGTGTGTCTTCAGTCGGGTATCAAAAAGACGCATTTCCATAATTGTAAATTTTCAGATGAGGAATAAAAACCTCACAACTTTCTTATTTCCCATCCAATAACCGTAAAGCAGAAACGGATCGATACGTAAAATCAGTGAATATCAATCCCCTTTAGTTTTATGGTTATCAGAGGGGAAACAAAAACAGCTGTGAGGCTTTTTTTCTGCTGTTCTTAAAACTTGCAATTATGGAGATATGTCCTTTTGATACCTGACTGAAGATATTTTTCTCTGGAAATAATACAGCTTAAATATAGTACAGCTAGTTAAGTAATAGTACTCTCTTGTTGCTTACTGAGCTGTCGCGTGAACTTGCCGTATCTGGAACTTTTACACTTCCGAAATAATTGTCAAAAACCATCCAGCAAGCCGTTTTCAAGGGGCAAATCTGTGAGATGATGTGTGTTCATTTACACTTGGGTCCTCTTGGTCTATAGTATCCTGTTGACTCCCCCGTTGAGAGCAACTTAGTAAATGGTTTTTGGTGATCAGAAGCGTCCAAGTGTGCTCATTAGATCAGAAATTTAGAGTTCTGGACCTTTTTTGGAATCCACAGTGTTTGGAGACTAATTATACATGTGTGGGGGGTATTGTCTGGAGGATATTTACCGTGGGGGTTATTTTCTACGGGGGATGTCTTCTGGGGGGATGTATTTTCTGTAGGGGATACCTTATGGGGGAGTTGTTTATGGAGAGGGGGGTAAACGGCTATAACCAAGAAATAAATTGTTATACCCTGAGCCAGAAAGGTATTGAAAACCTTACGAAAAGCTTCCATGAAGTACGTTTTAAACACTCATAAGATAGACTTGGATAAGCTAATTGCTGGAAATCCTTGATAACTTTTAGAAAATGTCCTCTCTGTCCAAGAAAGCCATGCTCTGCAAACAACTAAAATATTGTTCATGTCAAAGTGGTTCGGAATTCTTGCTATAAGTAACCACTCAGCCACCATAGAAAATGTTGGTGCAATAGAAGCTGGCAAATGTCTATTTAAGTTAGACTGTGTCCATTTTTGTGAAGAGGTTTCGATAAAGCTTGCATTATTTTTGAATTAAATTAAATTATTGAATTAAATAAAATTAAAATTGAATTAAATTGCAATAACCCCGTGTGCATTGTTTTCAAACTGCCAAATATTTTTTTTCTATGCACGATGTGTGCAATAAGTGCCAATTATTTTTTTTTCACGCTCGATTCAGTGTTATAAAAGGCGTATCTGTATTTAGTTCTCAGCTTTAAGTTGCCTTACCTCAAAATTTTGAGTCTGATATGCAGCAAGAAGGGAGGAGGTACAAGTGTTATAAGTTGAGAGGAGGTAGAAGGCAGTTTCGAAAATTAAACAATGCTAAGGTAGTTTTAGTTTTAGAACCAGTACATTTAAATAAGAATTCTGTAAAAGAATAAAGTTGGAAATATTTCTTAAGACCTAACAAGTGAGGTTTGGTCTATCTACACTATTAACGCTGTACCTTCAGACCTCCTGGCATTGGCAGTTACGGAGGCTCTGGGTATGCATCTTCGCCCCCTGGATACAAGTTCTCCAATTTTGTACTTATTATGCTTGCTTTGTCTAAGCAATTTAATTTTTTTTTCAATTTTTTTCGTACAACAGTAATTTGTATTTCTTGTAATTCCAATATATTTCAAATATCCTAATTTTTTTGTTATTCATCTTTAACAACTCAGGAAATTTATTTTCATCTTAGTATTCGTGATCTAAAAATACTGGTCAGGCAAAGGGCTATAATTTACATATTTCTGTTTACAAGTTTACAGATCTACTGACCCTTTGGGGATATTCTTTATTTTCAGTTTCCTTCTCTTTATCTTTACTTTGTTTCTATCCCATCAAAAGTTTTTATAACTTTTTGTTCCACTTTAGTTTTCCAATGAAAATTTTTCCCAATTTTTAATCAGCCCGGAAAATTTAGTTTCTACTTAGTAAAGGTACTGGTAAGGCAAAAGGCTGTAATTTGCATATTTCTGTTTTCGAATTTATCAAATTTTCTGACCCTTTGGGCATATTCTTATTTTCAGTTTCCTTCTCTTTACCTTTACTTTGTTTCTACTGTTTCAAAAGTTTTATTCTTTTTTATGCCATTTAGTTTTCCAACTAAAATTTCTCACAATTTTATTCAGCCAAGGAAATTTAATTTCTTCTAAATAAAGGTACTGTCAAGGTAAAGGGCTATAATTTACACCTTTCTGTTTACAAGTTCATCAAATTTACTGACCCTTTGGGTGTATTCTTATTTTCAGTTTCCTTCTCTTTACCTTTACTTTGTTTCTACAATTGCAATAAGTTTTTATTCCCCTTTTTGGCCACCATTCTCAGTTTTCTGATCGATATAGGCCTGAACGTCTTCGCGGGTGATGCGCCCACCACGACCGGTTCCTTTGATCGATTCGGTTTCTGATTCTTTCAACCGGTTTTCTTCTATGAGTTTTCTTGCAATCTTGATGTCTTTGGCAATGACCGTCCCGGATGGAAAAATCTTAGAACGGGAACCCTATGCCTTTCCTTTCAAAAGCCATGCAGATTGGCTCGCCTTTATGAATGGGAAAGGATTGAAAGATTGGTCGATCTTGTTCGATCAAGAAACCTTCGACCGTTTTTTGTTGCGCAAGACCATTACTTGCGAAAAAATTCGCTATGCAAGTGACCAGCTCAGCATTTCTGCTTTTCTCATCAAGCCGGCCAAGGCTGAGGGACCCTTCCCTTCCATCATTTTCAATCGAGGTGGAACCGCCCAATGGGCACGCATTACTTTTTGGGAAGTTCTCGAAATGTGTCGGCTTGCCGAACGAGGCTACGTCGTGGTTGCAAGTTACTTACGCGGCGTTGGCGGCAGTGAAGGAAAGCCCGAACTCGGAGCCGGCGATATTCGCGACACCCTGAACCTCTTGCCACTGTTAGATAATCTGCCGCAAGCCGATGGCAACCGAATCGGAATGTGGGGTTTCAGCCGCGGCGGTATCACTACTTTTATGTCGAAGGCCAAAACCGATCGTATCGCCGCTGCTGCAGTGATCGGGGGCTCGACCGATTCCCAAAACAGCCCGCGCCTTGAAGAGTTCAAGACTTACGTTTATCCAGGAATCCTGGCTGGCTATGAAAAAGATCCCGACGCTGCGGTCAAAGCGATATCTGCTGTATCATGGGCCGAAGATTTGCCGGAGAAGGCTCCGATCCTGCTGTTGCATGGCACCGCGGATGACCGAGTAGCGCCGCATCAGATCTTAAATTTCGCGAAGAGGCTTCAAGCCTTGGACCGAAATTATCGGCGCCTCATGATCGAAAATGGCAGTCACAGCCTCGCCGAGCAGTTCCTTGACGTTCGCCGCGAATTGGATCGTTGGTTCGATCAGCATGTAAAAAAGACGCGGTGATCGAGATTCCCGTGACGAAGATCCAATCTGATATTTTCTAAATTTTGATGGTCACTTTTTCCAAAAAATGAACGTGCCCGCCGCTCAAAACCGGCGGGCAATGCTGTCAAATTAGGCGAGCGATACCGGACCATATTATTTGTTTCGTAATAATAACATGACTCCAAGTTCTCGCAAGGGAGCTTGAAGGTATTATTATGACGTATGGAAAGCTTTTTGCGCGTGTGTAAATGGATGTCAGACGAAGCTATTTAATATTCTCTACAACAAATCTCTTAGTGAAGTTCGTTTTTTGTCCCCTAAAAAAAAAAAAAAAAATCAGCGTATCAGGTCAATACTTCTGCTAATCATACATCTAAACCATTATTTTCTTTTTGTTCTTGTTTTTCTCGTTCATATCATCTTAAAATAATGATAATTCAGGAATTTCTGGTTTAATTTGGTATATAGTATGAAAAATTCCAAGCGCTCTAAATTCTTCAGTTATGTAATAATCTTTGCGATATTCTATTTTATCGGGATGTAAAATTTATTTCTTTCCAGTTTAGTTTTCTCTTTTTTAAGGTATTTTTTTTTCTTTTGAAAGGCGAATGTTGCGAAGTCATGTTTCATCAAATTCAATATAATTAGTGCTAACAAAAGAGAGTCTAAACGATGATTCTTCTTTGCCGTAAAAATGGCTACTACCCTTTTGATGTAGAAATAAATTTTTCTATGGATAGCAAATAAAAGTATACCACCCAGCTCTTCTTATCCAGCTGAACTTCATAGCACAAGCTTTTACCCTTTTGAGCCTAGAGAAGCTTCCTTCTGGAGTAACAATGGTTGCAGGTAACGTTGCAAGAACATGAGCAAGAAGAAATATATATTTGGAAAAGCTGAAGTTGTAAGCTTAAAGAGAAGACACAGCCCAGGAGATCGCAGAAAGGTTGATAGAGCTGGGAAAACCCATAATTGATCTGTACCGCTCAACCTATTTTATTACACAGATTCCAGTCGTACTCCGTTTTTTAAAATCCGGTAGACGTTCTTCATTTTTTTTAATTTTATTGTTTCCTCCATTTCTATTCTCTACTTTTTTCGGTAAAAAATCTTCGGAAAACAGGATTATCAATAATTCAAATAACATACTATTTAACAGTACATTAAGGCGGATAGAAGCTTTTTTTTTTATGGTCGATTTATGAATACGAGCAATTTATTAGTCCTACTTTGTGTAAAAAAAACTTTAACTCTAATATTATTAGTTGATAATATGATGTTAAATTCATTTTCCAAATGAATTAGTGATCTTAAATTATAGTCTCAAAAATCATTTAACATGTACTTGCTTTAATCATGAAGGATGAAAAGGATGGGGTCTAGAAGTGACTGCGCTAATTACCTGGGACCCCTTTTTTCTGTCAACGAAGAAACTTTTTCAATGACTATGCTAGATCGATATAGAAACATTATTCGCAAAACTTGGAGACCAGAACAATTTGATTTTAAATAGGATCGTTCAACAATTAAGCATATTTTCACGATTCGACAAATAGTAGAAAAGGGCAGGAGTGCCGATAGAAAGCATTTATTGCCTATATAGACTTTCATGCTACGTTTGATTCAGTTTACTGACTAGCCATATGGCGAGTGTTTGTGATGACAGTCCTCCCAGTGAAATATTGAAGACTATTAGAGGATCTGCACCATTAGATCGAAAGCTGCGGTCATGTGAACGGCCAGTGCATCCCGTTCTTTATGATAATTAAGGGATTGCAGCAAGAATGTGGAGCGACCCCAAAATTCTTCAATGTCTTCACACACCATATTATGACAAAGACTAATTCTCGTCTAAGGTTTGGACTCAAGTTCAAGGATTGTGTTATCTCAGACACTGACGTTTATGCCATTCTGATGGAATCCATAGAGCAACTGTTGGAAGTGAATTGAATTTTGCAGGCTAAAGCAGCAGAAGTTGGAGTTCAGACTGGAAGAACACAATAACCATTGCCATTGTCCATCCTCTCCTGCTGAAGACTCTCCAGTCATCTTGGTCAACACCACACGCATTAGAGTTGTTCTGATGCTCACTAACTTGAGCTCTATAGTTTTCTCTGATGACTGACTCCTATCTGAGCTGCAATTGAGAATATCCCATCTGTTTTCTACTGGGGGCATTGGATGCTGTCATCGAAGCTATAATGTCCTACGAAGCTAAGACCGGGCAATCATTAACTGTAATTTTAATTCCTAAGACATTTTCAATCACAGCCTAAGAATCATTTTGTCAGGGCTGCAGAATTAATCCCAGCAATAAGTTTTGTGTCTTAAACAGTATTTTAGATTAGCATGAGTTTATTCTATAAAACAAGTTCTGGGCATAGTGTGATCTTCGAATTGATGTTTTTAAGATGACAATAAAAAGGGTTTGGAAAATGGGGTATTCAGAAGTCTCAAGTTCGATTCACTTTTATACCAGTTCAAGTCGAGAAATTTTAACATAAATGCTTTATTATTTCTTATTATTAATGTTGCTGAAAATTATTTATAGTTGATTACTCATTCTGACTGCATAGTGGATACGACTGTGCTGCTGAACTGAAGGCCCTCAGGTTCAAATCCCTACTGTTTCAAGGAATATAACATTTCTTTAAAAGCCTGTATGGCGCAGTGGATAGCATGTTTAGATCTTTAAACAAATTTTTTCTATAAAAAAAAAGAAAGAAAGCCAAGCTAAGCTAAGCTAAGCTAAGAAACGCTATTTGGTAGTTAAGTGGAATCTCAGTGGTCGGAATAGGACTCCAAAAAACTAACAAGTAAAAACCGACAAGAGGTCCTTTGGGATTTCTTTTTTTTTGTCAAAGCTTGCGTTTGATAGTTTGTTGACAAGAGGCCTTGAAATATTGTTAATCCCTTGCATGGATTGCTTCCTCAAGAAGTAAATCCGTATCTGCTGTAACGGGCTGCTTCTCAGTCCGTTTCTCGTCCATCGTTTGCTGCTTTACATCTAGATGCGAAAAAATTGTGTCCCCTACATATGGAAAAAATTAGGAAGCAAAATCTGGTTAGTTTCTCACTTTATCATCTGTGCAAGGCGTCGCCTTTGTTTTGGATATGGGGGATGTGGGGGTTTGTAAATATTGTTAATCCCTTACATGGCTGGCTTCCTCAAGAAGTAAATCTGCTTCAGCTGTAACGGACTGCTTCTCTGCCCGTTTCTCGTCCACCGTTTGCTGCTTTACATCTAGATGCAAAAAAGCTGTGTCCCCTACATATGGAGAAAAAATGAAACAAAATCTGGCTAGTTTTTCCCTTTTTATCATCTGTACATGACGTCGCCTTTGTTTTGAATATGGGGGTTTGTTTCCTTTCTTTTTTAACCTTTAAATATATTTCTCTTAATCTTCTTTATATTTTATTGGTTGTTACTTTTTTAATCTTATGACATGCTATGACTCATGTAGATTTTCATATTTTGTGACAAATTTTTTTTTGACTGTTTTAAGTAATACTTAATAGATTATTTATTCATTCTATCAAGCTAATTTTATATTCTTTTCAATTTTTTAGTTTATTTTCGTTTTTAAACTTTTTTGATGTCTTTGTGCTGTTTTTGTCTTGACACCAAAATTCGAAATCGATTTTTAATTCGGCTTTTTCTGGCGAGGCTTTCCGGGAAGTGCCAGGAAATTATAGGTCTAACGGCTGTTGTGTCAATTAACGAAAATTCAGATGGAAACCAAATTTATTATTTGAAATCTTGGGGGGAGAACGAACTTTTCAGCACAAACATTGGCTCTTTTACGCTTTTTTGAGCCGGGTCGCTCCTTACTTACAGCTCGTTACCACAAACTGTTCGATACTCACCAAGGCAAGCAATGGCTGAACCAAGAGATCAATCAAGAGTTAAAGTAAAAAGCGTAAAAGAGTCAATGTTTGTGCTGAAAAGTTCGTTGCTGGTAAATCCAACATTCTTCTGAGTATTATATTCACATAGTTGGTCGTTCCAACTTTCTTTGCTTTCCAAATCATATGATGCATTTTTCAGTATCAACAAATACGACTTTCTAAATATGTGGATTGCTTAAAACATTCGAGGTCAAGAAGCCGTAACTTTGATTAAGCCTTCAAAATGAAGAGTTGATTAGAGCTAGCTCAATTAGTTCTTTATCTTTTCGAGGAATTCGAATTCTTAGCTTTTGAGTTACCTTTAGGCTCCCCTAACAGTCAAGAACTACTCAGAATAATTCATTCTTAAATTTTCAATCTGAGATGCAGCAAAATTAAGAATAAAAAAAGGAAAAGAAAAAATCAAACTGTTTGGCCTGCTGACCAATGATCTGCTCAGTGCAGATACCGATCTCCTGATTCACTGACCGTGTCTGGGAGTGCAATTCGCAGTTGAGGTGAAGCATCCGATACTTCCTGTGTTTTTCTCCCACATTTCTCTAGATACCCATTTGGAGCTGGTTCGATTCAGGGTGATTTAAGAATATTCTTATGGCTAAACCAATCCAAGGCAAAACACTCTCATTATTATGTAAGCTAGTCATGTTGGGCTTGTTAGTGCTAGTGTTCTTAGTTTTTTATACTTTGCAGTACAAGTAATCAAATATCTGAACTTTTGTTCCCTGCTATAGACATATCGGTTATAGCCAAAAATCGTAATTAACTTTATTCTTTTCAACAGATATTCACGCCATCTACGTTCACCTGCTTATCTATATTTGTCAGTGGAAATTCAAATTCTTAAAATGACCACCAGATAGCAACATTTTAGCGTTTTGGGCAATTCCTTGTCGAAAATCATTATGTTCTATCCCCTGGAGCCAACTGAGTAGTTAGCACCAGGAAAAAGAATTAGTTAGTACCAATATTTTGCAAAGTCAACCGCTTAGCAATGCATTTATGCAGTGCCTTTAAACTGGACGGCCCTTGGACACAGGGCCGAAATATTCACTGAATTGAATTCCTCTAGTGAGGCCACTAACCCAAGGTGCCCTTTGATGGTTTTCTGAGTAAATCGTTCAAAGTATTCCGCATCCATTCGGTGGACAAAATCTTGGATGACTAAAGGATTAAGTTCTGGGCAGGCCTTCTCTAATCGGTGAATTCGATTTGGATCATCCATGATGAGCAAAGTATACTGAAAAAATTACGCATTGTAAGGTCTATAGTCTAATCGACTATAATGCGATTTGTGATGAAAGTACCTAGCCATCAACATTCTCAGCCGCAGCCCAAAATTTTCCCCAAAAACCAAACAGGTGTTGATCCGACTCCTCTCTTACTTTCTTCCTCCTTGGAACCCCAAGAGGTTGCTCGTCTGTTAAAGCCATATGGTATTGAGAATCCTGCTCAGGCTGACATTAATTTGCAGGCCATGGCTGGAAATCCCGAAGAACGACGGGCCTTGGCTGAAATACTGAAAGATATGTTGGAGGCCGTCCGTGATACGGCAGACCCGGATCAAGCGTTAAATGCATGGGAACATTATGTGGCATCGGGAATCCAACGGGGGTCGTTGTTTCAATTCCTGGCCCGAGCCCCAAGAATGTTGCATTTGATGTGTACGATTTTCGGGAATAGTCCGGCTATGGGAGACACGCTTATTCGAGATCCCATGCTCATTTATTGGCTTGCAGAAGAACGAGTGGAAAGTCGTTCTCCAACTTGCAAGCAAATGAACCATAATTTACGGGAGTCGTTGGGCACGTTTAAAACCTACGAATTAAAGTGCGATGCGATTCGTCGTTTCAAGCGGAGAGAAATGTTGCGCATTGGCATCCGAGATTTATTGGGAGTTGCGGATGTCAAGGAAACCGTTTCCTCCCTCTCAGAGCTGGCCACTGTGCTTATTCAGGTGGTGTACGAAATCGTCGATGAGGACTTATGCACACAACATGGGTCTCCCACTCATCGGACTCGTGATGGTCGGTGGGTGGAATCAAGTTTTGTCGTGATGGGTATGGGCAAACTCGGAGGGGGGGAGCTCAACTATAGCTCTGATGTTGATCTTGTGTATTTATATGAATCGGATAAAGGTGAGACTCGCGCATCCACAAAACAAATTTGTGTGACGAATGAGGAGTATTTTGAAAAACTCGCTCGCGAAATGACCCAGGTTTTGATCGCTGCAACAGATGAAGGATCGGTATTTCGCGTGGATTTGCGATTGCGTCTTCCTGTATACCTTTTTGGAAGATAATGTTGAAATTGTAATGGAATGAAGAGAAAACATTGCAGTTTCAAAAAGGATCGGTAGGGCGGCCTCACCGGCAATCTCGGCCCGCGATGGGGCGACACCTTCGCCAGGGACCTACATCCAGACCTTCAGGCCGATTTCATCATGGCCAACCCGCCCTTCAACATCAAAGATTGGGCACGCAACGAATCAGACCCGCGCTGGCGCTATGGCGTTCCGCCGGCTGGCAATGCCAACTACGCCTGGATCCAGCACATCCTCTCAAAGCTTGCCCCCGGCGGACAGGCCGGCGTCGTCATGGCCAACGGCTCAATGTCTTCCACCTCTGGAGGCGAAGGCCAGATCCGCGCCGAGATGGTCGAAGCTGACGTCGTCTCCTGCATGGTCGCACTCCCCACCCAACTCTTCCGCTCCACAGGAATCCCGGTCTGCGTCTGGTTCTTCGCCAAAGATAAGGGCAAGCGCGCCGGCAATATACTCTTCATCGACGCGCGCAACCTCGGCCACATGGTGGACCGCGCTGAACGCGCCCTCAGCGACGACGACATCACCAGGATCGTCGGGACGTTTCACGCCTGGATGGGAATCAGCTCGGATGCCGCGAGCGCAGAGTACGCGGACGTTCCGGGCTTCGCCTACTCCGCAACGCTCGCGGAAGTCAAAGCCGCAGGCTACGCGCTGACGCCCGGGCGCTATGTCGGCGCTGCCGAGGTCGCTGAAGACGGTGAACCCCTCGAGCGGAGGATCGAACGATTGAGGTCGGAACTGGAGCGTCAGTTCGCGGAATCGTCTCGGCTGGCAGACTGCTTCCGCGAGCAGCTGAGCAGACTCGCATGAATCGGAAACGACTCTCGGCCATCGCCGAAGCGGGGGGGCTGGTCGGCGGTCCCTTCGGCTCGTCACTTGTTAACGCCGACTACACACAACGGGGCGTACCGGTAGTTCGCGGAACGAACATGAGCACGGGACGATACGTGGGCGGCGAGTTCGCATATGTGTCCGATGAGAAGTTCGCCCGTGACCTGTCCCGAAACTCGGCTTCGCCACACGACATCGTTTACACACAACGCGGCACACTCGGTCAGGTCTGCCTCGTTCCAAGCGACGGTCCGGACACCTACGTTGTATCTCAGAGTCAGATGCGACTCCGCGTCGACAGGGCCCGCGCCGTCCCCGAGTTCGTAAGCTGTGTGGGAAAAAGGCAAGTTCGACATTGCGCGGATCGACGAGATCGAGCGTGAAACCAAACACGATGTCATCGCGTTTCTGACGAACCTCGCCGAACATGTCGGTCCGGACGCGCGCTTCATCCATCAGGGCATGACATCCTCCGACGTCTTGGACACAACGTTGGCCGTCCAACTGACCCAGGCGACGGACATCCTTTTGAAGGATCTCAATGGGTTGTTGGATGCCCTCCGACGCCGTGCGATTGAGCACAAGCACACGATCTGTATCGGTCGCAGCCATGCCATTCATGCAGAGCCCACGACCTTTGGCCTGAAGCTGGCTGGTCACTATGCGGCATTTGACCGGAATCGAAGCCGATTGCGGGCCGCACGCGAAGAAGTCGCGACCTGCGCGCTGTCAGGGGCTGTGGGGACTTTTGCCAATATCGATCCCAGGGTTGAGGCGCATGTCGCCGAAAAACTGGGCCTGCGCCCTGAGCCGATCTCAACCCAAGTCATACCGCGCGACAGGCATGCCTCATTCTTTGCCTGCCTGGGTGTTATTGCATCGTCGCTCGAAAACCTGGCGGTCGAGGTTCGACATCTGCAACGCAGCGAAGTCCGCGAGGCTGAGGAATTTTTCTCCAAGGGGCAAAAGGGTTCCTCGGCAATGCCCCACAAACGGAACCCGATTCTCAGCGAGAACCTGACGGGATTGGCCAGAATCGTCCGGGCCGCCGTTACCCCGGCGCTGGAAAACGTAGTCCTATGGCACGAGCGTGATATCAGCCATTCTTCGGTCGAACGCGTCTTCGCCCCTGACGCGACGGTTGCTTTGGACTTCGCGCTGGCGAGGGCAACCGGGATGGTCGACAAAATGGTTGTTTATCCGGATGCAATGCGCGCGAACATGGACTCCCTGGGCGGACTTGTTCACTCCCAGCGCGTCCTGCTCGCCCTAACTCAAGCGGGCATCAGCCGCGAGGACGCGTATGCGGCCGTCCAAGAAAGCGCGATGGCAATTTGGGAAAATGGCGGAAGTCTTCTGAACAAGCTGAGGGAAAACGCGTCGATTACCGCCAGCTTGTCGGACGCCGAATTGGAAAACCTGTTCGACGATGCCTATCACACCAAGCATGTCGACACGATTTTCGAACGGGTCTTCTCAGCGTCGTAGCCTAAACCTCGTCGCGAATTTGGTCTCGCGCGGTGGACATTAGCACGGCTTCGGCCAGGAGAACGAACATGCCTCGTATCGTTGGTGTCGATATCCCCGACAACAAGGTGACCTGGGTCGCCCTGCAGTACGTCCACGGCATCGGCAAGAGGAGCGCCCTCGCCCTGTGCGAGAGCCTCGGCCTCGACCCGACCCGCCGCGCGCGCGACCTGAACGATGAGGAGCTGGCCCGTCTCGCCAACGAGATCGAGTCCAACTTCGTCGTGGAAGGCAACCTGCGCCGCCAGACCCAGCAGAACATCTCCCGCCTGAAGGAGATCGCCTGCTACCGCGGCATGCGCCACCGTCGTGGCCTGCCCGTCCGTGGCCAGCGCACCCAGACCAACGCCCGGACCCGAAAGGGCCCGAAGAAGACCGTGGCGGGCAAGAAGAGCGTCAAGTCGCTCCGCTAGTCCCCAATCTGACCACCTAAGTACCTGTCCCCACGCGACCTAGGCGGATCGGGGCCCGGAAGGGCCCGGTCGGCCAGAAAGTTGCAGGGGACGCCGGGCGGGGTACTCTCGCCCGTTCCCGCCCGAAAATCGGGCCCCATCCGTCGGAGGATGTCCATGGCGGGCAAGAAGAAGATTCGCCGCAACGTGCCGAAGGCCGTGGTCCATGTCCACGCGTCGTTCAACAACACCATCGTCACGTTCGCAGCACCGAACGGCGAGACCCTCTGCTGGGACTCGGCCGGCACCATCGGCTTCAAGGGAAGCCGCAAGTCCACGCCGTTCGCCGCCCAGAAGGCGGCCGAGCGCGCGGCCGGAATTAAACGCGCCGGTGTTAAAAAAATACGGGCTGAGGCGGCCGGATTTCAGTTTGAATTCGCCGAAGCGGAGCGCGCCCAGTTCGAGCGCAAAAGCTATGAATTCGCGGTGGTAGTTCTGCATCCTGTCGTGGTCCCGCCGCTTGCATTGCCACGGCCCTGGCCGCGGCGTGAGCGGTTATGATAGCGCCAGTCCCGCGTTCGCTGTTCCCGCGTTCGCCGTCTGTCATTACGGAGCACATGATGCGCATCATCAGCGTCAACCTGAACGGTATCCGTTCAGCGCACAGGAAAGGGTTTCATCAATGGCTGGCGCGCTGCCGCGCGGACGTGGTCTGTTTGCAGGAGACCAAGGCGCAGGTGGCGCAACTCACGGACGACGTGCGCTCGCCGGGGGGCTGACATACGTACTAATTTGATGCCGAAAAAAAGGGCTACAGTCCGGTAAATGTATTAAAAAGAGCTAGCTATAAGGAAAAATCTAACTTTTGTTTTTAAGTATCTACGAAAGCTGTGCGTAGTTTCGGCGATAACAAATTTATTAATTTGACCGTCTTTTAAGTCACATTACATCCACAGCCATTCCTAGGGTTGGTGGTGACCGGGTAAAAATTAATTACAGCGCCATTCCTGAGTCAAATATAAGCAAAAATTGCCTAATCAAAGTGAAGAATTTGATAAAAGTGGGCAATCCCCCAGCCACAGCAAACACACCTCCGAAGCTGCGGCACCCAGGATAGCTGAACCGTTTGCCCCTTTAGGAACAGCTCTGATTACATATAAATTTCACCAAAATATTTACTAGTTTTGTAGTCAGCAACAACTAATTGATTCATTTTAAGCTTTATCCTCTTTAAACTATCCTCTTTCAACTAGGATGAGAAAAGTAACCTAGGTTTGATTTAGAAAGAATACTTTAATATTTTTTTTCACAACCTCACGCTTTTCATTACGCAAGGTTAGTCCTTTTGAAAGTTTAAATGCTTTATCTTACCATTTTAATAAATTAAATAAATTTATGAATTTAACCCTTAAGAAATATAAAAGAAACAATAAATCTGTTCTGCAGCAAAAAAACTGACAAAGAATGTTTTATGTACGAGCCTGTCCTACTTAGTTTTTAGAGGCTCTAAACAAAATAAATTATTGGTTTTGCTTTTTACTTATAGTGTTTAATGTTATTTTAGAAAAATACAAGACTCTGCTGTGAAATCAAACGTCAAAAGTGAAATTGGCTCGCCCCGATACAGTCTAAACTGGGATGACTACTACCGTTTGGACGTGGTAAGTACCCTTCCAATTAGAAGTCATTTTCTTATTTAACTATTTCTTGTATACGGCATATATCCTATTTTTAGTGGCTTATTTCAATGTTGTTCGAAATAATACTTCAGTTTTATTTTGTTTTATTCTTCGCTCACTGACAACCTTCCACGGTTCCTTAGTGGCAGTATTATTACTGGGCAATTCGAGCCTGTTGTATCTTCCCTGTAGTTTATTAAACGAACTAAAATTAAAAAAATATTCTAATCAAAGTCAATATCAAGGTTAAACTTGATGTCTCGACATCTGGGAACAAAATTAAAGGCAAAGACAGATCTGGCATTTCTACGCAGAGCTTCAGGAGGAATCAAACTTTTTCAAGAGCTGTGAATGTCCGAAATATGTGAATGTCGACATTCACCGGTAAATGTCCGATTAACGTTTTTTTCTCCTTTTTTTCCCCACTGCCAATCAACTTTTTCAGTTTTATGCAAGGTTTGACGGTGGTCAGGTTAGGCTTTAGGTTAGCCCAATCTAAAATAACTTTAACTTTTACAGTCAAAGCTTGCATAAGACTGAAAAATCTGGTTCGCAAGGCTAATTGAATCGGAGTTTCTGACATTCACAGGTGATGGTCGACATTGATCAGATTTCGGACATTCACAACAAGGCTTAGGCTTTTGCAACAAGGCCTACAAGGTCTACAAGGCTTAGAGAAGCCTAGCTTGACACATACATTTTCATATCTTACAAAACTTGTAAAGGTTTTTGAAGACCTAAGAGGTCAAGATTTTGAAATGAAATTAGAACCTTGTAATTCTGCATTAATAAAGAAGATTGTTTCTTCAATAAAATCAAACAGCGCTGGGACCGATGGCTTCAACCTACGAATTCTAAAATCAGTGCTTCCGAATACTCTTCCAGGACAAGTATTTTTGATAAATCTGTCAATGGCAGAGGGTCAATTTCTTCATTCGCTGAAAATAGCCAAAATCATCCCACTTCCAAAGTCTGGGCCTCTAAGTGACCTTTCAATGTTTCGAGAAATAATGACGAGAATGATGATTCAAAATTTTCGAGAAATGATGAGCAAACAAATCACATACTTTGTCAAGTTCTTGGACTATGTCGCCACCAACATTTAGGCTATGCTGTTGGGGAACAGGACTACCCTTGATCACTTCATTAATGATTTTCCATTAAAAATAAATAAGAAAAAAGCTAAGCACGACGACCTGCCCTCTATAGCGACTCTTCCTAAAAACTACAGAATTATACATAAAGATAACTAAGAAGTTTCAAGGCAATGATTCAATGGTACACATGGGCATTATCATTACCGCATGAGGGAGAATCCAAGTGCCTATATCTCTATCCTTTCTTTGCTTTCTTCTTTCAAACATTTTTGTTCTATGGATTGGTAAGCAATTAACATTGAACTTCTCCAACTTTTTGGTATTCCTCCCGGAAGTTCAAAATAAAAATAAAAATCCTTTTTAAAACTTTCTATGAAATGACTCTATGAAAATCATCACAAACTTATCAAGTGAAATCGTTGCATTGCTTTTTTTATAATATTTATTTATTTATCCTAAAAGAGCGTGGTAAATCCTTTACTATGGAAACTAAAGTTTTCTCTTCATTGAGAGACTTCCATAATTTTTTTTCCTTTTTTTTTCGTCGAACGCCATTTATAGCTCATGTGGTTTTACAATGTGTTTTCTTTTGATGTATGCATTATCACCAAAAGTACATTATTTTTTCAGTTTCACTTTCTTTTGAAAAAAAAAAATGCTTAAAAAAATTGTCAAGTAAACATGGTCAAGCGGCGCTGTTATGTATATTCCAACACATACCTTTGATTGAGAATGAAATTCTTCTAATTCTTTCTACAGTCTTTCGAAAAAGCCATGGTCCTTTGCTTATCTCCTAGGACCATTAATCAAATGCAATCACCCATGGGGCAAAAATAAAATAAAAAAGACAAATGAACATGCATCCGTGATATGTCTTCTGGAAAAAATGCAAAATTATACATTTTTGTACACAGATCCTTGAAACCTTAAGCAACTGGATTATCTGATATGCTGAACCTGATGAAAGGGCTTTCTGTGATATTTATTCGTCCAAAAGTATAAGCTTAGTAGCCAACATATTTATGTACTGGTATATATCGGTCCTTTGCATTTGTATCAAAACAAATCATTTCAATTTTTGATAAGTAGGCTACTTATATTAGATATTTTATTCGAAACAAAAGAAATTTGTCTTTAATTTAGTTTGACTGAATTGTTTTTATATTTTTGTTGGATAGGAGAGTTATTATGGCCTACTGATGAGAATATTACTATAATAAGGATATTTGATGTCTCGATCTTTTTAATTTTTTGCCATTGTTATTAATCCTTTTTGCAAGTGAATTTACAAACTGTAGTTCTTCTACCAAATTATAAGTTTAATAACAAAATATGTATGCATTTAAGTATATCCATGCTAAACCATGTATACTGAAACTTATCATGAGTACCGATATTTAACACTTTATTCCAAACTAAAAGGGTCTTTCTTCCTTTAATTCAGTTTGAATGGTGTGCTTTTGTATTTTAATTAGGGAGCAGGATCTATAATTGCCATTAAATGAGGGTTTTCCTGAAATACTAGATAATTTGGATTTTATTATTTTCAATTTTTATCATTGTTATTAATTGTTTTTGCTTGTGAATTTACAAGCTGAGGTTCTTCGTGCAAACACATGAGTTTAACCGCCTAAATATTTATGCACTTAAATATATCAAAGATTTTACTATAATAAGCCAATGTTTATTTCTGCAAAAATTAATCAATGTTCCATTTTTTGAATGGATTTTACAAATATATGCTTCAAAAACATAAATACTATGTAGTGACTCTTGGAATTGACATTGCTCGAAAGATGACATATTTAGAAGCTGCTTTAACTAAGTTTGGGAGGGACTATTAACCATTGAATACATCAAAGATCACACCAACTGTTGGTCTCAATATAGGAAAGGTGTACTTCCTGTGAGTTAAAGTCAGCTTCTGGGATCTTGGCAGACAGGAGGGATTAGAGTCCTGATGGGACAAGTCTCTTTCTGGCATTTAACCTGTTAACATCTATGCTGGGTAAATTTTGAAATTCGTTTTGAAAGTTATTATAATCCCAAATTCAATCATTGACCAGTTCGGAGCTTTATAATCTGGATTATTTATTTCATTATCATGTCAAGGCCCATGAAATTCACATGCCCAGAGTGCAGACTTCGTGCCGCTAGTGGAACAGTGCAGTGCAGTCGGTGTCAACGGTGGTTTCGCCCAAAGTGCGCAGGCATTTCTATTGAAGAGAGAAAACAATGTGGTGAGTGATTATGTTTAAACTGCGAGTTTCCCCGTTCTCTGAATAATGGCCCTGAACCACCTTTAACACCACTTTTTCTACCCCCTGGGTCCAAACCCCGCTGTACAGCAAAGTCAGTCACAAAATCAACAAACCCGAAATAAGTTTAAAGAAATCAAGCCTCCCAAGTCCTTAACTTATTCTTATTCCCGGATCACCAGGAAACCTTCCCCCATTCCTTGCACTTCATCCTCCCCCTGGCTACCCTACCAGTATGACTCTGGTTTGAGAGTTCCCACACGCAAAAATTATCCTGTAATTCTTAGTCCATCCCAAAAATTATCCGATAAATCACATTCCCCAGTTGAAGCTTCACTCTTAAAGTCCAACCATAGACCAGTTAATGCTCACTGATTGCCCGTGATTATTTAGATAAAAGAAATAGTTTCCTCTCTTTAATAGAAGAAAATTTTACAAAAAAGTAAAATTTTTATCACAGCTCTCACAATTTACCCTCAACTTTTAAAAGTCGACCTCTTCCAATCCCACTTCAAAACCGGTTTAGTAGTCTTTCGGTCCAGGGTAGCGAGTTTGAGCCTTACGGCAAACCCTCCTACAATACCCAACGATTTCTCGCCACTCCCAGCCATCCGGTCCATGGCATTCGAGGCAGAACTGTGAAAACAGCGGGCTGATCTCGCGATCGAAATCAACCGGGCGCGTTGGAATGGGCGCTTGGTGAACCTTGTCGTTGGGCTTCTCAGTCGGGGACGGTTCCGACGCACCGAGTCCCACAAGGAGTCCCGGAAGTAGGGACAAGCCGGTGGTGAAGAATCTCAGGGGACGGGGGCTGTGGGGCGGCTCGTTCCGCATAGGCTTCCCATTGGCGTGCTATCCGGGCTTGGGGCCGTGGCGCTATGAGAGGGGGAGGCTCACAGGGCCCCCGTCTTCGGCTGCAAGCGTTCCGGCTTCTAGAATCTCTTGGGCGTCCCGGCAGATGCGGTCCTGGCACAGCGCGGTAAAACTTTCCCCAGACTGAATTC
>JAAAKM020073195.1:106887955-106910139 GCA_010016025.2 Alatinidae sp. Z8VKAUB7J3 | reverse complement strand
ACGAGGGGGGCCGTGGCATTGGTCTGGGCTGTCGGCAGTTCAGGTACTTCGATTGCTTGGCCGTCTGGGTTGTCCCGATCCGCGAGGAGTAGTCGACCATTGTCTCTCGGTTCGATCATGAGTGTGCCTTCCGTCCCGTAGAAGATGGTGGTGTAGGCCGTCATCTTGTCTAGTTGGGTCCAGGAACCCTCGGCCGTGGCCATGGCATCGTGATAGGTGAGAGTCAGAATGGCGTTGTCTTCCACCGTGATGTCCTCTTTGCAAAAGCGTCCTTTCATGCCGTCGACCCGAGTCGGCATTCCGAGCATGGTCCGAGCCAGGACCGCGCCGTAGCAACAGTAGTCCATAAGGGCGCCACCGCCATTTTCCTCGGGATCGAAGAGCCAAGAACAGAAGTAGTCACTGCAACCCAATTCTTTGGGGCCCGCATGGGCGGCTCGGTATTTGACTTGCCACAGGCGGCCGATCTTGCCGCTGCAGGCGAGTTCCATGGCGTGTTGGAGTTGAGCCCACCAGGCCAGAGGCCAATTGATCATGAGCCGTATGTGATTTTGCCGCGCCAAGGCCAACATTTCGTCGGCTTCCTCAAGAGTCGAGGCCATGGGCTTTTCAATCATGATGTGGAGGCCGAGGCTGGCGGCGTACATGGCCGCTTCCGCACCTTCACGGTTCGAGGAATAAATGAACACGGCATCCAAGGTCTCGGATTCCAGCATGTCATCGTAGTCTTCATAGACATTGCTGCACTGGAAGTCCTTGGCCACTCGATCCGTCAGTTCCTTGTTGGGATCGGCAACGGCCAATATGACCTTATCTGTGTTACATTAAATATTGTATTAAACCGAATGATGTTTCACTCAAGAGAAACCCTTACGCAGTACGTAAAAAAAAAATATAATAGAGAAATATAAAGCTCATGAAACGGTCAGGAAATCTCTAACTTATAATACACGATTTTAACTGTGTAAAAACATCACAAAGGTTAATTTTAATCCTAGAATCCCCAAGAAAATGAACTTTTGATAAAGTGCTAAATACTCAGAATTCTACAAACATAAGAAAATGTTACGAGATAGTTTTTAAAAATAAAAAGTTTTTAATTTAAAGTTTTTAAAACCTTCACCGTAAAGAGTGAGAGTAAAAAAGGGCAACCCCCCTTAAATACAGAGTGATTTCTGTTTGTTTCAAGTTTAAATGTTGACCCTTACTTTCAGGTTAAAAATCTTGTTTTCAAATCATACCGAGAAATCCTTTTCTTGTCCTCCCCAAAACTACGCTGGGGAATCATCCCTAACAAACGTAGTTCTTATATTTTCTAAACTTTGAAGACATTTGTTCAGTAGTAAAGATAGGCGTATTCACTGAAAAAAAATGTATCCGAGAGACTCCTGTGTCTGCTTATGAGAGCATGTTTAAAGTTATTGCATTACAAAAAAAAAACAAAAAAACACCGTTTACTATAGTATGCTACAGCTACTCAATTTTACCTATATCGTCCTGAAGAAAACAATGTCCGAGAGACTCCTGTGTTTGCTTATGATTGTATGTTTAGAATTATTGCAAATAAATAAGTAAAAATTAATAAAAAAAAACTTACACCGTTTACTACAATTGTCCTAACCAATATGACCTTACCTGTGATAAAGTAAAATGTTGTATAAAACTAAAAGATATTTTATTTGAACGAAACTCATCGTAAAACTACAAAGAATGTTTTTTATATATTTCTACTGGCTCTGTTTCCAAGTTGTTCTAGTTCTATTTCATTATCAACCTCATCTTGACTGCCAAGAGTTCAAAAAAAGAATCTGTAGGCGCATTGTGATTTGATTTGAATTCAAAGTAGTCTATACTGTTGTCCTGTGATTGTGTTTAAGGAAGGTAAAAAAAAAAAGGTAAAAGATACAGCATTAGACTTTACAGTCCGTGCCGGCGGTGCTGATCTCCGTTTCTTGGCCCTTCAGCCAGGAAGTGCAATGGGGGGTTGGGGGCCAGCCATCCTGTGCATGTCCGATGGCCAAGGGGGCCAAAATGTTGGTCTATAAAGATGTCCTCAACCGACTTGAAGCGGCCTCTCCAGGGACCAAACAAACCTTTTACTGGCAATTCCTCACTAAACAGGCTAAATCTCAAGCCGTCCAGACCTCAATGACTGAAACAGATCAAACTACCCTTGCCCCCTGTGCGACTTGCGGTCAACCAACGAGTACAGATACTTGCTCATACTGCAAGATGGTCGCCCGAGCCAAGTCTCATACTTAGGCAACACCACAAAATAAATATCTTATTTTTCAAATATTTACCGGTTACAAGAACCCGCCAAGGTAAAGCCCTCACTTCTAAAACTCTACAGTTTTCTATTTAGGTCCGAACTATTTCGACCGAAAATCCATTTGATTGGTATAAACCGCCTCCCTATGAAGCACGTCATCCTGCATTCGGGGACCGTCAAGCTTCATCAACGCGAGGCGCTCATACGAAATTGGAAATCATTCTGGCAGCTAAGGACACTAGACAACTTCAAGCTTAACACCATGCCATTTCTCCCCCTTGAGAATCGTGACGATCTTCGAATCGGTCTGTATATCAAAATTGAAGGATCGTGGTTTAGTCATCCCTTCTCCACGAATACCTTTAAGATCAAATTCAAAAAAGATCTTGCCACCTTACGTGACCTCACAAAAGTAAGACTTTTGTACGATCCCGAGCGTTCCGATCCTATAGCACCTGAGAAATCAGGGGATGAAGAATCGACACGGGATCTAGGTAAGAGTTCGGAGGAACTTATTGGCAAACCCATTGATTCGGATGTTGAACTGAACCTAGACACAGATGAGATTCCCGCCACTATTTTGACGACCGATGAGATGCTGGAAGAAAGACGTGAAGCCTTTGCTACACGGAGAATACAATTACGGAATACCGAACAAGCCTACCAGGGGGTACTCCAACAAAGTAAGCTCATGTTTCGAGAATTACGAACCGGTCATGCAAAGGGAATAGGCAGAGCCTCCGGAATGGTTGCGTCGCTAGGGAAAATTATCACCGACCCATCAAGTTCGATGGCACTCATGAATCTGATGGGATCAACAGAAGAAGTTGAAGATTTTTTCATGCATTCCCTCAATGTGAGTGCACTCTCCATGATGTTGGCACAGGAATTCACTCAAGATGAGGAAGAACTTAAATATATTGGGATGGGGGCTCTCTTCACTGTAAAAATCTTTTTTAAATTGTATCATTTTCAGAAAGTGACCGGTTTATCCAAATGGTCATCTTGACTATCACCATGTTCATCGAACGAGTCAAAATTTTGTAAACTTGAGTAGACATAATGAGGAGTACAGTGAAAATTATAGGATATTATAATCTATTTTTCATATAAATCTATATGCTTTGATAAAATGTTTATTTATTTTCTATTTTTATTATTTTGTTTGTTTTCACGGCCAAGGGGCTTTTTCTAAACAAATATCATTCGAATATTTCAACGAGGGGCATATTTATAGAGTATGGTCGGTTAATTGTCAAAGTAAAAAAGACATCACAATGAAAAGCTATTCTCTTTGGACCCATCTTAGGTATATTATTACCTGAAAATTGTGGTTTCCTTCAATTTTTCTTTTTCGGTTCAGAAATATGAAGCTTTTAGAAAAGTACTACATTTTCGTCAGTGTTGCCAAATTGAAACACGGAAACAAACCAGCAAAACTAATTAGATAATTTGACAACGCTTTCGTTCGGATAAGTTCAAAACATTACTGATCTGTTTATTTCATTGGACAATTATTTTTTCAGCGAAAAAGAAAAGAAAAAAGGATGCAGCACTATAATCTATAGTACAAACAAGTGGTTCTGATCTCCACTCCATGGCCCTTCAGCCAGGAATTGCAATGGAAGGAATGGGGGACACGCAATCTTTTGCTTTGGCACGCCTTACCTGTTTGCCTCTCCCCGATCTCTCAAAGCACTCATTTAGAGCTGGGTCGACTCTAGCTGAGCTTACAGAATCACGGCACTGACTCCTGTTCCAAACCAAACAACCAGCGATATCAGGACTTAAAACCCCGTCCTTACAGACACAGGATTTCAAACCTAAAGTGCTTACCATTCGGCTAAGACAAGTCCAAACGAAAGGTAAACATTATCAATCTCTATGCTGTCAGTTTTTTTGGCTTATGTTTTGTCGTTTTTCCACTACGGTTTTCTTGGTGGATCTTGTCAAGCTTCTAGATCCACCCTTGAATCCTGACAATAACATTCCTAATTAATACTAAAACTTTGGAAGCTAAGCCTCGCCCCCCCCCCTGGTTTAAAGAGCTCTTGGATTCCAAGCAAGTGTCTTTTCTTATTTCCATGAACAGCAAAATATAGCATTGTTTTTACACATCATCTCCCTGTCAGATACATCCATCTTTGGTAAGCTTCCAGGCATATGTATTAACCCTCAAGTTTTCATGTAATAGCTTATATTTTTCAAAATTATTTAGCTCTTTTAAATATCGAGGTTGAAATTTTATTATTTTTTATATATTTTGATAAAATTCCAAACATACAGTCATACCCTCCTCCCTCCCAAAATTCTTATTAACTAGCTCAAATATTTTTTAAATTGAACAGCTCTTTTAAATATTGAAGTTCCGTCATTTTTCATGTAGTCTAGAAACTTTCATACGTAAAGCTGTATCTCTCAGCTTTATATATAACGGCTCATCTTTTTTTAAAATCAATCCGTTCTTTTAAATATTAGGGTGGAAACATTAATACTTTTTATTCTTTTGAAAAGATTCCAGATATACAGTCATACCTTTCGGCCTTATACGCAATTACTTCAGAGGTAGTATCCAATTCACTACAATCAGGAAATGAGTCACCATCAAAACTAAAACCCCCTATGAGGCTCTCACGAAATTTTTTATTCTGTGCCATATTCACTAGCAAGTTGATGAGGGAACTAAAGCTATCGCGACGGCATCAGTCCAAAATTCCACCAACAGACCGGACGGAAATAAACTTTCTAGAGAAATAGCCTGGATCAATGACGAGAACTTTTCCGCAATGCTTCTCTAAGAATGCATGTCATTCATCATTTAATCTTCAAGTTCTTCTACGTAGGTTGCGGGGAAAATGCCAATGTTGCCTTCAAGTTCGCCGACCCACCAACCATCTTCCTGTTTATCATGAATGTTTATTATATCACCTGGAATAAAAAATTGGACAGCATTAAAACTATTAATGTTTACAAGTCGCAGGGATAGAATACATTAGATATTCTGTCAAAACCACAATCATTTGATTTAGTCAAATCATTGAATTTATCATTGTGAGCGTAAGGGTATGCTTAAAAAGTATTTTTTGGCATAATAATTAAAAAATTTTATATGTGGTAAAATGGAGTGTAATCTATTTCATAATTTATTTGATTAAATCACTAAAAAACATCGCCAAAGACCTAAAAAGCTCTGGGAGTAATGATCCTTCTTTGATTGAGGCCCTAAACTCTCTCAGGTTCATCAAAGAAACAAACTCTCTACTTTTTACAGGATCAGAAGAAGCTCTTGAAAGAGGGAAGCCCCTTGTAGAAAAATTTGATATTCCTTCTATTGCAGACCAAAAGAATTTAGCAACAGCACGATGTCGAAAGCGAAGATCGCCCGCCAATCGAACCAGTCGGTCAACAGGCCGCCGATTAATGGTCCGATTCCCAATCCCAGGGCCACGGCCGCCGACCAGAGGCCAAGCGCCAGCGTCCTCAGCCGCTCCGGTGTGGCAACGGTCAACACGGCGACCCCAGTGCCAAAAATGCCGGCTCCACCCACGGCCTGCACGGATCGGCCGGCGATGACAACCGCGCCGCTGTCGGCAAACAGGCAGATCAGGGAGCCCAGCGAGAACATCACCGCCCCAAGCATCAGCAGCCGGAGCCGGCCGAAGATGTCGGAGAACCCGCCCATCACGCCGACCAGGACCGTGGCCACCAGCATGTAGGAAATCATCACCCATTGCAGGGTGTTGCTGTCCAGATCGAGGTCGATCTTCATAAACGGCGCCGCCGCCATGACAGCACCGCTGTTATACGCTACCGCAAGACCGCACAGCAAAGTTGCCGTCCAGGCCAACAAGGGAACGCGATCGCTTTGTTCGGTTTCCGCTGTCATCCCCCACCCCCAAGTCTCGGACCGCACCGGCGCTCCCGAGGGTTTCTCCGGTCGGATGAACCCCGAAGGAAATCCCACCAGATTTGCGGTGCCAAACCGAATCTCTGACATCTGGAATGATTGCAGGGTTTTCCGCGTATGCCAACGTTGTGTGCAACCACATGGCGAAAAAGCTTAACTAAACACAAACGACGTCATTCGGGATTGTCCCGCTTTGAGGAACCGGCGCGCAATTCGATTGCCGTTCGATCAGCATGGAATCGCCGAATTCGTGTGTGCGGTAACCGCGTGCTTCTGCAGTGACGCGAGCAAGCAACCGGGAACCAGCAAAGGCGCCCAGGAGTTGGTAGTGGCTTTCACCCGGTTGATGCATTCCGGTGAGCAGTGCATCAACAACACGCAATTCCGTGCTCGGACCAATCCTGCCCCGGGCGATGCCGCTGCCGGCGGATATGGTCTCATCGGATGACCTTGCCGCTTCCAGCGCCCGAACGACGGTGGTCCCGATCGCCACGGTCCGTCGTCCCCGCGCCTTGGCACGGCTGACGGCGGCGGCGGTACGTTCCGGCATCGAGAAGGGTTCGTCGAACGGAAGCTGGCAGTCCAGTGCATGATCTCCGGTCGATGACAGCCCCGCAGCATGGGTCAGCGTTACAAGCTCAGCGCCTCGTCTGAAACATAAACATCAAAATTATTTTTAAGCTTAATAAAATGGAAACTATAAAGGACAACAGAGTTTAAAGCTCCCAGAACCTATTTTCAATCTAAATCTGTGTATATACAGCATTCGAATTGGAAGTAAGTGTTGATTTTTATTAATAAGAGCAGTTGATGCTAACATTAATCTCAACACTAACGTGTTCCAACTTCAAAAAAGTATTTTGTTGTAAAGAATGACAGGCTGGTCGTCCTAATTCTCTGTAAATTAACGCTTAGTTTTTTTTGCTTTTATTTTTTCTAGGTTATGAAGAATCTTGGTATAGAAAGCATTATTCTTCTAGAGATTATTGGTTTTATAACTGCGGTCCACAATGTAGCATGAAGAGACACAAATAACGGTTTAAGAAGTTCTATCCTAGTCCTTTTATTGACAGGATACGGGAGAGGTATTGGAAGAGAGTGAACTCTCGGATCCGTACTCACAACTTCGATGCAAGGAATGGAAAACAAACTTTTTTCATGACATTAAATGTCTTTGCTGACTACAGTGATGTTGAAAAAATCAACTTGCGTTCAACTATAGTAGATGAATCGACAAGATTTAGTAAAACCGAATATATAACTAATAGTTTCGTACGTAATTTGCCAAACATTTTGCATTATAGAGAAAATGATTGCTTGTCTCCTGTTCTTGACCAAGGCAGTTGTGGTTTGTGCTGGGCATTTGCAGCAAGTACAGTCTTAGAATTTTTCCAGTGCAGCAAGAAATTTAATGAACTAGTTTTGTATAGTCGGCAACAATTAGTAAGCTGTGACACCGATAATTTTGGTTGTGACGGGGGTTTTTATGTCAATGGTTGGGTTTGGGCTGCCAATACAGGTGGACTTTGTGAAGATAAAGAATACTTCAAAGTCCAAAACTATTCCTGTTCCTTGTGAAACAACTTGCCTTAAAGAAAATGTTGTAACTGAGTTTAAATGGACCTCTGCAGATGCTATTGCTATTCAAAATGCATTTTTTTTTTCTGAAGTCCCAGTTGCGGCGGCCTTAGATGCAACTGACAACTTTATATATTATTCAGAAGGAGTTGTTGATGACAAGAGTGTACAGCAACTGCGTATCATACAGTTATCATCGTTGGCTACGGAACTTCAGTAGACGGTACTCCCTATTGGATCGTTCAGAACACATGGGGTACCTCCTGGGGTATGAACGGGGGGCGACAATCGACGTGTGCATCTCGCTCCTTCCCGCTGATTTCAGGTCAGGATCAAGAACCGCGCGCCCAAGGTGGCGCTCGCCAGAGCGAGAAGTGCCAGAGCCGACTAATCAAGATGTACGCCGCGCAGCGATTGATGCCAGCGCGATATTGCTGGACATGGCCCCCTTCCAGAAATCTGAATTTGTAGAAGTGCTTGATGCTGCCGAGCGCCTCCATCCTGATGATCTTGAAAGGTTGCTAGCAGAGGTTGAGCGTTGGGTTATCGACGCAGGCGAGGAAGAGAAGGCTGAGCTTCGTCATACCGTCCGTCGTCAAACTTCACATCGCGCTTATCAGGACGATTCCGAAGGCGACGGAGGCGTTGCGGAAGCTCTGGAGGCAATGGCGATTGCACTTGAACCGTCAGATGCTGCAGCAAGACACCGCTGGCTTTTCGATGATGGGTACATCGAATGGCAGACGTTGGTGCGAGAAGAAGATGAGGGGCGGCTGTCATGGCAAGAACGCGAAGAACGCGTTCAGGAGCGCCGCCTCTCGGCACTGCGTGAGATTGAGTTACAAAGCGGACAAGGAGCACTTATTCCGTTTGCGATGAATGTCGCGCGCCCTGACATTGTAGCAGGCGTTCTCGTTAGTCCCACCGCTGAGCCATCAATCGCCGGAAGCTGGATTGAGAGAATTCTTGCGATCGCAGGCGATGAAAAATCAGACGCGTTCTTGCGCCAAGTTCTTTGGAACGCTGCTCGTAATGACCTTGCAGGCGTTATCGAATATCTCACGGAGCGCCGCGCGCTTGTAGAAGCGGAACAACGGGACAGGGTGGCGCGTTGCTTACCCGGCACGCCCCCCGGATGGACTATCGCAAAAACGTTGGGTGAGCGCTCAGAACGCGCGTATTGGAACTCTGTCCGTGTCCATATTTTCGGCGATATGGCGAATGATGAGGCAGAAGCAGCAATATCAGGTCTCATGAGCGCAAAACGCGCGAGAACGGCCTTCGCTGCCGCCCAATACGACCCCACCAAGCTATCAAGCGCTCTGTGGGAGCAGGTGCTTACCGCAATTGCACAGGGTAGTGAACCTGATGGGCCTTCTCCGAACGCTTACCATCTTGACGAGGTGCTTGTGCGTCTCGATGGAGACCCTGACGTTTCAGACACGCAAATAGCGCGCCTCGAAATACCGTTCGCACCACTCCTGTGTATGACCAACGATTTTTTTCTTTCAGGCATTTCGTCTGAATGGTTTGCACAATAAAAGAATGAAAAAAATCAAGGTTATGCAAACCTAGAATATTTCCTAATAAAATAGACATTCGTAAACTGTAGAAGATTGCGACCAGCTAGAATTGGTAAAATGTTACTCTTTAGCTGTTCTCTGGCTTATCCGAACTGAATGAACCAATCCCTATCTTCAGTATCAGTCACTAATCTGAATTTTCATTCAGTAAGAGCCAGTCAAGTTGCGTGGAACCATGAAAAGGGGAGGAGCCTGAGTAAAAATAAGCAAAGCTTAGGCGTTGGAAGCAAGGAAGCCACCATGAAGCAATAGTTGATGTTTGTTAAGATTTCTGAACGGTTCGAAGACTTTTGACTGTGTGAATTAAGGTTGATTATCGGTTTAATCGGAGCAATTTTAATAATTACTCCTTCTATTATTGATAAATTGTTGTGTCAGAACGATTAGTTGTGTGAATTTAAACAAGCTTAACCATCTTTTTTTACGAAAGGCAGCAAAACGTTGAACTTTACAGAAGTCACTGGCGGCGTAGCGGCAAACCATTTGAGTGAACTAGCCGCCGCCGCCGCTGCAATTATGTCACAAGCTGCCGCTGCGAATAACTCTTCCAACCAGCAAAATCAGGACTGCATTGACCAAGAAATGGCAGCTAGTAAATCAGCCTTTTTAGAACTGCAGCAACAAGCGGCCAACTTGATGCCTCATCACCAACACCCCATGGCTGGGTTAGGAGGCTATCAAATTAGAAGTCCCTATGCTCAGCATATGGGCTCTCAACATGATAGTCCAAGTTTCCCTGGTTCTCGGAGTCATTTAAGTGCTTATCCTTATGCTCACATGGCAGCTGCCGCAGCTGCAGCTGGACAAAATTCTTACCCAGGTTATCATCCTCTTGGATACCCACCACAATGCACATCTCCCCCTAGAGAAGGTAAGAGCAATTTTCTAGTATTTTACAATCTTATTAACTGGTTACTCTTTTCGAAGACAATAATATAATAAATCATTTTGTTTTATGTTATTAAATCTATGTTCAAGTGCCGCACCAATTAGATATATAATATTTGTATTCATGACTGAGTCTAAATTTGGCAATTTCACGAAATTCTATAAAGGCCATATATACTTCTCAATAAGTAGTTGTCGAATAACTCCCTATCCCTCCCCCCCAAAATATTATTTCCGCGAGCTTTTTCTTCCTTCTGTTTTTTAATTTCAATCCAAAAAATTATTTCCGTGATCTTTTCCTTCCTTCTCTTTTTTAATCTCAATCCAGCAAATTATTTCCGCGAGTTTTTCCTTCCTTCCCTTTTTAATCTCAATCCGACAAATTATTTCCATGAGTTTTCCCTTCCTTCTCTTTTTTAATCTCAATCAAAAAATTATTACCGCGAGTTTTTGCTTCCTTCTCTTTTTTAATCTCAATTCTCCAAATTATTTCTGTTTGTTATTTCTCCCTTCTCTTAAAACAAAAATAAAAAAATTATTTCCGCGAGTTTATCCTTCTTCTCTTTTTTTAATCTCAATCCACCAAATTATTTCTGTGAGTTTTTTCTCCCTTCTCTTTTTTAATCTTAATCCAACAAATAATTTCCTTAAGTTTTTTCTCCCTTCTCTTTTTTAATCTCAATCCAAAAAAATATTTCCGTGAATTTTTCCTTCTTTCTCTTTTTTAATCTCAATCCAGCAAATTATTTCCGTGAGTTTTTTTCTCCCTTCTCTTTTTTAATCTCAATCCAACAAATTATTTCCGTTAGTTGTTTCTCCCTTCTCTTTTTTAATCTCAATCCAAAAAATTTTTTCGATTAGTTTTTTCTTCCTTCTCTTTTTTAATCTCAATCCAGCAAATTATTTCCGTGAGTTTTTTCTTTCTTCTATCTTTTAATCTCAATCCAGCAAATTATTCCCGTGAGTTTTTTCTTCCTTTTCTTTTTCAATCTCAATCCAACAAATTATTCCTGTGAGTTTTTCCTTCCTTCTCTTTTTTAATCTCAAACCAACAAATTATTTCCGTAATTAGGCATTTGCAGGGATCTCCGTTTCTTTTGCCCATGTTCGCTGCACGAACCTGCATCTTCCTTTACTTAAATCAGAAAAGACTAGATTTTCATTAAGTTACCAGATCAAATGTGTGGCAAATAGATGTAACCTATTTGAAATAAGTCCGAAGAATCATTGGTCAGTCAGAAAGTTTGTTTTGAGGATTATTCCTTGTCGGGTTTTGGGGACTTACAATGAGATTTAGATCTGATTGATTTGATTTATGCTCACGCTGGGATGGCCCCTCCTCTTTTTTTGACCTTTTTTGCCTTTTAATGCTTGTTTTATTCTCTTGTCTTGCTTTTATCTAAAGATTGCTACTTTGTATTTCTCTGGCGGATTCATTCCGACCCAGGACAAGACCTACCTGGTGGGCAGTATCCGCCTGCCGGAAGGCGCCTCGCTGGACCGCACGGAGGCGGTGGCGCAGCAGGTAACGGAACTGGCGCTGCAGACCGAAGGGGTCAGCCATGCGGCGGGGTTCGTGGGTTTCAACGCACTGCAGCGCACCAACACGCCCAACGTCGGCACGGTATTTGTGCTGTTCGAGGACTTCGATCAGCGGAACCGCCATGCCGAGGACATCGCGACAGAGCTGAACGACAAGCTCGCCGGCATCAAGGAAGGGTTTGCGGTGAGTTTCATGCCGCCGCCGATTTTCGGCCTGTCGCCGACCGGCGGATTTCAGTTTGAATTGCAGGACACCACGGGCGGGTCGCTCAAGGATCTGGAACTTGTGACGCGGGACATGGTTGCGGCGGGCAATGCACGGCCTGAGCTGGCCGGCCTGTTCAGTCCGTTCTCTGCCAGCACGCCGCAACTGCACATCGATCTTGACCGCACCAAGGCGCTGACCGAAGGCGTGTCGATTGGCGACGTTTTCGATGCATTACAGACCTTCCTCGGTGGCATTTATGTCAACGACTTCAATATCTACGGCCGGGTTTACAAGGTCTATCTTCAGGCCGATGTCGATGCACGCCAGGCCGAGGAGGACATCGGTCGGCTCTATGTGCGCAACGACAGCGGCGGCATGGTGCCGCTCAGTGCCCTCGTGACGGTGCATCCTGAAATCGGTGCACGCACCATCAACCACTACAATCTTTTCCGATCGACCAGCATCAATGGAGCCCCCGGCCAAGGCTACAGCTCCAGCCAGGCGATTACCGCCATGGACAGCCTGTCGAAGCAGGTCCTGCCGCAGGGCTATACCTACGAATGGACCGGCAACGCCTACCAGGAGCTCAAGGCCGGCAATGTTGCACCCATCCTGTTTGCGCTCGCGGTGATCTTCGCCTTTCTCTTTCTTGCGGCCCAGTATGAGAGCTTCGTGATGCCGCTGATGGTGTTGCTGGCCGTGCCGCTTGCCATATTCGGAGCCCTGTCGGCGCAATGGCTGCGCGGTTACGACAACAACATCTACTGCCAGATCGGCCTGGTGATGCTGATCGGTCTGGCCAGCAAGGGTGCCATCCTGGTCGTCGAGTTCGCCCGGCGACGCAGGGAAGAGGGCCTCTCGATCGAGGAATCGGCGATGGAGGGCTTTGGCCGCCTGGTCGACCCGCCGGCGTCCGCCTTGGCGCTGACGATCGAAAGCGGCGACATGCAAAGCAGCTTGGGACCCAGCCACCCGCCCGGCCTCTACGGCCAAGGAACCGATCGGCAAGCATTCAATCTTGCCGATGTCATTGACGGCTTACCAGCGTTGGAGCAAGCGCCAGCCGCCGGTATGGCGACAGGCGGATATGTGGCCGAAAAAGCGTTTACGCTGACCCCTTGGTTGCTCGCGGCCGCCTTGGTCTTGCTTGCCATAGACGGCATCGTCGCGCTGGCCCTACGCGGTCTCACCCCTCGTACCGGGGGCGCCGCAAGCTTGGTCCGCCGTTCAGCGACCGCTCTTTTGATCGCCAGCGTCTTTGGCATAGGCATTCAGGCAGGTCAGGCCAGGGCGCAAGATAGGGAAGATCCCACCGACTTGGCCATGCAGGCGGCAAACGAAACTTATCTCGCCTATCTGGTGACCGGTGAGCCAGCCGTCGACGAGATCAGCCGCGCCGGGCTTGAGGGGCTGAGCGTCATCCTTCGCACGCGGACCGCGGTTGAGGCGGCAGGTGCGATAGGCGTCGATCCCAGGCAAGACGAGCTGGCTCTGTTTCCGCTGATCTACTGGGCGGTCACGCCCAATCAGGCGAGTCTCGATCAAGCGGCCCGCGATGGATTGAACCGGTTCATGGCCAATGGCGGAACGCTGGTCATCGACACGCGCGATCAAGGCTTTGCCGGGGCCGGCCTTGGCGCGGGTATCGCCAGGCTGCGTCAGCTGTCCGAAGGGCTGGAAATACCCGCCCTGGACCCGGTTCCGCCGGAACACGTTCTCACAAAGGCCTTCTACCTGATGCAGGAATTCCCCGGTCGATACGCGGGAGGCGAAATCTGGGTCGCAGATCCCACGGACGCCCATCAGGATGGGGTCTCGCCGGTTGTGATCGGCGGTGCCGACTGGGCGGCAGCTTGGGCAATAGACGAAGCGGGCCAACCGCTTTACGCCCCGGTGCCTGGCGGTGAACCCCAGCGGGAAATGGCCTATCGCTTTGGCGTCAATCTGGTGATCTACACGCTGACCGGCAATTACAAAGCCGACCAGGTGCATGTGCCGGCGCTGCTGGAGCGGCTTGGCCAATGATCGAATTCGCACCGCTCATTCCCCTGCCCTACATCGCGCTGCTGGCTGCAGCCGGTGCCGCCTCATTGTTTGGGTTTGTTAGAATACAAATCCTTAACCTTACTATTGTAATACCCAGAAGCTGCCTTTCTCAATTTTCTATTCAGGAACTTTCTTAGATCATTAGCCTGTGTGATATGTCCTTGCTTGAACAAATTGATTTTTTCCTTATTAGTTTTTTAAAAGTCGGAATAGCTAAGGGTATCTTGTTGAAACTTTCATCAAGTTTTGATACAGATGTTGTACTAAATCTAGAGACATCATTGTATCAATGTTGTCAAAGAGTATATATCTGTAGTATCTCAAGAATATCTATGGGTATTGGACCATTGTTCATATGGTTTAGTAGAACCATATTTTAACCCATGCATCTTTTTTATACTTGATACACTGCTTTAAATTGAAACGTTCAGGGTACTGTAATTAGGATGCTGAACAATTTGAAAAAACACTTTTTGTCCCAGCTCTATACAATAGGTGGATTTGAAACGTCTCTGGAATGGCTAAGGGTATCTTGTCATTAACTGTGTTATACACAGTTTAGTTCAACAGTCACAATTCACTTTCAATTAATGGTGAGAAGGCTGTTGAAGTCTCTTCTAGTGACGGAGGTCTATCCAAGTTGTCTAAGGGTGCATCTGCAAAATATCAGAAATGCCTAAGTGCATTAAGCTGATATTCAGTGCCTGAAGAGGGGTATGTTTTACAAAATCATAAGACAGTATGTGGACATATTCTGTGTAAATGGTGTACCTGCAATATTTCAGGAAAATCTAAAGGTATTAAGTGGCAGACCATGACTACGTGTTGATTTAAATCCAAATAAACTATTTACTTCCAATTTTTCACAAGGGGACATCGTTAACATCTCGGGAACAGCTAAGGATAATCACTTAAAACTGTCAGGGAACAATGAGGGTAATATCCAACTAAATCCTAAGACTATATATACACAGGTTTTCGAAAACGTTTAGATAATATACGGTATTTATTTTAAAAAAATCGCTATCACAAGCCCTCAAAGGGCCGAATTAGGTCTTTGAAGTCGACAAATCATATGGTTACACGAACACTGGCAAAACTACAAAAACAACAATGAAAGAGAAAAATTATCATGAATGATCAATTGTGAGTAAATAATTTAGCCGTAAAAAGTCAATGAAAAATTTTAAAAGATAAAAGCTAATCCAAGAAAACCTAAACAGATACAATTGTGAAAAAAATGATAAGATGGCCGCCAGCCTGGTGCGCTTCGCAATTGCGGAGCTACACAAACAAGCTTTCAGCAACTTGTTGGCAAGCAAAGCCGCAGGCCAACAACTCAGCCAGTTCATCGAGGGTTTCGCCAGCTATTGTCAGCACGGCAAAAGTAATTGTATGTTGGCGATTATCAGCCACCATGCCTCAGCCGCCGACAATCTCGCCCCATTACAGGCGGACATTGCCACACAATTTGCCGACTGGCGGCAGTCTCTGGCGGACACTTTTGAGCAGGCAGGGGCTAAACCAAAAAAGGCCAGGCGCCAGGCCCAGGCACTACTCGCCACGCTATACGGAGCGTTGCTGAGCGCCAGATTACAGGGTGATCCGGACATTTTTATGGACGTGGTCAAACAACAGAAGAAAACGTTAAGTGCAAGTTGAATATTGCAGAAACCAGGAACCCGCATGAGAAGTTACCCCACCACTCGCCTGCGTCGCACCCGCACGGACAACTTCGTTCGCCGTTTAGTACGGGAAAATAGCCTCACCTGCAGTGATCTGATCTATCCAATGTTTGTTATCGAAGGCCGGCAGCAAACCACGGCTGTGGATTCCATGCCGGGAATCTCACGTTATTCGGTGGATCTGCTGGCCCATGAAGCCACCCAGGTGCACAAACTGGGTATTCCGGCAGTTGCCCTGTTTCCAAATATTGATCCCACCAAACGCAGCGCACGTGGCGAAGAAGCTGCAAATCCGGACGGGTTGGTGCCGCAAGCAATAAAAGCCATAAAGGACGCCGTCCCTGAACTTGGCGTTATTACCGATGCCGCCCTCGACCCTTATACCACCCATGGTCAGGACGGCATCCTTGACGATAACGGTTATGTCAGCAACGACATCACCGTAGCGGCGTTGTGCGAACAGGCGTTGGTATGTGCAGCGGCTGGTGCCGACGTTATTGCACCTTCAGACATGATGGACGGCCGCGTCGGCGGCATCCGTGCGAGCCTGGATTCAAGCGCGTTCGAAAACACAAAAATTATGGCGTATTCGGCCAAGTATGCGTCCGCATACTACGGTCCGTTTCGGGACGCGGTTGGTTCAAGTGCTAACCTGGGCAGTGGCAACAAGCAGACCTATCAGATGGATCCGGCAAATTCGCATGAGGCGCTGCACGAAATTGCCTTGGATCTGCAGGAAGGCGCCGACATGGTGATGGTCAAACCCGGCCATTTTAGCTCTTTCAAGTGTATCCAGTGTCAACTGGGCGTGAGGTCTTAAATAAAAATTATATACTTAATAAAAATAAGTAATATCCCAAAAATCTGTGCTATTGAAGAAGTCTTTAAAACACATATATACTTTTTATTGATCATTGTCAGGAAGAAAAATTAACTTCTGCTGGTTGCAGGGGCACAAATAACAATAAAAATTCCAATGGTGCACAATCACAAACAGCAGTGTGCTAAGATTTCAAAATCCCTGAGAGATACTGTAGTCATTTTAGAAAGACGTTTGCTGTCTAAGCTAAGAAACTGTAATGGAACCATTTCAAGAATCAAAAGGTATATAAATTCACAAGTAAAGTGCAACTGATCACATCAACGAGAAAGAATATAGGGCCATAGCAACTCCTCTGCAAATGGAAAATTAGCATTTAAAAGGAAATGTTGGGTATTTCAAACTTTTCAGCTACATGGTATGCAATAAACAACGCAAAAAGGTACCATAAACAAGAAAAATACATTCAAACAGCAGTATACAAGTATCATTTGACAGCTTCTATTACAAGTCAACATGTTTACTTCACTTCCCTATATACTTGATAACATTCAGTTACATTCCATGTTTCAGTTGCAAAAATAAATATAATAGTATGGCTAGTGTATCTGCAAGGCTATAAAGTACCTCCTATTTCAGCTTCCTTCCTAAGAATTTCAAATTGTTAACATCAAGGTCATATTTCACAGAGTTCAGAACCTCATAAAACAATAGCTTAAGTATTTTATGCACCTAAGGTCAGTTAGATATCATAGTCATAGTTCGCACCCCCCCCTCCAGACAGGTGGGGAAAAACATCCTCAAAAAATTTTTGTCTGGGTGGGGATTGGCTTAAATCCCATTTACAGGTGGGGTTGATATTTGAAGGTGGGGGTTGTCAACCGGTCTAAATTAAATTTTGTACATGGTGGTATCCACTTTAAATTAAAAGTTGTAATAGTGATTCTGGTTCACCTAACTTAAGAAAAGTTTTACTTGCAAGAGTGTTGGTTGGCATTTGGGTGATTTTCTTCAAGGAAGTGGCATTGTGAAACCTTTCAAGTGATGAAATGTTTCAATGGGACAACTCTAAATTAGTGTTCCATTTCTATTTACATTATTGGTGGGAAGCGGTGATTTGAACTTGTGGAAATTCATGGCCAAAAATATTCTTCCAGAAACTGGCTGAAGCAAGAGTACTCGGTCACCGCAGAAGAGCTGCTGCTCGATCGCGCACAACTGATGGGTCTCACCGCCATTGAAATGACCGCTCTGGTAGGTGGGCTGCGCGTACTCGGCGTTAATCACGGCGGCGATGATGCCGGGGTTTTCACCGATGAAGTTGGCAGCTTGAGTCAGGACTTCTTCGCCACCCTCACGGACATGAGGTTAAGCTGGCACCCAACGGGTATGAACCGCTACGAACTTCGCGACCGCGCAACGGGCGAAGGTCGTTTTGAGGCAAGTCGTGTGGATCTGGTGTTCGGCTCTAACTCCGTGTTAAGAGCCTACGCTGAACATTACGCGCAGGATGACCAAAAGGAGAAGTTTGTGCAGGACTTCGTGAATGCGTGGGCAAAAGTGATGCACGCGGGCTGTCCTAACTCAAACTAGAACCCATCCCCCAACAGGAGCACCCGTCCGTTACCCCCGCGGCGGGTGCTTCTTAACTTCCTCTTCATTGATATCCGTCCCCCAACCAGGACGTTCGGATAACATGAGATGCCCTGCCTGAATCTCAGGTGGATGGGTGACCAGATCGTCTTTCCAGGGCACGTCATCAATATCAATTTCCATGATGCGGAAGTTGGGTATCGCCGCACAGAAGTGAGCGCTCATGGCGCTGCACAGATGACCGTAAAAATTGTGGGGTGCTACGTTAACCTCATAGGCATCTGCCATGGCTGCAATCTTCATCGACTGGCCGATGCCATTCCAGGGCACGTCTATGATCGCCACGTCCATCGCTTGCGTTTCAAAGTAGCGTCGGAAGTCACGAATGCCGTAGACGGATTCACACGAGGCAACCGGCAAATTGGCTTGGCGTCGAATGTAAGCAAGCGCTTCAGGATTGAACACATCCAACTCGTACCAGAAGAGGTCAAACTCCGCCAAGGCACGCATGACCTGCAGGTAACCCTCGGTTTTAAAGTTGAAGTTCATGTCCAGCAGGATGTTCATATCATCGCCGCCCCCTTCGCGCAGCGCCTGCATCTGCGCCCGTAACGCACGCACAAGCTTGCGATCTGCATTCAGCTCGGGCGCGCCGCCAGCGCCTGTGTCGACGTCGCCGCCCACATGATCATGCTCGACGTCAACGACCAGTCGCTGGCCGACATGAAGACGCTGATCGACCGTGAAGGCGTGACCACGTTCAAGCTCACGATCGCGTCAATCCAGATGGGCATGGTGCCTTACTACATCCAGCGCGCGACCACCAAGGACGTGACTTTCTTCGACTTCCTCGGCCTTGCGACCATCGATGTGCACAATTGCGCGGCGGTCACCGATCCGTTCCGCTACAACCCCTATACCAAACTGCCCGAACTCAGAGCCTGCAACGGCGCGCCGTTTGATTACGTCTTTGACCTCGGACGCGACGGATTCCTCGAAGGTGTCGAGGCGATGGGCTGCGAGATCGTCTACGACGACGCACTGCAACTCCCCTCCAGCCGCCTCAAGCGGCCAGCCTCCCAACTCGTCTTCATTGCCGATTGCAGCGCTATCTAACGGATGAACACCGCGTTCATGAACGGGCGACGTAGCCAGGTTTTGTTAACAAACCCGTGAGCGTTAAGCCATGGCTCAAGCTCATCGAGGAGAGCGCCGCCCTCGTAAAACGGCTCCTTGGAAATCTCGGTTTCCAGATATCGGATGTTCTCCAACAATCGCTCCGCCCCCTTGAGAGCCAGAAGCTCGGCCCCCTGAATGTCGAGCGTTAAAACGTCGACATCCTCCAGTTGAACACCAATCTCGGGCAAAAGTGCATCGAGACTGCGCATCTTCAAGCGCAGCACTTCGCCTGTCTCATTAACGGTCGGTTGCGGATCATCGCCATCGGTCATCTTTGCGAAGATGGAATTGGACATACCTTCGTTCGAATAGAGGTAAAATGGCGTGTCCGCGCCATCCACATCGCCAACCAGTTCTTGAACGATCTGATGTTCGGTGATCGGAGCGCCAGTTAGCTTCGCAAACCAGCTGCGCGGTTCTTTCGAGGTTTTGTCCAGGTGAGTGCGCAAGCCCTCAATCTGCGCCGGATCAGCTTCAATCCACACGATTTTGCGGGCACCCCACCAGTTGTATTGCGCTGCCTCCTGACCCTGATGCGCCCCGACATGAACAATCGTCATACCGCGTATTGTCTTTAAGCGACGCGCCAGAGTGCGAACGATATACATATTACGACAGATGCGCCTTGACCGCGGGGCCGACGGTGCCGAAATCCATCTGGCCGGTGTATTTCGCTTTCAACACCCCCATTACCTTGCCCATGTCGCGGATCGAACTGGCACCGGCCTCGGAGATTGCCGCCTCGATGGCCTTTGATATCTCGGCCTCACTCAGCTGCGCGGGCAAGAAGCCTTGAATGCCGAACGTGTCAGAGGGGCCGTCAATGCCATCGGCAACTTGGTTGATCAACAGAAAGAAAAGGCTCAGTCTGAAATTTTTGGTGCATATATGGTGCAGTTGACAGAAATGCCAAAAGCCATAGGCGCAGAACTTGTGGATGAACAAGAACTTACGCCAATTGGTGTTGGTGGAGGCGGGGGGAATCGCACCCCCGTCCTGACTGATTTGGTGAAGAGCGTCTACGAGTGTAGTTTGTGGATTTAAAAGTTTCGGATTTGAGTGGGCCCACAAACAGGCTTATCATTTCCTAGTCTCTGCAAAATTTCGCTCTTAAAGCCAGAGGCGCACTTTAAAAACTAGCCTGCAATTAAGCACTGCCTTCACCCGCAGGCAAAGATCAGACAGTGTGCTACCTATATTTAGGCAGCGAGGCGATAGTTGCTGTTGGCAATTATCAGTGTGATGGATTTTTACGAGGCCAACCATCATCCTCGACTCGCAACTCAACACTCCCTCAGACAGTCGAACCTGTTCGCCCCCAATAAGGTGACCCTCGCTCTGGAGGAGCGACACAGCATCACGCTAACGATGTGTTGCTTTAATTATACCCGAAGAAAACGGGTATATCTTCTATAAAGGTGTGTGAATCAATGCAAAGAAAGGATGAGATCCTAGAGTGGAAAAAGGACAAAATCTCCATGTTATCTCTTAAAATAGACCTTTATGAAATCTTACGAGCTCAACCCTTTAAGCCGCCAATATCATGGCCAACGTCTTGATGAAAACGATTTACTTGCTGACCCCCTTGAACAGTCTCGACGTTGGTTGCAAGAGGCGATAGATCAAAATATTGATCTGCCTCATGCGGTGAGCCTGGCGACCGTAAATGCTCAGGGGCAACCTTCAGTACGTATGGTGCTGGTGAAAGAGATTAGTGAAAAGGGTTTTGTTTTTTTTACTAATAAAGAAAGCGCAAAGGGGCAACACCTTAGAGTCAACCCCCAGGCAGCCTTGGCTTTTTATTGGAAAGAAAGTAATCGGCAAATACGAGTTGAGGGAGTCGTTGAAGAAGTTTCTGATGATGAATCGAAGGCCTATTTTCATTCGCGGCCTTTTGAAAGTCAGATTGCAGCCTTTGTTTCACAGCAGAGTCAAGCTGTGGCCAATCGTCAGGTTTTAGAAGGCTTGTTTGCCCAAAATTTAGCGCTTTTTGAGAAAGAAAAATGCCCTGACCAAGCGCAACACCCAGGCCGTTCGCAGCAAGTTCGATTGCGGTGTGCGAGGTGTTGGCGACGATGCCGCCTTCGATTGCCCGGTTGGATTGGCCTGATGTGGCGCCCAGGAAATTCCCCCAGGTCGGGAAGATCGCCGCGGCCGGCCCCCAATCCGTGTGTATCAGCCGCACGCTGGATAGATCCGCGGCTGAGCGTATCGGACCGTACCGGCTCAGGAATTCGGGCGAGCAGACCGGATAGACGCGGTCCTCCATGACGGTCTCGGAAGCGTGAGCCGGATAGTGGAACGACCCGTAGGTAAGTCGGGCATCGATCCGTTCGTGGTCGAAATCGACCGGATCCTCGTCGCCCCTCAATGCGATGTCCATTGGACCGTGCCGGTCAAGATAGGACGCCAGCCGCGGCGGCAGCCAGCCGGTTGCCATGGAGGGCGGTACCGACACCGTCAACCGGGTCCTTCGTGGTGATCCGCTCAATTGCTGTGCCACGCCGCTGATCTCCTCGAAGGCTGCCGAGAGCCTCGGAAGCACTTCCAGTCCCGCCTCAGTCAGCGCAATGCCACGATTGACACGGCGAAACAGCTGTCTGCCGAGTTGCGTCTCCAGCCCGCGCACCAACTGACTGACTGCTGCCGGCGTGACGGCCAGCTCACCGGCGGCGGCAGCAAAACTGCCGGTCCGGGCGGCGGCCTCGAAAGCCTGCAGGCTGCGCAAAGAAGGCGTCATTCAGGTACCAATCAACAAGTTTTTCTTTTCTATAAGTCAAAAATCATCGTTTTTCAGCAAAAATTCCTTGATTTAGATTGGCCTGGAAAGGACGCTCGAATGGACCACAGGGAATTTCTGAAAACGCTCCCGCTGGATCAACG
>JAAAKM020073195.1:106852993-106887945 GCA_010016025.2 Alatinidae sp. Z8VKAUB7J3 | reverse complement strand
CATCTCGCAGTCCATTGGGGCCTGATCCTGTGCGTCGGAAGCTTGATTGCCCTGAAAGGTCCCGGGTGGCAGGCGCTGGTTCCAATTCAGGGCGTCCTGATCGTCTTCCTGTTCACGCTGCTGCATGAGACATGCCACATGACCCCGTTCGAGACGGCCCGGCTCAACTCGGCCGTCGGCAAGGTTTGCGGTTTCCTGCTGTTTCTGCCACCCATGTGGTTTCGCTATTTTCACTTCGCCCATCACCGCCACACCCAGGATCCCGACCTCGATCCGGAGCTTGCGGAAGCCAAACCGGAGACGTGGGCGGAATACGAAATTATGTCTTCCAAAGTATAATACATTAACCTTCGGTTTGTTTATAACCGTGATTTATAATAGATTCAATTTCAAAGTAAATAATTTCAAAGTAAATATCCACTAGATGTGACCTATTGATGAACGTTGAAAGCGTTATTGTATCAAATTTAACCCTACGAGGAAAGGGCAACTCTAAAATCACAGCTATTTAACTTTCCTAAAAGGCACCCCGCCATTTCAGGATTATTTTAATATTCAAAGGAGCAAATCAAAGCAATGGGTTCATTGTTGTGAAGATCAACTTTCACATTAACAACAATTAAATTCGTCTATTGTTTGCTTCTTTGCTATGAAACAATTGAAAATAAATATAATGTTGCCACTTTAATCAGTGTTTTATTTTTCTTTTCTTCTCCTTTAGATGCTGAAACTGAGAAAGTAATCGATGACATTTTGAAAAAGAGCAAATCAGTTATCGCACTCGGCAAAAAGTTCTTGTCTGAGCAAAAGGAAATGAATGTGATTCAGGCGCTTAAGTAGGTATTCATTCAAGCTGTTCAAAAGAAAAGGCGACTAAAAAATAATGGGTTATAGTTCTAGGCTTGAATTTCCCATCAATTAATCTAGGAGCCTCCTTTTATTTTTTAGGGGGTGGGGTTCAAGATTGTTAACTGTTGATTGGATTTTGTAATTTTTTGCCACTTCTGCTATTTGCCGTTGCTTTTTGTGGAATTGATTTTTAACTCGTCGTCAAAAATGTCGCCGTATTCTGTTTTCATCAATGGACAAAGTTTCGCTCTTTTTATGCTTCGTTGCGAATAAATGCTATCGTTTTTATCTGTTATAAACTGAAAAAATAGGTTTTCTAAGAGCTGTTTAAAAAAAGTGAAGTGTGTATTAACACCTGAAATGAGCAGAAAACAGGTGATGTAACAAGTTATACTTAGTCAGACAAATTCAAACGAATAATCAAGTCAAGTATAAAAAACAAAAATCCGTTTCCTGGATAAATGAAATCCAAAAGTAAGGGAAGTAAAAATGAATACCCAAGTTAAAATTTAAACGGTCAGAAAATGTCACAAATATGCAGAACAATCGCCCCCTTAAACTTCCTCAGAGGCTGAGTGTCGTTTGCGCTCTTCTGTAAACAAAATGAATCTTTAACAGTTTTCTTTCTTCATTCTAACATTATAAATAAACATTGCTCAGGCTTTCAGGGATATGTCAATTTCCACTTCTTCTTAAAAGCTTAAATAACATAAAAAAGAATATTTGTTTATATCAAATCTTGAGTAAATTTTAGAACTATTTAAGATATTAGTCGATTCTTTTCTTAAATAAAGTAGTGTAAACCCAATCTATTGAAGCAGAGCCCTATCCCTTCAAATCCAGGTGTCGGCACTTTTTATGAGCAACTGGCTATTTGGCAGAGTTTCTTCAAGTCACAGGTGCTTGTTACAATAGTTAATTGTCTACCTATCCAAACGTGTAATAACATACAGGGTCAGGGAGGAATACCCTCAGGGCAAAGTGCCAGTCGAGGTGTCTTCCCCTCAAGAAATTGCACCTATAAGAAATTGATCTTAGTCCAATGCTTTTACTTATGCAGATGAAATAGGCTATTTGGCGGAAGCTTACACAAGTCTTTGTTTGAATTATCAAATTTTCCTAACACACAAGGGTGTGCCGTTACGTGGTCTACAAATCGATTGATTTTCAAATTTTATTTTCATTTCTGCTAAGACCCAAAGAAGTCTCGTTACGTGGTCTCTAGACCACGTAACGAGAAAATCTATTGATTTTCAACAGCAACAAAGGTGTCCCGTTACCTCAGCTAGACATTTATTAATTTTCAACAGCAACAAACATCCTTATGCAAGAGTTTGTTATTTTTATAGCGTGTAACAGAAAGGGTATTTCCTATTGTTCCCTTTGGCCTATAAAACCCGCATGCAAACATGCAATTTCACCAGTCTAGCTTTTAAGATGGTTTGTGGAAGAATATTTTTAAAAAGGATGTTATCAAATCATATCAACAGGTAAGCTTCCAATTACACGAAGTACTTGAAAACTTAGGGCTTGAAAGCTTCACCCACCAAAAAAAGAACAACAAACATGAGGGGTGAGTATACTGATATTGAAGCTGATATAATTCTCTGGATGTACACAAAAATAAAACAATTAAGACTTCCCCCAATAAAAAGAATTATTGGGTATAATAATCACGTCAAATATGCTCTACTTTAAAAATTACCTTATTAAAATGTCAGATAAAGCCAGTAAATGAATCATGCCAGAAAGTACATGCATCCAGCGAAAATATCATTCAAATTTCACGAACAGGTATATGTTTCAAGCTTAATTATCGCAAATGGTACCCTGTCAAAATTTTACATATCTGCCCTGGCGTTAGCTAATTTGAACAATATGGCTCGCCTAACAGGGTTATAAACGGCAATTCCATCAGCCAGAGCAAATGCTGTAAAAAAATAATAATAATAATGAATATTATCATGCTCATACCCATCATGATCATCTGTAGGCATTTGTATTTTAAAATATCATTTTTTAACTTGAAATTGCAACGGTTTAAACGGAGGGGAACCGTACCGTAGTTTGTGAAATGAGGAAGCTAGAGTCAAATCATTCAACGAAAATGAGGACAGAAGAAATTTTAAATCTCGGCTAATGAACCATTTAGTCAGAGTCCCTATAAAATCGGTTTCCGTCAATGAACTTGATTATAATTATGTATGATTATTATTACAATTATTATTCTTATTCTTATTCTTATTTTTATTTTTATTACTATTATTATTATTATTTTTGTTTTGATGTTATCCCTTAAACGAATCCTCTTGAAAATTGTCGGTAGTTACCGGGTCTTCAAATATACACACACCTCTTTCGTTGTCAACAGAGCACTGACGTCTTTGGTTGGAATTGTAATTTGTGATTCTAACGTTCATCAAACTTTAAATTTGATAATTAGCTATTTTTAAAAGAAAACTGGAGAAATAGAAAATATGTCACCATTGGGGATCGAACCCGTGACCCACGCTTTCGCGGCGTGCTCTCTACCAACTGAGTCAGGTGACCTCCGATGTTAACATACTCTATTTCTAGCCTCTCTGCGCCATGTCACTTGACCAAGGAAGAACTGCTCTCCGGCCCGTCTATCCGTCCAAATCTACTCATTGAAGTTAGAAAGCATCATCGAGAAGAGAGCATTTGAAAGTTAACTAACATTTCAAATCCTCTCTTCTCGATGATAATTGGTTGTTATGATCTGTTTGATACTTTGATATATTTGGTTACATTATATTATATACTTTTGATTTTATTAAACTGTGTGTGTACGCGTGAACGTGCGTATGTGGAGGGGGTAACTGAAAACACTGTTGATTCAGCTCCTATTTACAAATCCTGTCGTTTCCGCAAACTCGCTCGACATCACCATATAAGATCAGATCTTTCATCTGAAAAGTCAAGTGAAAAGTCCAGTCGTTTAGCCAAGGCTCAAGGACACAATACTGGGATATTTCTGAAACCTCACATAACACGCAATTGCTATTTGCTGCAAAGTAGCCCGGTTCATTCTATCCTTACGAAAGCATTGAAAACGATGCATAGAATCCGAATTAGGGATATAAATACCCAGGAAATAACACGATATTTGAGAAACATCACGGTTATATTCTGGTTTTAGCTTTTGATGCTATCTTGCATGATCTACAAAATAAATTCAGTAAAGATCGGGAAACAACGTCCTTAAGAAGATAAAAACTACAAATTAATACAAAATAGGTCTATTGAAAATACTTAGACAGACAGAGAGAACAAAATTACGCTGAAGGTGAGAGGTAAATGGCGACAAATGCATGGAAACAATAAAAGAGAAAATGCCGACATGTGACTAATCAAGTATTAAATTCGGAAACGACGACACTTTGATCAACCGAGAGTTCCAGATTGGACGAACAGCGAAACAAGATGCCGAAATCATGTTCAGTAGCCTTAGTGAGCTCTGAAATAGCCGAGTACGACGGGCTACTGAGAGATATCCGAGAAAGATAAAAGGTAGAGAAAGCACAGATTCCCAGATTGTCGCTAATGCGACTATGCAGATGGCGACGGGTCAGCTCTAACTTCAAGTATCTTCAAACAATTTACATTAATAGAATTGTTAATTAAGGGGGAGAACTAAGTAAATTCTTCATGATATTATTACATGGGTCATGCAAGACATATGAAGTTCGTCTATACCACACTTGAATTGTGATAGATTGCCAAAACATTCTAGTTACATTGTTTTCTAAAGAATGGTACCAGGTGCCTGAACACAATGAACACATCATAGTTTGGTATGAGCCGAATTAAAATGGAAGAAATGATGCTTTTTTCATAGTGAAAGGACAGGTTAAGGATGTCAAAATTTGCAGTTCTGCAGTGACTTCTCTTCAAAACTTAATCAAATATTTGAAAAACCATCAGCTTATCACTTTTAAAAATAGCTTATTCTATCGATCAAAACGTGTATAAATCATTCAAGGATAGGTATAAGAACAGAAAAGGCACAGAAAGAGTACACAAATATGTCCCATTTTTATGACATGATGACGGGATTCGTCTCTCAATAAGACCTGGCCAAAAATGCCTTTCTTCTATTGATGTATTGATTTTTTAATTATACGCTCATCACTTTCAAATAGGAGTAGTGATTGAAATTTTATCAAAGTTAGATGACTATATACTGCCTCTTATTATAATACTTAAATCAATGTTTAGGTAATCTCGCGTTTAATAAAAACAATATATAAGAATAACCTACCTTGTTCTCGTTTTGTGATTGAGAAATGATTTAATATAGAATATTGATTCACTTGATAAACAAAGAAAATGGAGTATTACGTATTTATGTATTTATAAACCTTTTTTTCTTTGAATTGGCCATTAGAAACTAGCTATTTGAAGTAGAGCTTTTAACAGATTTTTGACCAACTAACATTAAACACTAATATTAAATTATGAATTTTTACCCTATCTTGAAAAAGAATTTTGATCAAAATGCAATCAAATCTCACAGTACTTTAAAATTCAGAAAGATTAAGTTACAAAACCTGTTGCATATTCTGTCAGAGCGTTCTTGGTAGAACAGGTGCCAATCGGAGCAGATAGTAAATGCTCTATGGAGGAATGTCTTTATTAATGCTTTCTTGTACTTGTCTGGCGAATTAGAGTTAAAATCTAAGCATTGGTTGTTACTTCTACACTTGGTATGTCGACGATTGCTATATAATCGTGGAAAAGATGGATGACATTTACAACTTGACCCGCGAACTTCAGAACATATGAGTCCTCAAATACACACACGAATTGGAAAAGAATTTAAGCATACCCTACCTGGATTTCTAATAACGAAAGGAGAACAAACACTGCAGACAACAGTATACAGGAAAGATGCAAGTAACAGCCAATGCAGTAGGTTTTAACTCTAATTTGCCAGACAAGTACCAGAAAGCATTAATATAGACATTCCTCCATAGAGCATTTACTATCTCCTCCGATTTGCACCTGCTCCATCAAGAACTGACCATATTAAAACAACATTTTATTAAAAACAACTACCCACAAATTCTTATTGACGTAACTATCAAACAATTCCTGGACAACATACGAAACAAAGAACAGCAAAAGACTGACGAAGCAACAGCAACAACAACAACAAGACAAATTCCACTCTACTTTCAAGGACAATAGACATCCTACAGTAACAAAGAAGAGAACATTTAAAAATCGATTCTGAAAAGACATATCACACTAACGACCATAGGAACTACGCTAAAACTTATAGTTTTCCACCGCTCTGACAGCATAGGCAACATCCTAAAAAAGACAAACAGCAGACAAGATCATGTAGTATACCAAATTACGTGCCCCGATTCTGCATGTAACGGCAGAAACAATTACATTGGTTACACTACTAACAACATGAAAACCCGTGCGCAACAACATAAATACAATGGAGCCATAAAAGGACACATACAGAATTTGTGGCATTAATTTTTGTCAACCAAGTTGCCATCCACTCTCATTTTTCTCCAGGTCCATTGCGGATTACTCTCATCTTCCGATGTGGAATTAACACGAAATACCTTTGTGTCCCCTCCCCCCTCACACCAACAAGTCAAAAAGTGCTAGTACGCAGTTATGTGTCCAGATTTGTCAATACACTGGCCAAAATTGCCACCACATTCTTTATTCCTCTCCCCACTCCGAACTCAAAATCCTAGCTTCGCCCGTGCCTCCATGGCTTTACTCATAAAAATATAAATAGCTTATGTCACAATTTTGTTTCAGTATGATAGACCAATTCCACCAAGAAAAATATAGAAAACAGGAAAAAATTTACAGGAAGTAACAAAAATACAAAAATAAACCGTGTACTGGTCCAATAAGAGAGGCACCCGCATACTTCCACCGTTTACCCAAGCCAAATTAATCAAACACTTGGAAAACTAAAAGGTTCTATCACTGTATCAGATCTATGACTATCTACCTTGATTCTACTGCCCTAGCAATGATGCATGGACGGATAAAAGATACACATATCTATTAACAAATGAACTAACCTCCTTTTTATACAATCCTATTAAGGGGGGAATTAATCCCATATTTTTCTTCTCACTCAATTGGACTATCTGTCTTGGCTTTTTCTGCAGTTACCCAAGATTTGATGCCCGCAACTATTCAATTTTAATTCAAAAATCAACGGACTCGTTCGAGGGCTCACAGTTGGGTCATTTACCATAGTACCTTGTATTCCTATTTACAGCAATCCTATTTACCCTAGTACCCTGTATTGATCCTGCTAGTCTTCAGTTTACTATAACATAATCAATAAGGTTTGCTGTCTTACCATCACGTGAATACCATGTCAACTTATGGGCCATTTTTATGACCGAACACCGTATTTAAATAACCAATACGTTTATAACAATAATATTTATATCGTTTTATGACAGTATAAATTGTTATACCTAGAAAATTGCAACAGTCAGTAGCCATTACTGTTTTCTTGTCCTACACCAAATTTACCTAGGCTAGGATACTATCTATCCATGTTTCTACCGAGGTGGGCATTAAAATTTCCTAGTTAAAAAACCATATTTCTACCAGGGACCCTGTCTATTTGCTCCTGTAACTGTAGGTAAAAATTCAGAGTCACTAGTATTTCCGTCAGTCGGTTCTGATTCTGATCCATGCGGTGCTTCTTTCCAAATACCTTCCAATGTTTCGATATTGAAATTGTACTAATGACGGGGCATAGGCAAGCAGTAAAATTTGGCTAGCTGTGTTAGTGAATATTAGGATTTATCTAAAAAATCGTTGTATTTCAGTAATTTAGTAATTTGGGTGGTGTTTTCAGGAACAGGGGTCTCTGATTCACCCTCTTTTCCCCCGTCACCGTAAGTAAGCATCTCCCCTTTAAAGAATATATACATATTAATAGAAATATATATGTACTTCTAAACCCGTGTGTACCAATTTAGTGAAAACGATTATTTTCCCTACTACAGTCAAAGAATAGCAAGGCCAGACGACACGGCAAACATAGTAGCATAAACTGCAAAAGGAGCATAAAAGTGTTAGAATGGCTATTTCTATATGATTAATAATTATTGATACCTATCAATTGGAAACAATAACTGAAATCAATGAAAATTTAATCAGTTATAATTAGGGTCTTTCGGCAAAGAGAACATAATATATTCAAAGATTATCCTAATTTATTTTTTTTACAGCAAAAAGAGAAATATCTGCTGGACCATCAACGTACCATAGTCCACAACTAGCAGGTAAGCTAATCTGTCTATGTTGTTTCAATGTGTATGTAGATCGTGTTGATATTTTATGCACAAATCCTAAAGTACGGTTTTAAAAACAGTCCTCTTCCAAGGGTGCCCTAAGCCTTAAAGACAAAAACTGTGACTGGTAAGCATAGACGTTAGAGTTAAAAATTAGGATGCACATCTATTGCAATAATTTTAGAAATAATTGATTTGCATATATACACAATGGAAGGCGCTTTCTTATCAAATATTGTTCAGTTGCACAGTTATTAGGGGCTGACACATTGACTTCTTACTGGAAAAGCGTAATTGTCCACATCGGTATATCCTGTTTCAAGATAGCTCGACCGACTTTGGCCTTGCCTCGACTAAATTTCAGTTCTCTGAGACTGAAGCAATAGCTTACCGAGAATGGGTGAAATTTCTTATGATCGATTTATTCAATTCTTTTTATTAAATTTTGCAGGGGATGTAAACGTCTTTTATCTAACCAAAATCTGTTTATTAAGCAATGTAATGACATTTCTTTTCATTCTATCTTTGTTATCTCTTATTTTAACTTTCAAGAATACCCGCGACTTTAAAAGTATATTACTTTATGATGGTACGTAATTGGGTAAAAAATCTACAGTAAGAAGTATGGGATCGATCTAGAATTGTCAAGGACGAAGGGAACGAGAACAGTTGAGCTAGATAAACTAAATCTAAAAGAATTTATTCTGTATCACTTTATTACTAATTACTTTATTATTTATTTATTAAATAGATTCTTGATGCTTTATTTAACAAGCTTACAAAACTGGGAAACCTGTATGGCTGTTCTTATTGAAACTCACGCAGAAAAATTAATTGTCTTCGTAAGCTAACGCAAATAAATGATTCCGCGATGTTTGCATTCGACGAGACCCTGAAATTGGAGAAGTTCTTTTCGGTATTCTCAAAGAGGAACAATTCTTCAATTACTTTATAAAATTAATTAAACACGTGAGACAGCTTAGAGTTTAGATATTTGCAGATTCAAAAGTCCTCGGAAAACTAGTTACAATGTTGCCGTCGTAGTAGTGTTTACCAGTAGTTGCATAATCGCTGACGGAAACATGGCTACCTGTCCATTGGAGTCCTTTGGATATATCCAGGAGGAGAAAAACATTGTTTATGACCAAAATTCGCCGTTTTCTACCTATAAATCTATTATTAAAAGCTATTTACAAAGTGGAAGAGGTGGGCAAGTGATTGACAATGATATGTCTCTTTAGTTCTTATAAGCTTTAACATTGCTCCACTAATTGACGATAGACGGATCGTGTTAATTACCTGTCACTGCTAAGGTTTTAGAAGTATGGCAAGATTCAAACCTTAAAGGTTGTGTTAATACTTGAAGACTACAGGGGGAAAAGGGCAAAAGTCACAAAACATGATTTTTTCACTTTTCCCACCCGTGATATAGGCCGTTGTCCAATGTTTCCTGTGGAGGTAAGTTTTTGACTAAAGAGGGCATGTGTCACATTTTATCGCTATAAGAATAATACCAGTACATGAGAAAAAGGGCACTTGTCCATGTTATTTTGGGTTAAAAAGGCACAAGTCCCTTAATTTAGAAATGCGATTACTATGAACAAGGTCAGACGATGAAAGGTAGAATCCATTTAGACAATTTGTAATGTTACATTTATCAATTATGAGAAATTCAAATGTATCTTCAGTGTTTATCAATTTGCAAAAACTCTATATCTTCAGCCCCAGTTCTAGTAACTTTACTTTAAAAAATGTCTTAGTGTTTTATTATTATTGTGTGGAAATGCCAGCAAACAAAGGCTATTGGAATGGCCTTGAGGCTATATATAGTCAAACGGAGGCTATTTTAAAAGTCCAGTTCAATAAAGCCTATATTAAATTATTTTTGATAATAAACTTAACAAATCTAAAATACATAACAGTACGGAAAGACAGAAGGAAGGGCAAAAAGGAAGGAGAAAGGAAGGAAAGAACGAAAGAACAAAAAGATGGATGGAAAGAAAGAGGGAACGAAAACATGAGGGAAAGAAAGAAAAAGGAACGTATAAAAGAAGGACGGAAGAAAGAAGTAAGAAAAGAAAAGAGAAGCAATGAAGGACGGATATGAAGCAGAAAGGACAGAAAAAAGAAGGCAAAAAGAAGAAAAGAAAGAAAGAAAAAGAGAAAGAAAACAGAAGAAAATATGAAAAGGGAAAAAAGGGTACGAGAAAGCAAAAAAAAAAGAAAGAAAGAAAGTGAGACGACAAATACAAACTGAGGAAATGAAAGAAAAGAAGCAGGTGATTTATAACATAAAGAATATATTAAGTAGAACATTTAAACATTTAGATTAATTTTATTTGCAACGGGGAAAGGAGGAACATGTGGCGTTTTTAAATACACTCAGTAAAAACTGAGGATTAATCTACCTTCTTCTTGAATATCATGTTGGCTTGACACCTTCGTTTGATGTGAATTCTTGATGGCTTTAACCTGCATGGCTCTAAAAATTAGACAAGCAATAGGTAGAATGAGTATGTTAATATGAAAGATCATTCCTGTTAGCTAGAACAAGCAGGCCATAGTTTGCAAGGGGGTCTGGACCCCCACGTAGAAAAATCAACCCCACCTACAAAGACAACCCCCACCTAGAACTCTAACGGCCAGCCCCCACTTGGAAGAAATTTTTAGGCATAAATTTCCAAAAGTTCAAATCGCCGCTTCCCACCAATAATGTAAATAGAAACACTAATTCGGAGTTCTTCGATTGAAACATTTCCTCACTTGAAAAGTTTCACAATGCCACTTTCTTGAAGAAAAACACCCAAACGCCAAATTTCTAGTGAGAAAAACTTTTCTTAACTTAGGTGAACCAGAATAGCTAATAAAACTTTTAATTTGAAGTGGATACCACCGTGTAAAAAATTTAGTTTACACTGGTTTACAACCCCCACCTGCAAATATCAACCCCCACCTTAGAGGGCAACCCCCACCTGTAAATGGGATTGGAACCAACCCCAAAACATAGTTATAATGTTCTTTAAATCCCCCTTCCTTTCAGTTTTTGTTTATATCTCTAGATTTAATTTCTTAGGTTTGTTTATATCTCTAGAGTGAATTGCTTAGGTTTTGTTTATTAGTAGATTTCTTTCTACTGCAGCTACCTCTGTACTCTATCTCTATACTTAATGTTGTTATGTTGGTTAATATGTTCTTAGATGTGACTTACAAAGTTCAATCACCCTTGTCAAATTGTATCGATATATCATGATTGTATTGCTTCTGCACTGAGAGCATCTTTGCTCATTACACTTTTGCAACTGAAAAGTTGTACCTTCTCCTTAAAACAATATTTCCGCTGCTGCAATTGCTGACGTCTTTAGTGCTTTGAACAGATGAGACTTTCAGAACAAAAGTGAAATAATCAAGGTAATTTATATAAACTATGGTAATGATTATTGGTCATTCTTACCGAATTGGCTTATTTAGTTTTGTCTTTGAAAACTCCAGCACATCAGCTGTTACTTCTAGAATTAGCTTTGGAGCATTTTTTAATCGTATTTCAAAAAGGGTACCATTTGAAATTGTGGAGCCTGCCAATAACTAAATGTGATCTAGTTCCTTATCTTTCAAAACAATTGGTACCTCTTCTCTATTCTCACCCTTGACCAGGTATGGTTTAGTTGATGATGCCACGTGCATCATGCAAGTTAGATAGATGTAACGCTTTGGAACTCCTGTGCTTACATGTTTGTCATAATCAAGTAGGGAAATTAGCCAGAAGTATTCGCATCCACTCTTAAATTTAACTCGTACTCTGCTGATAAGCTAGTTTGGGAAACTCAAGGTTGTTCGTCAAACAAGAAGGAGTCTTTGGTATAGTTTTTTTCATTATGTGTGGTAATTACCTCCAGGCTGTCGTCTTGGTATACAAAATAAAACAGAATAGTTATTGAGCGAGGAGTCCTCGATACGCAACTTTTCGTCCCTTTTTGTTTCTAATTTTAACTAAATTGGTCTGAGAAAGTATTGATTTCCAATTGTAAGATCATGGCTTAGCTGAATGTTTAAGAACCTGAATCTCAAAGTTACGAACGAAGATTGGTGGGTGCATTATGAAAGAGGACAACTGTGATGGTATTTCTATTAATAGCCCATTTTTGTTAAAGATGTTATTTCTGCACTTCCTCTGTTAATTAGATAACTGCAGCGCGTCTTGGTCCTACACGCGCAGTGTGAATAGGGCCTTAAAGTTACAATTACAATAGTGCAAGCCATACAAAAACATTATATTTTTATCCATGGAAGAAAGTTTTCCAAAGAAATAAAACATTAATGTTCAAATGTTTACAAGCCAATTTAATAAATACTTTATTCCTGTTCCTTGCTAGAAAGCCTCAAAAACTTGGCAATGGCTGACAGCAATACGACTTCGAGATGTTGCCTAAAAACATATTACGAGAACCAGGCTCACACCGCTTACTGCACTCCCTGGAATTGTTAATCGCACCCTTGACTAGAAGACCCCTGCCTATGAGTACATACTTTGCACTGCCAACGTTTAGTGTGTCACAGCAACTACAAGTACAAGAAGACTACCGAAAACAAAATTCTAAAGTCGATTCAAGTATACCACTGTAAGAATATCTTTCCTAATTCAAAAGATTAAATTTGTTATGAGTAGTACCCCGTGTCCTGTGACATGTGATCGACTGACAAGTGTACCGTACGCATCCCAGCACCATTGCGTTAGAAATAAACTACAGAAAGCATGTCACGGGGGCCTCCAAAGCTAAAGGTTAAATATATTTAAATAGCAAGATATCACCACCATACGTTTGGCAACCATTCATTCTTCATTGTTATCCCATCTTGCTTCTTCATTGTTTAATGTAAATCTTAAGCAACTGCCCAAGGCACAAGTAGTTATTGGAGTAGCACCTCGTGATCTTTGTGACGTTCAGTTGAGCAGTGCCACCAGGGGGGTTAAATTCTCTTTCTCCCAAACATTTCTGACACCTCATTAATGATGAAAATTGTTCATCTTACCTGTTCTCTAATAAATATTTCTGTCAAGTGATCGAGCTGCAAGCTTGTTAAGAACTGACTGATATCCAAGTCATCCATGGGATTATCACCTAGAAAAGAAAGAGATTTCAAAACATTTGCAATTCTATTTCAAATTACTCCCCTAATAGCCGTGGTCCAGTGGATAGTTCACTTGCTAGAGGGTATGGGTTCGATTCCCCGACGGGCCATTGGTGACGACAGGAAGGGCATCCAGTCTTAAAGTGCTCTATGCTTCAGCAAAAGCCCCATATATATGGGCACCGCCCTAGCCCCGGTTAAGGGGAGTACAAGGCGTAAAAACCGATAAAATTATCAAACTGTACTGTCTAACTAACTAATCTTACATTGTTAAAAGTGATGTCTAGCCATTTCCTGAGCCATTAAGGTGAACTTTTCTCCAATGTATGCTGATAGATCCCATGACATGGGGTTTGCAGCATGTGATAAATGCCGTAGATCAGATTTTCTCAACGGGAGGCCGTGGGCGCTCATGGGAGGAATTAGCGATATTAAAGGCCGTAAAGTTGAAGCAAGGGGTATATTTTAATTAATATATAAATTGAATCATGTCAGAACTATATTCTATCAAAGACACATTCCTCTCTGTTCTTTTTAATGTATATTCTCATAAAATAACGTACGTAAAATTCCAGGCAAATTCTGTATCCAAAGATTCCAAAACTCTTAATGTCCTACCACTTATTCCCTGGTATCTATGGTCTCTCTCTACTTACCCACCCTCAGGTCAAATGCGATACAAATTTATCCTAACATTGGCGTGACTTACACTATGTCACTAATGCCCAGACTACTTCCAGAACAGGGCACTGCAGGGATCAAATGTGCAAGGAGGTTACTGAGATTCTCAGTAAAATGTTTTTTGGGAGCGAAATGTCCCTACAAAATAGTTAATTTATCTCTGATATTTTCTCTGATATTTGATGACAAAACCCATGAAATAAGGCTTAATGATGACTGCAGCGGCTTACTACAAGCTGTTGCGGTGTTAATGGCTGCGGAGGCCTGGAGCTAAGAATAGCATTAGCGCCCCTGTTTAAAGTGTCTATTGCCAAAAGTTTCATCAGAATGTCTTTTGACAAAATTGTAATGCCTTGAAGCGATCAGGATGATGTCATTGATTCATAATGCAGGTCCCTTTCTGTCCACCAAAACCGCGGGGCCTGTTCTGGAAGTAGCCTGGGCATGAGTGACGTAGGGTAAGTCACACCTATGTCAGACTAAATTTGTATCGCTTTTGACCTGAGGGTCAGATTGAGTAGAGAAAGACCTGAGTAGCAGATTATTATGGAGTTTCAGAATCTTTGAATATAGACTTTACGTTGGCGTTTTTACGTGCTTTGATCAAAATATATATTAGAAAGAACAAAGAAGAATGTGTCTTTCATAGAATACAGCTCTGACACAATTCAATTTACGTGTTGATTACAACAAGGCCCGGGATGATGGTCCTTTTGTCCCTAAGACGCCAACTGCCTACAACATACACAGTCTGTCCCTAAGTTTATACTACCCAGTCGATACTGCTTGTAGTCTGTTAAATATGGAAAACTGGTCCAAAGGGTTTGCACGGGACTTCTTCGGGATCAGATACAAACTGGTCCGCTTTGAAAAGTGGACGTAAAGTGGTACAGACAGATCCAGCTGCCCTTTATGTATTAGTTAACCGGTTTGGTGTTTTTTCTATTTATTTAGAGTAGTTTCAATCTCGGTCCCACTGCTCATCAGGGGTCTTTGATTGAGAGACTACAGACAGATCCAAGCGAGTTCCGATCCACCAGGTCCCGTGTAAACGCAAGTTTGATCTGTGCCAGTTCTGGTACGGAACCTTATGAATCTGTACCCCCGTAAACGGGGTCTGGAACGAAGATGGTGTAGCAAAAAGCAAATAGCTATAGCTTTGGTGTCGTCATTCTATCATTTAAAAGCAAGCGAGTAGTGTGTTGGGAGAGGGTGGATAAATGTTCCAAATTACAGTAACGTACTTTTTAAATGGTAATTAAATAGAATTGAATCTTGTGCGTGATCTTGGCGTCGTATATGCCGTTGAGCATGCGCACAAACACCTCTGAGTTTCTTAGACAACAAGCTTTGATACGAGATCTTATCTATAATTTTTATTGGCATCGTCGGGTTCACGTAATTCTACTATAATCTTATAAAAGATCACAAATTCCTCAGTATATATCTGGTTAAAAAAGCGGCTAGTAAATCTATATTTGCCAATCAGTTGGTTGTGTGCTCCTGCTCCCCCGTTACTGCTACTCACAGCAGCCCCAAGCATTTTGACGTAAGCGAGTTAACGTGTAGTTTTCAGTTACAAACCTGACCAATAAACGCGAACGGTCGAAGTAAGATATAAAAGCACGATTCCGAAAAATTCGAGGTTGAATTATTTTTTGGGTCCGCATCACGATTTTATCATTTTCACACTCCGTATTAGGTTTTTGTTGTTTGAGCAGCGATTTTTGACATTAGATTTTAAAGGACAGGACTGATGTCAATAACATTATTTGTTATTGCTATTTTTTACCTTGACTTGGCGTAATTTTCAATTGCAAGTTTCTCAGAAAAAAAGAGAGTTCTGCTCGCAACTTGCTAAAATCCGTCGAGAATCTCGATTCTCGATCCTTTAACTTGGTGGTTGACCGCCAATGAAGTCCAAGAAAAACATTCCTTTTGTCACTGAGGACCAGGCCCACAAGTACTTTTGAAAACAGAGAATAATAGAAGGAAACGTATACTCTTGGATGCCTAATTATAAGTGAGCAACCATTTCGGTTGTTTCAAATCTCATACATTTTAGAAAATAATTTTCTCAAAATCTTAAATATTTTGTCTAAATAGAACGTATACATTCAGAAATAACCTAGAGATACTAAAATCCCTTAAAAAATCAAAATGTAATTCAAAAAGTATATTTTAAGGCCTTTTTACAAAATTTGTGAAATTTTTGAATATTGCGCAAAAGTTCATAGCCATAGATGACGTCATTCACACCAAATTAAATATATTTTTTTTTAATTTGTTGACAAAGAGTTAAACTATAAACGTGCCAAATATCTTTGTAATAGCATTGGTCGATATAAAGTTATAGTGTTTCTGCGGGCCTATTAGCCCCCCTCCCCCCCATGTATGAGAACAGCCAAAAGCCCATGTAAGATAGGGTTAAAAATATATAGCATTTTTACTTTCTTATGAGCTTCCTTTGGAAATTTGTTAACAATCACATAATCCTCATGAGTTATATCAGTAATGCAGGAAGAATTCTTGTCTAAGTACCTACTCATATCAAAGAAACGATCTTTACAAATTTAATTGTTTATGCCAAAGCAATCCAGTATTGAAATAGTATGAAATACCCTAAAATGTTATATACCAAGATGCCATCATAGTGTTACGAAAAAATATGCCACTGGAGTTATACGACGAAATCGCCATTTAGTTATTTTATTGAACTAAAATAAGGAAAGGAAACAGAATTCAGGCTATTTAAAGAAAGACTTCAAACATGAAAGCTACGGCTTAACGATGTGAAAAAGAAAATCAATGTATGATGTGAAATAATTGAAACGTGCATAAACAAAGAGTAACATTCATGAAGGCGATGACAACTGTGATAGAATATTTGATAGGCAACGAAAGATACCTACTTGCTAGTTTCCTTGAAAGACCCCAAAGACGTCTTTTCGCCAAGTCGCTCACTCAATGCGTTGCACATCCTGCTAACAATCAAGCAGTTTCCCAAGAGATGATTCTTCTCAAGCTGCAACAATGTCATTGCCATCTCACTCATGTTGTTAAAAATGGACCATATCACGAGTTCCTGGACAGGAGTTATCAGCTAAAACAAATAATTCAAAACGGTTTCTTACAAAATTATACGTCTAACTAGTTGACGGCAACTAAAATGGAGATAGATGTATACACACACACACACACACACACACACACACATATATATGTGTAGCTGCTGGGGAAAGAATACCAGGTATAGCGCCCTGAGGTACTCCTCGTTCGTCTTTGTAAATGAGAGGGGGGAAGTCAAACCAAGCAATGCTTATGGAAGGTTGGGAGATTCGACATGTCTCTATAAGAAAACAAATAAAGTTTGTCTACGGTTATTAAAAATGCAAGTTGGATTGCCAAATAACGTTCTAAAAGTACGATACGTGTTAATGTTAACGTAACCAACCAGTTTGCATCTGACGTAGTTCCTTAGTCATATTTTGTCGGCTTTGGGTTGTAACAGGAACTGGCACAGGACCAACGTCCACACTGCGTAATTGTTTCAAGCAGATGATCAGTTATCATAACGACATTAGGCAAATGTCAAACATAGATCGTTACTTTAATTTTAGTTTTACCAACATCGGGTAAACATTGGAATAAATTCGTTTCAATATCTGACATACTACTCCACGTCAACTTACATACCAACAACACACCAGCGAAGCTAATTCAACGTTACCAGTTATATCAATTGCACTTTCGTCTGATACACAAAATACTTTCTGGGTGTTACTACGTTTTCACAAAATTTTAAGAAAATAAAGAAACAATGCTTAAGAGTTTAAGAGAAGGTTTGGTTTTATAACCACTACAATTTCTCAAATTTTTTGTCCTTAAACTGTATGGTTTTGTGTTGACTGACATTTTCAAGGAGCATATGCACTTAAGAAAGTTTAAGGAGTGTGGTATACTGAAAAATCCGTCAAAAGAAAACTTTGGAAGTTGCTAAGTTCTTAAACGAAAGCGATAGGAAAAACGAAGGTTTCAAGAGAGTGGTATTCTGCAAGATCCGTCATAAGAAAATCTTCGAGGTTGCTAAGATCTTAGCGATAAAAAAAACCAATGTTTCAAGAGAGAGATATTCTGCAAGATCCGTCAAAAGAAAATCTATGGGGCTGCTAAGACCTTAGCGATAGAAAAAAAACAATGTTTCAAGAGAGATATTCTGCAAGATCTGTCATAAGAAAATTTCGGGGGTTGCTAAGATTTTAGCGATAGAAAAAACGAAGTTTTCAAGAAAGTGGTATTCTGCAAGATCCGTCAAAAGGAAATGTTTGGGGTACCAAATATCTTAACCGATGGCTACAAACAAAATTAACATCGTTAGACAAATTGCAACTGGCCTAGCAACGGCCACACTCTCTTTTATAGGAAAAACCGTTTCACTTCCTAAAGGACCGGCCAACTCTTGATATATATATTCTTACTAAATCGATTGAATGCGAACCGTGTGAAATCGCATGTTCCTCTTGCAACGTCAGTGTACTTCCCTCTCCATAGCAGATCGGCTCGCAGCTTTTTGGTACACCTCGACACTGTTGAGTTATTGTTCGATGAAAATCAAGAAGTACGCCTTTGAGGTTGTATCTGCATGGGACTCGCACGAGTTGAACTCAGATTAATATTTTAATCAAAATCGGTATAGGTCCATGAGTATTTCGGAAACGGGTGACACATTACAATCTAGGGGTGAGTCCTACATTGCACAATTATATCCTTTTAACCTACCTTTTCAATTGCTAGTGTCTCTCTAACATTTCTATAACCTCTTTTACTATTTGATTTTCAAATTGAGATAAAATATGCCCAGTATCTTCTGCAAGTTCGTAGCTAAGGGGTAAGGGATTCAGTTGCCATACCCTCTTTCATAACATCTCTCCCTCCCTGCTAAAATATTGCAAAAGTTTAATTTCTGATGTAATTTTAGTCAGTGCCTCGTTGATGTTGCTTCTTGTAAACGAATCTTTCAGTATTTATGTTGATATACCTCATGGGTAGAATGTGAATCCTTAGCTCTCCCAAATAACCTTGCAAGAGGCGGAATATTGATTAATATGTCTTGAGGATCCGATAGTTGACACTTTTTCCAAGACACGTACTGCTTACCAACTTATGGTCGGCTAAGGAGATTGATACATCAATCTTGTTTTCAAAGCAGTCGGCTGCGACGATCATCTGGTCATGGAATGTGGCATTTTAGTGGATAAGATGGCTTCCTTAGTTTGCACGTCTTACGATGATGTATATAGAGACGACTGTAAGAAAGAACGACTGTATTTGAGTAAGCAACTATGCAACAAAATCTATTTCGTATCTACAAAGTATATCATGCTTGATGACTAGGTACAAGATTACATCATACAGTGAGTTGATATCCGTTTCAGTCCTTGTGCTACTAACACGGAAAAGCAGATTGCTGATACGAAACTTCTGACAAGGAAATCTGCTGATAGCAGCACAAGTATGATTAACAATGATTACTCATCATTACACGTCTTTGAACAGTAGCATAGAAGCCCAAACTGTTTGGAGATGTTCAAAGATTCTGCTTTATCATCTGTTGAATAATGTAGAGGTAGTTTCTCCCTACTGTGGCCATTGACGACTTTCCATACATTCACCGAGCAGACAAACCTATATGCTTGTTGGAAATCCGAACGCTGTGGTCGTGTGGACAAGAAATGGTACGACACTGATTCAGCTGAAGTAACAACTTACTTTGGTATATGAGTCTTCATGAGTATCCTCAGGGTTCCAAAAATGGCCACATACTGGGCCAAGGACATTCTATTTGGTGGATGTTGCTTTGTACATGTGTCGGAATCGCTTTAAGAAAACCACGCAGTATTTACATGTCAATGACAGGAAGAAAATGCCTGGCTCTATGTATGGCATCAAAGTATGGATGAGAACTGATCCACATAATGGATATGCCAACAAATTCCAAATTTACGTCGGAAAAAATAAAGAATGAGTACAAGAAGTTGGTCTCAGTAAAAATGTCGTTAAGTTTTTAAGAAGCAGATTAGAAAATTATTATTATCATAAATATGTCGACAACTATTTCACATTGGTCAAGGGTTTCCAGGAACGTCTTTTGAAGGGGATTTATATGTGTGGTACCATTAAAATTAATGCCTGTGGTTTCCCTGCCTAACTTAAGGCCAAGAACATTTGCAAGAGCCCGGGAGACTATAGATAGATGTTTGAAGATGGTCTTCTTGCAACAGCTTGGCGAGAGAAGAAAAAGAGGAAGCTAGTTCATTTACTTTCCTCAAATTCATGCCTGTCTGCCCCAGAGGAGCGCTTAAGCAGACAACAGAAAGATGGGAGTCAGAGTGATATCCCTTGTCCAAAGCCTGATATTGACTACAACAAATTTGGTGGAAAAGTGTAGATCCATCAGATCAAATACTAACAGAATATGATACGTCAGGTATTTCTAGGTGCTCGTGGCAGTATGTTCTTTGGTTTCTATTCAATTTATCCATTGCAAATGGCTTAATTTTAATGAAAGAATCGCCTGCTCATCAAATTTTATCGAAGAGTGGCAGAAGTAAGGTAAGGACGATGCTGTCCTTTCGTATCATTTTAGCCAAGCAGTTACTATCTGGTCAAAGCACACATCGTTAAGAGCTAAGGATGGGCACTGGCCTAAAATTACGAAAGAAAGAGGTTGATGTCCTCAGTGCAGGAACACTGGCAAGGTTTCGTCACTCCAAACAATCTGTTTAGGATGCAGTAGTAAACTTGAGAAGCGACTACACTTATGTATAGACTGCTTCGAATCTGACGGTCGATTTAAACCTCCTGTCTGTACGTCTATCCTCATTGTTGTTGTTGGTGCGAATCTCTTTGTAGTAGCTTTTAACTAATTACCCATGCTAGTACATTTAAAGTCACTTTCAATTCTCTTCACGGAGTTGCCCGTCTTCATCTAAGATGAAGTGCTTATTAGCAAGACCTTGTATACGACGTACCTGTAATTTCTCGCAATTAGTTTATAACCTCGAGCATTCAAATCAAGTTCAAGCTATGCAGTGCTTAACATAAGCCCAGAAGTATACTTCTTGATTGATAGTGACATAACAGCAAGTCTTATGACAGGGTGCCTAGAGCACGACAGTTGCGGGTCGCAATCGTCCCGCTATATCTAGCGCACAATTTTCCATGTTGCCAAATCAAATTCTTGGGAACGTTTTCATATTCAAGTACTTTGAAGTGCACGAAAGCGAGCTATAAGCATTGAATCTATTGATGAAAGCTTGGAATTTACTTTGATAACGGATCATTAGTGAAATGCCATTGACCGGTTTCGTTGCACCCTCATCAGAATGGCTCGTGCAAAGAACGAGCTGTTCAAACATTCAAGCATCATTTATGATAACTCGCAAACAAAGAACGGGATCGAAGCAAAATTTGTTAACCGCTGATTGGACAATCGTTAAGACCTACCAGCAATTTGGAGGCGCCAAAATTGTTAGACCAATTTCAGAGAAAAAACAAACTCCCTTTGTCGGCAAAGTAAAGGGGGATCCCGGGTTTTGATGAAAACCGCTTCTAAAACTTGCAGATGGACAGCTGATATGACTTTAGCTAATACACGAAAAAGGTCATTCGTATAGCCCCACAAACAGTCGTGCTGGTGTAGTAAATATGTACTGATGGCCGAATCACAATCTTTAAGATTTACATTTGCATTTACTTTAGCACTATGTTAGGTGGGGCCCGCCTTTCCGAACCGGTGTTTAAGCACTGGATCAATGTGAAATCGACTACCCTTTCCTCTTCCCACCTTGCATCTATCTTATCAACATCTCTTGTTCATTGTATAGAAAATTTAACGTGACGTTGTATTTCTGGTGTTAAAAATGGCTTCTTCTTAATGACGGCAAAAAGAAGGTAAGTCTTCCATTATAATAACAAATGTAGGCTTGACTACTGTCTAATGCCAGTGTGATAATTAACAGCTGGTTAAAAAGTTGAATACAGAAACGGATAAACTTTGTCTACTACTGATTTCCTGGAATATCTTCATTTCGTTTGGTTGTCAGATTTGTAAAACTGTTGTGAGCCCAGTCACTCTGGTTGAGTTCACAGTGCAATGTATATTGTCCAAATCCTACAAGGATATCTTATCGATTGTTATGTTAATATGATTTATAATTTATCGTGCTGATTTGGTGCCATATTTTTGGGTAAGACCTCTAAGAGACTTAATGGCCAAATGTTGCAACAAATTTCTTTAGGGTTGAAAGCTAACAATTAACTCGAGGAGTGACGTTTAATGAAACAATGGCCATCTTGAGTGTGACACAGTTGTTAGCGTTTATCTATTAAACCACGCTTAATACAACAAGACGGACATTTCAGAATGTTCTGGTGTACTAGGAGAGGCTAGATTATTTTCTTCACTATTTAGTTTTAGAGGCTTAGTTTCATAAAAGCACGCAATCCTGCACTGTGTAGATAAAAGGAATTCGTGTCCAAAAATTATGTGATACTTTTCCAGTAAAGTAGTGGCCTTTTAGGTTTTGCTTCGGTCCCCTCTTTATTTATTTCGGAATCGTTCATTGAGCGAAGTGAACTGATGAGAGTGTAACGGAACGCTTTTTTGTGTTTTAATCGGCCATCAAAAGCAATCTTTAACTTTTGTATGTCTGGCAATTGGCAATTGTTTCATCATACGGAAAGCTATGAAAATGTGGGCATAAAATGCAGTTTTAAGAGGGATTTAAGAACCCATCCGCATGCAAAAAAAAAAAAAAATCCAACGACATCAGCCCTATCAAGACCAAAAATGACACTTTATACAATAAACTTAATGGTAGAGATTAACACCGAAATTCAAGAATGAATTTCACATTAAAAAGGTCTCCTTCGAAAAAATATCTATTTCGATACAGATCCAACAGTCCCCCCATTCTCCAAGCCTATATACTTGATTTTTTAATGCTGATTTTAACACTGCAAGGGTGGGCAATGACAGCTGTCAATCTTTCCCCTTCAGAACAGGGTTGATTCAAATTGCACAAAAAATCCTAAATATTAAGGAGACAAATTCAAGAGCCTAAATGGACAGGGAACTGGAATCCATCCCCCTATATTTTAAAAAATGATTTAGTTTGTTATTTTTTCAAAATCAATATTTCCTAGCTTAAAAAATGACGTTTATAATTTCACAAAAAAAAACATTTTTATTTAGATTATTCTGCAAAATATTTGTAAAATTCATGAAACGTATCTTGAGTTATAGCCCTCTGAAACATTTTACCATAAATGGTCAACTTTTTTATCAGATTCACGTGACCAAACCACGAGCCGTGCAGGCCAATTTTTTCTTCCTAAAATTCTGTTAGATAAAAGTTAGGAAAAGTCAGAATGTTTCGTTAATTTAGAAGAAAGCATTCAAAGGAGGAGAGGGGGAGTGTTGTGTGAGAGAGACAAAGAGACAGAGAAATAAACAGACTGAGAAATGCTCTAAAATTGTTGGTTCTGCAGTTACAGATATCGGTTATTTCGTGCATACAATTATTCACAATGATAAAAATAAGAAAAGTCATATACCTTTTTGCCATTGCATGTTGATAATATAAATGTCTTATAATGGCGTTGACAGTATTATTACAAAAAGGATATTTGATAAAATCTTTGGTCGTTTTAAACAGTGTATTTACAGCTATTATCCATTGTATGTTAGTGGTCGTCACTAGTGACAAAGTATGACCTTATACAAATCCTCAGCATCTACACTGACCCTATGTTTTGTCATCGCAGCATTAACACATTAATGAGCTACCGAATAATTTACTCTGAACACACGTTGTGTTCACTTTCACGAAAGTAAATGCATTTGAGTTAATATAGTGTGTACGTTCTGAAAAATAATCAAAGTCATTGTACACTCTGAAGCCTTGTAGAAAGCTTTCAATCTCTTTTCATTCTTAAACGTTCGCACGATGTGGCATCTCAGATCTTGTTACAGCTAAAAGATAGAAACCAAAGAAAAGTTAGCAAGTTTGTGAAACAAATATCAAAATGTTTTCTTGCCAATATGCCTGTAAATCTGTAATTAATTTCCAATCTTAAGAACATTATCTACGGGAGGTATTTTTTATCAATTTGTTAACCAAGCTTTTGAATATTTAAAAATTAACATGATCCAGACGATGAGTCCTACAAAATTTGGGATCATATCGTTCTTGCAAATGTTTAAAGTTCTAGGCTTTTTGCCGATGAGAAAAAGTATTTAAATGTACATATTTTCTCTAAAATGGCAATTCCTAAGATTGAGTTTGATTTACTTGAAGTAAATACTGATTTACCACCGATATAAGCAAATGCAGGATTTGAATTTGCATTGAAAAACATACACTCTACTTAACTAAGATGAGCATTTTGGTTTGCGTGACCCACGCTTTCGCGGCGTGCGCTCTACCAACTGAGCTAGGTGACCTCCGATGTTAACACACTTTTATTTCTTTTATTACTAATATTTCAAATCCTCTCTTCTCGATAAAATATATATAACAGAAATATAAATAAAACATAAAGATAAATAAAAGACGAATATAAATAATGCATACAGATAAATATGAAGATGTGTATTCAATAATACGATGATGCTAGGAAACAAACCATCCCATAATTAGAAAAGAGCAAAATTGGAACTGTATGAGGTAATCATACTACACAATATTACGCTGTCTTGTTAAGTGAGTGATTGATTAATCAATTCTGTTCTAGAGGATGATATTCATGTCTATAGGAGAAATTACTGTCATGTAGACAAGGCCGTAGATCATTCATGACATGTGCACATTTTTTTATAAGCAACTCGATTTTTAGGGTCAGGTTGCTAAGAGTATACTACACTTTCAGGACTAAAGTTGCTTAACAGGTTGCTCAGGTTATTTTTTCTCTGTGATACCAAATGGATGATAATAAAATCAGCCAAGATCGCTTGATCTTTAACATTTTCAACGATCAATGAACACAACTTACAGCCTCGGACATAAATGTATACAATATCTAGCTTTTCTGCTATCTACTTACAGTGGGTTATACATGTAAATAGTTCGTTATGTATATGTTTCAACTCAGAAAAGAATTCGTCTGTTATTATTTTTAAGGAAATCTGTAATTTTGTTCAGCGAAGAAAAGTTGCTAACTAACAGTCACGTCTGAAGATTGCAAAGCAAGATGCTTAATTTTGAGGTTAATTTGAGGGCTGAAGCCTTAGCAAATGTGTTTCCTACAAAAATGTCTACTCGATATTTTTCTAAGCAACGCACTTCTAAGCAACTGTCCTTGATGTTGAAAATTATTAATCAACTCCAGTACCGCTGGTATTTTCCCAACTTCGTATTTAAGCAACAAATAACTAACAAATTCCTACTTTTAATGACAGAAAATGCCTCGATTTCATGAAGTTATGAACTGTTAATTATATCTTCCTATGACGAATACCTATTTACTTGCAAGAAGAAAACTTTATTACACTTTTAACAGTTCGTATTTATTCTACTTTTCCACTTCCCTCTGACTATGGTAGAGGAATTTGAAATTTAAGTAACCAATTAAGAAACTGTCGTACTATCTTTAGCCTGAAATGCGCCCGCCCTTGGCTGCGTGCCTGTTTGCTACAAAACGATGTTACATTTTGTGAGAGGGTAATCAAGCAAGATTTTATCAGGTAGTCTACTAACCTTTCTATATCTTCCCTCTCGCTGTCAGGGATGGAAACCAAACATATTTTGTCACCTAGTAATGTCTGCAAAGAAAGGAGAGAGTTGGTGGCTACTGGCTAACTTAACAGACTATTGTACCATCACTCCGACATATGCAATAGTTTTGATAGAGGTAGTGTAGATTACTTTGCCACGTTCAATCCTTTGAGCCTCACTATAGGGCATTTTTATACCCCTGATGGAGAGGATATTACAAAATCGATATAAATTGCAGTAAAATGTACCAACCTTAAGATTTTCATAGGGTACTCAAAGAAACAAGGCTATAAAAATCTCTAAAATGTGCACTTTTAAATCGAATTGAGCCATTGGTCACGTTCTAATAAGTAATGATTAGGAACTGCAAGGTTTTTAAAGGTCGTAATCACTTTCCTGTTTATTTCAAGACATAGAAACATTGAGCTTAACTAACGTATTTTTTCTAATACTTTTCAGACTCTAGGAATCCTGCAATACGCATGGAATTGTAGCATCCTATGAGAAAGAAGATATCTCGGTTCTTTCGAAACCAATTCCCATATTTAAATCAACACTTTTTAGATATTGTGGCGATATGACACTTGACGCTCAATATTCAATATTGATTCTCAAAACTTGAGCTAGTAAAACAATTGCCTCGAAAAGCACTGTTCTCGGGAAATGCACTTTCTTAACACAAGATTTCCAGTCGTGACACGCAACCCACTAAAAGCTGCAAATTACCCTTCAGTCAACTTTTACTACCTCATTTTAAATTCAGGTACAAAAAGTTATCGAAGTTACTAATGCAATATCGAGCTATGTAAGCGCTACATCAACCATATGTCTTCCGCGATTCACCATTGAAGTGCTAAGACATTAACGCGTAGTTTTTCATCCTTTTTGGAGCCGAAAAAAGAGATCTTAAGCAAGTATTTTAAAATAATGGGACTATCTGAAGCAGCTTCCACTTTCGTTTTACAAGCTCAAGTTTTGAGAATCAAAGGTGTAACACAATAGAGCACTAAACGCATTAAAACGCAATAAACCAACACTTCAAACGTACGTGGTAGAGGAGAGGAGCCAATAATTCTTTGAGAAGTTTGACACAATGGCATGAACCTAAATGTGCGTCGAACTGTTCGGATAAGCCGAAAATTCGTATAATCGAGGACGGAATTTTGAATAACCATGATGGCTTATTTTACGTTCAAATTGATGAAAATTTGCTGCCGTCATGCCAAATGGCTAAAATACAGACAAAGAAAAACAGAAATGGACATGCACCGTTTAATGAACATACGTGTTACATGAAAAACTAACACTCAAAATGAAAGCGATCTCACTTGCAATAAAATTCAGACGCGTATAAACAGACACCATTATTATGTAAAGAAAGAAGGCTTTTCTTGATAAAAACTGATATCGCGTATTCTGCATTACTTAAAGGTCCTAAGTATAGCCTCTTCAAAAATTTAAGTAATATGGTCTTATTCTGGTTGAATGAAAGTGGAAAATGAAATTTTCAATATTAAAATTTTTCTTAGTTTGAGGTGTTCGGATAAACGATGATGTACTGTACTTTACGATGACGGGTGATTTAAATTAACGCAGCTGTGGGTAGTGGCAGCTTTTCCGAATTGTTAGAGCGTCTAGCTTATCAACGACAATATTAAGAAATCAATAGACTTGAATCCTAACACTTAAATACCCTTGAGCATAAGATGGAAATTTTAACGTTCTTCATCAAACCAACATAAAAATCGGTATGCAGCTATTTTAACAAAAACACATAGTTACATTGTGTGGGTGCATTTACACTCCTCAGGGACAGAATCAGAGTTACGTCATCAATGACATGCTTGGGGTAAATATTGGTTGGAAATGCCTTTCAAATATGCCTGCCATAGAAATAGTGCTATATACAATGCACGTTACTTCGACTTTGAAAGAGAGTATTTCTGTTCGCCAATGGTATTTACCAACTTGGCCAGATTGTAGAGAGAAAGGCTTCTGAAAGAGGCGCTTATTAATATACTAGGCATTCAATGTGTTGGATGCCAATTGTCCTTTCTCTAATTCCATTGTTTTTCATCACGCTAAATTAATACTTGTGAATTTCTGTAAATTGCTACATGCCGAACACATTGCCATTTCAACCAACAAACTGACATCCTATAACGTTATTTCATTGTTTAAAATTCTAATATAAGCAAAGTAGTTTGTTAGTGGTACGAAACAAGAATATTGCACGAAATAGCGAAAACATTGTGTACTTAAAAGCTTTCTTCGTCTGACACTCCTCAGAGTACTAACGTGCCGTTATCTATCAGTAGAGGAAGCTTTAGTTTCCTAAGGGCGCTGAAGGAGAAAGAAAACATCGGCCGAAATCAGAAAAAAGTGCCTAGCCTAGTTTGATCATCAGATAGTAAAACAGGTCTGTACCATTGGCATCTCGGAAGATGGGTGTGGCTTAGAAGCAATGCTCAAATGAGAAAAATCCTGTTTTAGTCAAAAAGTGGAGGAGAATACATTTTGCAAGAATGACTTTACTATTCCTTTGCTTTGCAATTCATCGATGAAGATGAAGATGAAGCATCAAGGTTCCCTTTCTAATGGCCTTTTTAATTCATTTCGCTCATTAGATTTTTCTGTTAGTAAATTCTATCAGTTCGATATTCTGCGTTACTTTCTTCATATTTACTGCCAAAACTTCTGGCCCAGCTTAAAGATCTAGGTTCTCAAATCTGGCTGAGCATAGTTTTTGTATGGAGAAGAGTAGAGCCCTGCAGAAAAGTATGTCACACACGTTTCGATTGTAATAAAAAGCGACAAACTCCCCGATTAAGAGGCGGCTTAGTAGTAAATATAACAGAGTAGAAAAGTCATTTAAGGCATTTCGGATTACATTGGGCCAAATTTATCTCCAGCTGAACAATTTCTATGTGTAAATAAAACGGTTCAGAACGACGATAAAGTTATAAAGGCAGTTTTGCTAATAAAAGTGTTTCATTTGTGAACAATTATGTTGAGCTTCCTGTTACTCAAACGACTAAGGTGCACGTTAAATGATTACGAATGCCAGAAACATGGTCAAATTCAAGACCAGTACTCACGTAATTCCTACCTGACGAAATTTGTTGTCGACAAATTCTTAAAGGCTTCGAAATATATAGGTTGACAAGGCTGGCGAAGTAAGTGCTGCGCATATTGGAAAGGGCCGTTTAGCGTAGGCTGAACGTCTGATGAAGATATATACGAGAAATCTTCGAAGTATCTACTTTTGACTTAGAGTTTATAAGATTTTGAGTAATAGCCCTCAGGGAGCTAGTGAAAGTTACAAAGTATTTCATGGCCCTTAAGGAAGACCGGCTATTTGTAGTCCGTAGGCAGGGAGGCAACATCTACGTCTACCAGATACACTCGCTTACCCTGTACAGTCAGGAGCGGAACAGAACGGGCAACTTCCTTTCAGCCAGGGGTCACTGAGGAACTAATAAAAGTCGAAGGTACAAAATACTTACTTGAAACATTAAGCAACAGCGAGCATCAAATGAAGATTTTTGTTGCTTATCAAAAGTGCATATATTGAAAACGTTTCATCTTTTATAGGACTTCTTCATGTCAACTGTTAATAAACTCCAACAGTTTTCCTTCTGGCGTTTTCTCTAGAAATCTTTGTTGGTGCACTAGTCATGTTTTTATTAACTGCAGTTAAGTGCTATATCTGAGCGGATAGGTGTCATCAGCAAAGGAAACCTTGTGGAACTAGCCTTCTTAGAAAATACTATTTTGCAGGCACCTTCATCCCCCTTTTCTCTAAGAAAAATAGAAAGTTCTATCGTTCGCTAACAGTAGAACACTGACCCGTCGTGATGACGTCATAAATGGATGACATCAGGAGCGTTTGCCGGGGAAGTATTAATGGAGTTAATACGCGACCACACTGGAAATCCTTGTTAGACCCGGAAGACCTCAGTTGCGTGATAGCAACGGCATGTTCAGCACCGTATTTTCCAAGATCTCCTAAAGCACTTCCATATGCACGTTGGAGTTCTCATCATCGTTAAATTGACTGCCTACTTACTCCATCAACGGAACTTCTTGACTAGGTCGTAGTTGGTAACTTCTCACTTGCGAAAATGTGTTCAGTGGCATTATGATGACTTTGCGGAACATGTCTTTGCCCGCACTCAAAGCCCGGCCAAACGACTGGATCTGACAGTGGACTATTCACTCTACTTTCTCAAAATGTGGTTTTGTAGAGCGTTTTTGAGCGGTGGCGGCCAAATGATCTTACTGACGAACTCGTACCAAATTCTCCTCGATTAAATAGCTTATCTCTTACGCTTGCAGACCTAATATCTCCCCTACTTCGCTGGGTTCGCTTTATTTCAAAGAACTACAGTTTTCTCTACTTTCAAAATCTATCAGCATTGGGAACAAGATCAACGTTCATGCTCGCATGCAAACATCCAGAAGAACTGATTTCTTGCACGAGCGTACGCTCAACAAAACTGAGATGACTCTCGTAGATTGACCAAGTGCTTTACTACACAAGTAAAAGAACAGTAGAAATCCGTTCATATTTTGACAAGTAGCAAGCTTTTATTTTACGACACTCGACAATGTTTTAGGTCACTATTCATTACTACACAACCCCGGTAAACAACTGCGTTTTAATTCGAACTGTTGTAGAGTGAAAGGTCTAATCGTTTGGCCAGGGCTTATTCACAAAATGAATACAAGTTCTAGTAAAATTAACCGAAATCTAAATGTTGAAAGGTGGGCTCAGCCGCACCAACATTTTTCAAATTTTTAAGAAGGGGGGCCTAGCCCCTCTGAGCCCCCCTCCACGGCATCCATTGCGAGCGGGGAGGGGACTAGCATTGCAACCCGGCCTTTTGATAAGGGGTGGATGTGGTATCTTTTTTCATTAATGACAGATTCTTTCCATGGTCCTTGGGGCAGTCCTACTTGGCGATCGACCCTACCTCATGGCTTGCATTCCTGCCTGGTAGCCTAAATCCAGGGGGGTTGCCCTTCGACACCCTAGCTACCCTTTATTTATCAGTAAGCCTGTTCGGTGGTTTTACTGTTTATTTTGGTTAACTTCAAAATCAGGCCCACGTTTCATCTGGGGTCTTTGATTTAGAGATTGCAAGAGCAATCAGGCCTGGATGTCCGGACAATAAATTTATTGGCCGCACGACTTTGAGGCTGGTTGACCGAATCAAGCAGCAAGTACCATCCTTTATTCGCCAAACATCAACTCATAAAAGGAAACAACCACCTCGAGTTTCCAAGCCCCAAAACACCACTAAGCAATGTGACTTCGCCATAGATCAGTACTTGCATGAGAACACAGACTGTGCCAAAGCGTACCCGGACGATTGCTTCCGTATCATAGGAAAGGCCAGGTCTGTATGTCATTTGGCCGTTTTGGAGTCAGTCCACATAAAAGCAAGAAAACCTTTGCTATGCAGACAAAAAGACTTCATTTTCTCACTAGGCTTATTCAATTAATTTTGTTTTAGTGGATGCTGATTGGCTCAAAAACACAAGCCATTCAGGCAGTCCGAATTCTGATTGGCTCCTTCAAAAATACAGTTGGTTATACTCTTTCACATACTTCACTTCGGTCATTCTGACGATAGTACTCTGAGGAGTGTCAGACGAAAAAAGCTTTCAAAGTACGCAATGTTTTCGCTATTTCGTGTGCAATATTCTTGTTTTGTACCACAAACAAACTATTCAATAAACTTATAGACAGAAGTTTTGTTAGTATATACTTGAAGGTGGGAAAACTCGGTATGCACCCATAGACCGCAGATAAAAATATTTGAAAAAAATCTAGAGAAATATATTCTTCTATTAATTACAAATTATACTGTTAATAATTGACAATATAAGATTTTCTGAGCTTCAACTTAATACTGTGATGATTTGTTGTGCTGAGCATAAAGTTTTACCTTGATAAAATAGATTAGGAGTAGTAGAATCCACTGTTATGAAGTGCACAAGTTCAACTAAAGTTATCTGATATGAATACTGTGATGATTTCATGCGCTGAAAGTAAAGTTTTACCATTATGAAATAGATTAGGAGTAGTAGAGTTCACTGTTATCAAGTACGCAAATTTAACTAAAGTTATGATATATGAATACTTTGATGATTTCATATTCTGAACATAAAGTTTTACCTTGATAAAATAGAGTAGGAGTAGTAGTGTCCATTGTTATCAAGTTCGCAAGTTCAATTGAGGTTATCTGATAGCATTTCTCTGATAATTTTTGTCTGTTTAACAGAGCCGAATGACTATAGTTGACTTTTGTGTTTTCTGCTAGTTATGCTAATTCCATCTGAACTGAGTACATAAAGATCTTCTTTTTTAAATTGATTTTGATAAGTGTAGTCTACTTATATAGGTTACGCAAGGTCTACTAATTCTATCTGAATTGAGTACTTTGATGTTTTTCAAAATTTAATCATAAAGATCTTTAAACTGATTTTGATAAGTGTAGTCTGCTTATCTTGGTTACGCAAGCTCTGCTAATTCTATCTGACTTGAGTGCTCTGATATTTTACAAAGATTAAACATAAAGATCTTCTTTTTAAGATTGATTTTGATAAGTGTAGTCTAGTTATATAGGTTACGGAAGCTCTGCTAATTCTATCTGAGTTGAGTACTCTGATATTTTTCAAAATTTTAACATTAGGATCTCTTTTTTTAGATTGATTTTGATAACTGTAGTCCACTTATATAGGTTACGCAAGCTATGCTAATTCTATCTGAATTGCGTAGTGTGATATTTTTCAAAATTTCAACATAAAAATCTTCGCTTTTAGATTGATTTTCATAACTGAATCTACTTATCTAAGTTACGAAACCTCTGCTTATTCTATCTTAATTGAGTACTCTGATATTTTTCAAAATTTAAACAATAAGATCTTATTTTTAGATTGATTTTGATAACTGTAATCTTCTTATATGGGTGACGCAAGCTCTGTTAATTCTATCTTAATTGAGTACTCTGATATTTTTCAAAACTTAAACAATAAGCTCTTATTTTTAGATTGATTTTGATAACTGTAGTCCACTTATATAGGTTACGCAAGCTCTGTTAATTCTATCTGAATTATATAAAAAAGAGTCCCATTTTATTGTGGATTTTTCATTCTATCTTAGAGCTCTTTACCCAGAGTTATTTGGTTTTTAGCATTATTTGTAATTTATAATTAATGACACCGGAGTTTCTTAAACTTACAATATGGCAAGAACGGTCACAAGTCGACATAACTGTGATCACGTGATGAGAGGAACACGTGACACCACCAGAGCCAACATGACAACAGCCCACAATCTTGGCGAGCATTCAGACCCTGTTTACACGGGTACGGATCCAAATGGTTCCGTTCCCTTATAAATACCATAGAAAGAGGATAAGATCCATTTTAATCCAGAACTCTGCGTGCTAATCCAAGTATGAAATTACCGTTTCGTTGTATTTTACCAGCTGCGGAGATTACGAATAAGTGTCTATGGAAGGACGAAAATTGAATTTGAATAGGGATAACGTCAAATTTACCTCGTAGTGGTAGTTTTTCGCGGCATTTTCAACCGTGTTTACACGACACCTCTACTGGTTTGGTTCCAGACTGGTCCGCTCTCATAAGTGGACTCAAACAAGTACGGATTACAGATCCAAACGAGTTCGGATCCATCAGGTCCCTTGTTCCATTTGGAACCGTATCCATGTAAACAGGGTCTTTTCTCTAATTTGCGCCGTACATGCAGGGACAGGGAAGGGATATGCGTATCTTGCTGTGAATGTGACACATTGTCTGTCGCAATCAATTTCAATTTTGATAACACTGAAAAGTGTGCACGGAAAAAATTGAGGTTTCGCAAATCTTTGGGGGGCTTGGCCCCTTCTGCCCTCTGTTCCTCCGTCCCTGACATTCATGGACTATGTCGCGTGGAAGACCTTTATCAAGACGGTACAGTAACAGATTTGTCGACATTGACTCGCTCGTGTAGCCCACGGTCGTAAAGCAACGGCGTGTGTTGACTGGCATGATATACATTACGAGACCTTTCATTCAAAACTTTAACTGAGGTACGATACTGGTTTTCAACGCAATATTTTGTCGCCAAGCATTTGATGGAAGGGCAAGGCCATCTCTTTGATGTAGTTTTTATTGGGAATTCCTCGAAAAAACGTTTTTGTGACGTCATATCCGTATGCAAAATATCGCATTCAAACCTCAAATCAACTGCGAAAAACCACTGTTTGACTTTACAAACTACCTTAATGGAACATTGGTAATTTTGCTCAGTTCATAAATGTAAACTCTATTCTGGAGTGACCTTTCCACTTCTATTCCCCAAACTCTGACTTACACTAAATGATAATACAGTAGCTCCCTCTAGACATGGTCGGAATGTGCTTTTGTTGGTGCAAGCAACGCTCAGTGATCAGCTGCGACGAACAAAGTACAAGCTTGAAATAAACAATCGGCTATGCATCCGAAACATGTGGCCATTACAATTTCTTTTAATATTGCACATGCACATGATTGATGTTGTTTAATAACAAACTGTAAGTTTATGCAAGTTATGTTGAGTAATATTTTACGATTACCTTGTATTCCTCATAGTATTGGTCCTGTAGCATTTTGAACAGGTCTAATAAGCCTTCTAATGTCAGAGGTTCATCGACGTCGTGGTTAAGTCCTTGTTTAGCTCTTAACGAAATAAGGCAACGAAAGTATCACTCTTGATGCAATGGGCATCGTCTAAAAAACATAACCTGAACATAACAAGGCATAGTGTACTAGTCAGTAGCTATAACCCAATAGAGATTAGAGGAGCAAAAGAATATCTACTCTATATATTGCCCTGAGGCCATCACAAATCCCCTTCGCAAACTTCAAAACAACATCAAAACCCGTAGATTCTAAAACCTTCACGTGGTAGCTCTGTGTCTTTAATACTTACGACACCAGAATACTGTTGTCTACCTCATTCACCCTCACCTTGCACGTACAGTCAATATGCCGATAATAAGAAACGTCTTGACTTTATTCCACACCGAGATAACTAAATAAGGACATTCTTTTAATAACTTATACCTAAGGTAAGAAACCTGCCTGTAACAGATGCAAATTCGGACAGAGATAGACAAACCTGTTTATAATGTGCAAAACATGCTCT
>JAAAKM020073195.1:106774722-106852983 GCA_010016025.2 Alatinidae sp. Z8VKAUB7J3 | reverse complement strand
GACGTCTTATTTCTTCGACTTCTTCCTCGCAGACTTTGTCCAGTTTCTCCTTTTCGTATGTTAAGTTAACAACCAGGTCGCGTTCGTACTTCAACCTATAAAATAATATTACCACTAATGACGATTAACATTAATCAGTGAGCCAATGTCTTAATGAATGTCCGATCCAAAGTAGACTGTCTGGCAGGGAAAGGGCCTAATGACATAATGCAGCGAGTAAGATAGTGAGACCAAAGATAGTGAGACCAAGAAACAACTCGGGATCCATCAATGGTGCATTGCGTCCCTCTTCAAGGGAGGTTTGAAAGGAATGGTCGAAAGATGACGTACAGGTACTAGGTCATGGGCGTACGCAGGAGCTTCTTGTTACTGTTGGGTGTGTTTGGGGTGGGAGAGGGGTTGGGGGTAAAGCCTTCGTCAAAGTATATGTTTTTCAGCGGTCCTGTTACTGTATTTTGGGCGTCAAGAAAAAGCAAATTGGTTATCTTTGTAACCAGGATAGGTTGTTCACGAGTCACTCTTTTCTCTCGTGTTGGCAACTGTATACACCTCCTATGACGACAGTAAAATAAAAATTTAATTATTGGACCGATAGTTGGCAGCAGCAAAGCTGGAACGTCGTTGGTAAAGAATGCATTCATAGAACAATATTGAATTCTTTTGTTAGATGTACAGCCTTCTACAGTTTTGTATTTGCCCTAAATGTAACAAAAGCAGTCAGGATGATTTTTTCAGGATCCTAATATCATTATATAACTTTACAACTAAAAAATAATATGAGTTATATGTATCACCCTTTGGATCCATAATAAAAACAAAGGCGCCATGAATGAAATCATCTGATAAATCAACTGTCCATCAACAAAATTGTTAAAAGAGAAATTGATTATCGATCGAGTATAAATAGTAACACTCAAAGTTGACACATCGCCTGACGAAGACTAGCTATATGAAGTTTAAACGTCGCTTTCCTGAATGATAATGACAATATCGTGAGACAAACGATTATCTGTATTGTTACTGCATATCACCACGATGAACAATCCTCTCAAAAATATTAAGAGCATTGATCTGTGAAAATAATTATTTATTTACGATTGACGTTTTCCACTATCCGCCTGACAAAATGTAAACATCACAACAAGCATGTGCAAATGAGCATTCTGCTGCTAAGTGCGAGTCAATAAGGCTGCTTTATAGTACTGCTGTGCTGCATATTTTTACACCATGCAGCAACTTTGGTCATTCCCCACATTGCTGGATGGTGTCATCCATACAGCAAAATTTAAGTTCCACGTACATTAGGATTATTGCTGTGCAGCAAGCTTTTCCGTGTTGAAAAAATCGAACACAAAATCCTTGCTGTGCAGCAAATTGGAGAAAATTGTGTCAGAGTCTAGAGATCACAGCGACCGACTGATCGAAGTGACAGTTCATAAATATTTGTGGGACTGGTATCCCAGATGTAGTCAAGGAAAATAATGCTTGAGTCTATGATTTATATTGCTAACGAATTTGGTAGACGTAAACACACTGTGGTATACTAAGTTTTTCGGCAGGTCTTGTGATATCTGATATACCTGCAATTACTAGTGCCTGTGCAAAAAAAAAAAGGAAAAAGAAAATCGGTTACACAACGCCATACCTGAATGTATGATTTTAAGAGACAATAAACAAATGAAAAATTAAGATTATCTGGCAACTATAAGGCTTGAAAATCATATATAGCTAAGGTCTTAAGTTTGTTATTACATTAAAGCCAAGTATTAGCTGTGTAGTGGAGAAAATTTAACCACCCTAAAATCACAAAAATATGAACTCCAAAGTATTAATGAGGGTTCATAATAATTTGCAATAGAAACTGAAGACTAACTGTCCCCATATATAACTTATGTTTTAAACATAACAAGAAGGCATATGATCCAAATATACATATCTATCATGTATGTAAATCTTAAAAGTTTTAACATAATGAAACCAGGTTTCAAGTGAAATCGACTCCCGGACCTTTCATTGTTGCAGTCACTGTCTTGTGTTATGTAACTGTGATTTTTATCTTAGCTAAGTCAGGCATGTCATGATACTATTAATAACATGGTCTAGCACTACCATAAAACCTCACAGAACTTCATTAAACAGGTATATATGGGAAGATCTTAATCAAACACCAGAAGACCTTCCAATGACAGTGAATGAAATCGAGATTGAGACCATTTGAGGCGAAGAGTCAAAGCAGTAATGGTATATGCAAACAGCATGCCCTGGTGACAGTCAATAGCATGTTCAAACTTGTGCACACATATTGGTTACTCTTAATTATATGTGGCGTTACTAGAATGAAATTATGAAATTTAAATTTGAAATAATTGAAAGTAAAATTTTCAAATTATGAACTGGCTCTACTTCTAATCTATCTGTATTTCCTGGTCTTTAGTACAATAAAATTGGAGAGATAGAGGCAGCCTACATACCCATTTAAAAGCTGGTGCCCAGAAATGAATAGTCTGTAGCCCTACAAATGAAGCCAAAGAAGACACTGTTATAACATATACCATGCATAAGTATACAAAATTGTCTTTTAAACAATTGAAATACTCAGGGTATAAACCCTGCCATAGGTCTGTACACGTATATAACTGGTTAACTGAAGAAATAATCTCAAATAAAGTTATGGAAGTGTCAGATTAATGTCTCTCCTATCTGATGTATGTATGTATGTATGTATGTATGTATGTATGGAGAAGCAAGCCATGAGGCAGGCTCAACCGCCTAGTAGGACCGCCTCTCGCGGATTATGGAAAGCATCTGTCATCAAGGAGAACAGATACTACATCCATTCCTTGCCAAAAGGCCGAGAAGCGAACCAGTCCTCTAGCACCCCTGATCGCGGGTTGCTTTAAGAGTTAATAGTCTCATTGTAGAGACAGTGTAGTACATTTTGGTGACGTAATGATTTGTATTAAAAAGGGAGAGCATATTTCATGTGTAGTTTTAATATAGTTTTTGTGTTATGTTTCAGTGTTTCTGTAGCCTTAATTTTCAGCTTTTTACGGCTCCCATACATTTCAAAAAGGTCTAAATAATAAAAAATTATGTCGATATTCTTATATAAACTACAACACCCCTCAATATGTATACTTTCATTTATCCGTAATATTTAAACCCTTTTTCTGACTAAAGATGTTCATGCCTGCATAACGAAATATGACATGGCGTCTCACCGAGTATAACACGCATTTCAGCCTGTACCAACAAACTTGTAACAACGCGCGAGGGATAATCTCTCAGACATACGGTTTTTGTCCGGGAATAAGTCACTTTCCAATTGGAACATAATACTTTACCTTGAACATTATAACGTTCCTTATCTTATATAGTTCTGCAATTTTTTTATAGCAAAATGGCAATCATAGAACCGGGAACGTCATATGGACAATAGCACAGTAGAAGCAATCATTGTAGCGAAATAGTATTAACACTTTTAAGTGCATGATAGCAAATAAGGAGCAGAGGTCGTCGACTTAACTTTGGAGATGAAATTCTTAAATAGGTCAAATCAAAGATGAAAGGCAATTGCATTTTTCACACTGATATCAAACTGTATTCATATTTCAGAAGACCAGAGGGACATCATTTCTATATACTTTGTCTTATCACGGATTTGGAGTACCAAGTGCCCAAGAGGACACCACAAGTTGCCTTGTTCAACCATTACCATAGTTGATTTCCGATGTGCAAAATTGCTGTGACTGCATACCCGATTTGTAGACCGTCGACCCATGCTCCTTTTGCAATGTTTTGATATCAGATTTCATCAAATTTCCCTGTAGTGTTTCTAGAGTAGACCTTGTTTTTAAGTTTTTGTACCATTTAATGAATGTAACGAACATTTGAGCATTGACAGTGGAAGAGAAACCAGCCGGGTACTTAGTTTTCTTGCAAGACCATATAACGTAGGCACCTGTTCTTGTTTCGTGACGTAATTCACAATTGATTATGTTTGAATCTCTTGCTGTCGACCTTGAAAGTTCTTTGTAGGGCATTCGTGAAAACGGATTCATAAAGAGGCATGGGGCCCAGAGATTTACCATTTGGGCAGACAGGTTGTGCTCTTTCAGATTATCTTAGAGATATGAGTATATAATCTGGGCATTTGTGTATTGTCTTTTAAGGGCTAGGAAGCGCTTGTTTTTATGCCTTCCCAAGGTTTACAAACCCTTCGTAGCTTTTCCAAAATTTATTTATACTAAAAGTTATACTAAGATATCATGTAAGCAGATAAGGTCCACAGTATCATTTTTTAAAAGAACATAAACCTATAAACCTGAGCTGAAACACAGCAAAGTTGAAAATAATTGGTATGACTCGTACTCGATACTTTGGTCACTTGAACTTTGTGCCACCAAATCAGTGAGTGACAAAAACGATAATCTTGCATTGGCTTGTGTCCACATACTAATAACAATGAACAGATGCTATACACACCTTATTATTAACATATGAGCATTCCTCCCAGGGACGGGGGGAAGGGGGTAGAGGGGGCATGGTCCCCAAAGATATGCCAAATCTTTTTTTTTCCTGACCACTTTTCAGCGTTATTAAAATTGAAAATGATTGCGATGGACATTGTGTCACATTCACAGCAAGATAGGCATATCGACACAAAACACTTCTTTCCACATAATGACAAAATGCACCTTAGTGGGATGTGACAGAATAAATTTGAACCTAGCCTACTCGACAGTTCTTCTTACCTTCCTACGTCCCTGCCTCCATATCTAGCACGAACGACTGGCTATACCCTTATTTTTCCCACCGAAAGAACCGCAAACGTTTTGTTGGGGTTCACGCTACCCTTCGCAGACCGTCCCCGTATATTCCAACTTTCACCGTTTGCTTATTACAATTGATCAGTTCCTGTAGACGTCTAGAAGGGGAAACCGCAATTTAATGTTTAAGGAATTTAAAAGGCCCACGAGTCACGCAGTACAAAAAGGAATCTATTTTGATCATGAATGATTCCGTGGTGATTATTGCTACTGGAGATGATACCAAACCTGTTAAAAACCAGAATTGATGGCCATCAGATGTCAGCTCTGTTTCCGCAATGTGTGAAGATTGTATTCAAATGATGACAAGTTTGCTTTAATTGTAATGACTAGACTCCGACTCAATTTTCTCTCATTTGCTGCACAGCAAGGCTTTTGTGTTTGATGTTTTCAACATGGAAATGCTTGCTGCACAGCTATAATCCTGATGTACCCGGAACTTCGATATTGCTGTATGGATGACATCATCGGATAATGTGGGGAATGGCCATAGTTGCTGCATGCTGTAAAATCATGTGGCACAGCAGGACTATAAACCAGCCTTAAGAGCACAAAGACATGAAAATCACTATCAATTTGTTAATTTTAATGAAGGTTACAGTCTTGTTTAAGTTTCTTAGAAAATGGTAACTGGTACTGCCAACATGTTATATATATAGATGGAGGATTTGAAACATGTATTACTTGTCTATACAATAGATTTCCACTGCAACACTTCGAGCTTGCAAGGGTAAGCACTAACAGAAAGAGCTATAGTATGTAGTAATTGCTATAGGTATATAGGCCTACATAGCATTTTTATGTCAGTATTTATTTATATGTATGTATATATTTATATATGTAGATATTGATATAGATAATGATGCAGTGGTTGAAAATTCAGCAGTTTCTGTAGGAAAATCATATACTGCCTGCCAGATCTAGGATCTAGGCAAGTGGTGGAAGTAAGTGTATTTAGTTGAGTACACAGGCCTTTGCAACATACCAGTATATATATTTTATCAGGAGATAAAATTGTTTCTAAGCCAATTTTTGTGAAAAATGTACACTGTGGGTTATACAAGATTTATGTCAAGAATGAAGTTCATGAATAAGTGAATAATAAGTGGATAGTCCATTTGTTTGTTTAACAGAAGTGATGATTTTTAACATGGCCCTATTTTCTGTGGAATTACCCAACTATTTGCCCAACTTTATTATTGAGACCCTGCAAGGCTAAACTATCTAATATCAAGTGCTAAAATAACTCACGATCCTGATTAAGTACTGTAGAATGTGTATATTACTGGAAAGTGCATGTTGTGTAAGAATCTGATATAGATAACTTTCTCTCGTAAACCCCCTTATCAAACTTTTGGCTGTCTAAAATTTCTTGTACTTTTTTAACCTGTGCTAAAACTTTGTGTTACTGCTTTGCACATGCTTGATATTACTTACTCTACATTCAAAGAGATAAACTACATTGCAAGAATTATAATCTAGCTGATGGTTTCTATCATGTATAAATTCCATCTAAGTCAGCACAACATAAACTGTTAAGTTATGAATTTATTCAATTTATATCCTGTCATATGTTGCTGCTGTGTAGGCCTAGTTATTTCACTTTTATTCCTCCATGCTTCTCACCTAAAAATCACGTAACTTACTGAATTACTCATCATTGATTGGGTTAGGGTCAGGTTTTGGACAGTTTGAAGTTTAAAAAGTGTGCTAAATAGTAACTTTCCAACATTACTTAGGCCTTGCCCACTTTTATCCATTCACTTTTATCCCTTTTTCTACTTTTATCATAATACTCCTGGTCTAATAATGCAGAACCATTGGCATCATAACAATTTACTGGGCGTCTTGCCTGGCAAAGGCGCCATAATTAGACCAGGCCTATTGCTTGCCCGCAGCGCGCATATGCTGCGGACGATATGTAGTACAGTAGAGGCATGGATAATGGCTGCTCCCCGTTTCGGGCAGCTTAAATGACGCATACGATCAAATGGTTAAAATCATATGATAAGTAGCACATAAGGTTGTTATACTTACCAACAAAGGAAGGCCATATACAAAAAATTGTGGAACACGCCGCTGTCCACGGCCACCCTTCTTCAGTCCCGGTGGTCGGGGAATAGACGAAAAGCTCCGTATTCCTTTTAAAATACTGCGCAACATTCGAAGGTTTTCTACTTATACATCATTAAAGTGGCCTCAGAAATATTGTTTGAAGAACAAGGGAAATGTTCACACTGATCAATCGCATTGTCAAAATGTACTTGAGAGTTGTACCGCGTCGCGTCAGACACAAGACGATTAATCTGCCACCACGTTCGACTTGTGCACTTTCATGGGTTCCAGAACGAGGCTGTCATGACTGACACAAACAAAACTCCTGTCATCTCATTATTTGCTTCTCCTAGAAGTCAAAGCACAAGAAACCGTACTTACAAAGAGGTTAAAAGAATGGCATCATGTCATAATCATGATACAGAGATAGAGTGGAAAGACTCACCATAATAGCTCCGGTCCTAGAGAGTGACGCGAGAAGCGAACAACAACAAGTGTTAATAATCCTTGAGATACGTGTGACAACCTGTTGCTGCTATGAGTTTGACAAGGATGAACATTCGATATGAAACGACGTACGAGGCCAAGGTACTTTCCAGGGTCCAACGAATCCATATTGGATCTTTTCATTAAAAAATCTCCTTTGGGAGGCCAAGTGGTCCTCTGCACACCAGTTCCATATGTCTACATACGTTGAAAACTGTGAAATATAGCAAATAGTTCAATAGGCCCATTTTTATATCCAATTATAGAATTGCCCCAATATTGCCCCAAATTTTGAAAAAGTTTGAAAACAAATTTTCTGCGATCGTTTACCAGATGCTTTATCTTTCACATGCAAAAAAATAAGCTCAAAAGCTGTATTCAATCGGAAGTTATTCCATTCTACATTTTCAACCTACGCTAATTTTGACGTTTTTTCAAGTTGAGAGTCCGGGCACTTGAGTAGTTCGTGGTAATATCTAGTGACTATCTGTTGTGTGTATACGTATATCATTTTGCTTTAATTTTCTGTTAATAGACTATTCATCAAAAGTGTAAGGGAAGTTCTGAAATTTATGACGCTGAATTGTATCAGGTTACAGACTAACTTCAAAAAATTCCCTGTAAATATATCACTAACAGCTAGAGCCTGAGTGGCAAGAAACTACGTCGAATCCCTTTGTTTAGTATCTGTGTCTTGTATTTATAGGTATAATTTAGAGTAGAGAAATTCAGAACTCATAGTTATGGTCTCCCTCTGACAGTTCCACCTGGCACCCATTTGTTAAGTAGATATTTCTGGAACCATTTAACAAATTTAGGCAAAACTCGGTGTATGTATGTATATGTCAAAGGGTCGTGTAGTAGAGTTGGGGTGCAAAGTACTTGATTTTCTATTGATTTTCAAATCCTACTTCCGAACTCCTAACCAAAGGATTCCAAACCCTTAAGGGAATGCAGAAGAGAAAGAATAGAACAGATAAAACTCAATAAAAAGAGAGTTCAAGTTTGAGGTGTAACTGAAACCAATATCATGTTAGGAATTTGCTTTTGTAATTAAGCAGCGCGTAGACCTTTTTTTAGTCAGCCCATAGTTCAAATTTTGTCTCAGCAGGATTTCAAATCGGATGCCCCCCCCCCCCAATATAGCTTGGCCCCCCAAAACCTGAAGTGCTGGCTACGGGCCCGTGTCCCTTCCAATATCAATTTAAGTACGGTGGCTCCTTAGTAGATCTACGAAAACTTAACAATAGCCTATTTTAAAAGTCAATGCTAATAACAAAAGTGTTTTCATTATAAATAATTATATTTAAAAAAGAGGTCTAGCGCTCACTAAGATGGGGGGGGGGGGGGGGGTTGTACTACGATTTTTGTGTGGGGGGTTTATGGTTTGAGAAAAAGTTATTGATTTGTTTTTCAGGCGTTTTAAAAATTGTCCTCTTGAATTTGAGGCCTCGAGTTGCTTAGCTTGTTGCTTAGATTTTAAACCAAATCGAGGCCTCACACCTAAGCAACTGAGTTGCTTATATAAAGAAAACGTGTACAAAGTTTGCGTAATCTTCTTTGGCATGTATAACACGATGTATGACCGACAATGCTCGGAAAATCCCACCCTCATATTTATAAGAGTCGCATTGTCCAAAGTACAACATAACACAGAGAAAATATTAAGGTCCAAGCAGTCGCATCCATCTTATTTGACTTTACCGTAATTGTATGGCTGAGATTTGACATTTTTGGAATACAGTATCGTTTACCACATAACATTTTTGCCACCTTATCGTAAATCCACAATTTTGTTCTGATCTTATGTAACCATTCTTGAATAACCACTAACGTAGCAAATACGCCCCCGGTGTCGTATTACCCCAGGGAAGCTTGACTGAACTTCTCATGATCCTTAAAAACCATGGTCCAGGCTTTAAATAAGCTTCCACGGTAGCTAGAGTGTTGTTTCACTCATATGTTTAGTACAGAAAAGACCTAAATAAGTATTACTAATGAGTTGGTTGTGAGTTGTTGACCAAATTATGTGGTAAATGCATTCATGCTATCCTCTTTTTCGATAATTCTTAAGTAAATTTGTCAACAGATTATTATACAGTCGACGTTTTCAAGGACCAATGCGAGTTAAAATTATATATTATAGAACCCATAAATTGAAAGCCTGTTTCCTTGCCGTACTTACCCACGAAAAAGGTCCCATACAAATCTTTTTAAATAACAAAAGGCCTGAAAGCCTTATCTGAGGATTTACGGTACTTGTCCTCAACTCTGTAAGGGAAATCAAATCATCGAGAAAATCATAAAGGGATCGACACTAAATCAATGAGAAGTTTAAGCACTACTCTGCCAGCAAATCGTCATGTACTAACGGTGTGTGACCTGGTGACCCTCTTGTCACACGAGGTTCTAGGAAAATTCCCTCCCAGAAAACTCCCTCCCGGAAACTCCCACCGTATAATTCCCTCCCGGAAAATTCCCACCTAGGAAATCTCCCACCCTGAAAACTCCCTCCCGAGAATTCCCTCCCGGAAAACTCCCTCCCGGAAAACTCCCACCGGATTATTCCCTCCTGGAAAATTCCCACCTAGGAAATCTCCCACCATTGAATGAGTGTATAAAAGATACTAATAAAGATACTTAGTGTATGTACGTTGACGTCAACAGATAATGTATACTCACGTAAACTATCTACTTTATGCTTTATTATCCACATACACAATACGGATTATAGAGGACTCAATGGTCAATTTCATAGTTGACGTGTATACAATAGGGACTATTATATGATCTCGTTAGCAAAAGGGCGCTTAACATATCTTTGACCCACAGTTGTTCAGGATGTAATGCATAGGAAAGGTACTTGATATATAGTTTCATAATTTGTTCTGTATGATAAAATTAATTGCTAGCTACACTCGTTTTCAAAAGGAGGCGTATGACGAGGGGATTCTGATATAAAGCCAAGGAATAAAAGAAGATTATCAGATGTGGTAGTGTTTGTTTAAAAGCGGTGTTTTGTTACTTTGATGATATATTTCACCTGGTAGAAGTTGGGATACGATGCAGATCTGTAAAATTGGTGGTACCTGGTTCACGCGTGCTTACAACTTAAAGAGGCACATGAATACTACACATCTTGATGAAGCTAACGATAATGATGGAGATGGCATGAACGATTTTCGAAAGTCTCCTTGGAAATACAAGAAAACGTATCACATCAGACGAGGAGATGATAAGCGAGGGAAGTAAGGACACTAAGAATGATCAAGATAGTCTAAAGGAAGAAAGTCAAGATGAAGATGGGCTTCCAGATGATAGTGAGCCAGAAGTGGAAGATGTATGGATGAGATTTGCGAATCGCGCAAAGAGATACACATCATTAGTCAAACACAAGTCTCTCTACGAGGATTATGTACTTAACTAATGCTTACATTTCCATGGGTAATCTCCTATTTGAATCATCATTCTTATGTTTTTAGGAGTCCGATAGCTGGCGGCTACATGGTTTTAATCTTGGCATGTAAAACGCTTTGCTTCTCATTGCTCTGTTATTAACATTACATCTAAAATTTCGCAAATCTTCTTTAATTACAACTTCTGTCCTTGTTCCCGAAAACATCTCTGTAAGCAGCTTGTACATCTCAGTCTTCAAAAGTTGTAACATAATAACAATACATCATGACACAGAGATGCTTTATCCTTACCAATATGACGTGTTCCGAACACAATCTGACCTGATTCAGGTGCTTGCAGCAGCAATAGTTAAACTGTAATGTACTTTGGATCATTTTTTCTTATTCCTCTTTCAACATTGCCAAATTCGTATAGATTCGGGGGGTGCTTCTCTGCCTGGTAGCCTAAATTGAGGGGCCTCGCCCTTGGACGCCGCAGCTGCCCGTTATTTATCAGTTTGCCTGTTTGGTGGTTTTTCTGTTTATTTAGGGTAGTTTCAATGTTGGGCCCACTGTTCATCAGGGGTCTTTGTTTGAGAGACAGCTAAAAACTTTGGGGGGTAAAGTAATTTCCAAGCTTAAGAATCCCTGTCTTAGAAGACTTGTAGCTCTTTCCAACAGACAAGGGAAGGTGAGCTGAAAATGGACACTTCTGTCGGGCAGTAAGTTTTCATGGCGCCGGATTTAGGAGTTCGATTTATTTAATAGATCACCAATCTTACTAATCAAAAGAGACCTCTTAGAAAGCTAATGGAACAACTTCTTTCCTTATCTGTGTTAACGATGTCGTATTGTACTGCAGACCTTGCATCCCATGTGTCTCTCATCACACTGCATATTTTATTCCTGCACAGCTGTTTGCGCAAAATCCTTTTCTGGATTTACTATTTTAGAATGCACTTTTTGTAAAATTTAATCTTAAACACTATTCGTTTTTATTTAAGTGGGGGCAAACGGCAGAGATGTCGGCTAGAAGACATGGGCGTGCTGAATGTGAATTCTTGCTAAGAAAGGTAAGCTTTTAGGTGCAGCATTTGAATATGAAAAGTAACGAAAACTATCTGTTACGGGTGAGAGTTCAAGAAATGGCCCAACATTCAACGTATTTCCACCAGTACGGGTTAGAACGCTAACTTCAATGGCCAGGACTATAGTAGAAATAGCCATAATCGCTGTATTAATTTTAAGGGCGGGGACATCTCTGCTCTCCTCCGCTGCGGATTGCTCTTCTTTTCCTGCTCCGCTTTACTCTATTGACCGTTTTCAGCGCTCCGCACCCGTTTGAAAACAATAGCCAATTCATAAAAGCCAGACAAGCATTAGCAAAACCATTAGCAATGGCCCAACATTCAACATATGTCCACAAGTACGGGTTAGAATGCTAACTTCAATGGCCAGGACTATAGTAGCCATATTCACTGTATTGATTTTAAGGATGGTGACATACATGCTCTCCTCCGCTGCGCATTGCTCTTTATTTCCTTCTCCGCTCTACCTTATTGGCCATTCCCAGCCATCCGCACTCTTGATAACAATAGCCAATTCAAAAAGGCCAGACAAAGGGTACCTAGCAATTGACTTCTTCATTCGCTAATGAGATTTTCCTGTTCTTGGTCCTTAACGTTGCTCCCGCAACATGATTGTGTAATTGCTGCCTATTTAATCAATATTTTGTATATTACAAACGACTTGTGTTTAATAAGTGTGAAAGTCTTAAGAAATGAGAATTCCTTGCGAATTCCTGCCAAGCCGGTCTCAGGTTTCAGAGCGTTATTTAACCTAATTTCTTAGGGCCCTTGGGGTTTTTACAAAAATTACCCTTCATTGAGAGTTTGGATGCCTCAGAACTGGCTCCATGCTCTTTCGTGCTTTACCTTAGTCAGAGGACGGTTGTTCTTACCCATGGGGTGACTGAGCAACTATAGTAAAAGAGACAATACAAACAACAAGACAGGTAAAGATTTCCTGGGGGCAAAGATACGAAACTGCTGAATCAATCTAAGTAGAAAGTACATATCAAAGAAAATACAAAAAGAGTCCATTGACTTCTTTAAGCTATTTGGCTCCTTGTCCTCGTGTAAAATCCTTGTCTATTGAATTCGTAAACTGTGTAGGGTATGAGGTGTTAGAGAATCTTCTTTCATCCATCTATTCTACACAGGATCTATAATGTGATTCAGAAAAAATATGTATTTATAGAGACAAGAAAAATTGTAAGGAAAGGTCTATAACTTACATATATTTACTTTATTGTATTTAAATAGTTTGTTTGTGGTACTAAACAAGAATATTGCACAAAATAGCAAAAACATTGTGTATTCGATGTTTTCGCTATTTATGGTATTTATAACAATACTACATTATGACGCCACAATGTAATAATCCAAAATTTGACAAAACTTTTATCCATTGCATTTTGTGTGTTAACGTAAATATTCTAAAGTTTAGAACCTTTTCTTAAGTATTCGTCGAGATAAACTCTTTTTTTAAGTCTGAATAATCCCTATCAAAACCTTGCTTTTCGAACTCAAAATCTTATGACTTTAGAAAATTAACAATGCTTTTTTAAAGCTTTGCAGATTGGAACAGCCTACATTTCTTTGTCTTTAATGTGGAATTTTGCTCAGGGGCATTTGGTAGTAGTGGGTTACAATTTTGAAGTAGTTTTGAAAACGATACGAGACAATGCTTTGATGAAGTTAGAGATTTATTTCCTTTAAATAAAGTTGTGACGTCATCACTTTAGTTTCGATTATTGGGGTTCTTCAGAATGTGATATCGTCGTAATAAATGATTCTGTGTCAGTATATCTTACATGCTTAGTACTTACTGCCTGACCACAACACCACATATTGGCGACGAGAATGGCTACATCTTCTACAAGTTCTACATTTCAGGCTGTTACAACAACAAACAAGCCGAGTCCTTACGATGGAGTTCTTGATATTACGGTATGGTTAAAGCATTTTACTATCTATTTGCGTTTAACAAACTGTCCGGGTTTTAAGAGGGCCAATGCTCTCATATCTTTCTTATCTATGGGTGTCTTTGATGCTGCAATTTACACTCTCTCTGATGCGGATTTGACAGATTTCGATGCTATTACAGCTTTCTTGAAACAGAGATATGGACATGTTGACCACCATTCCCTTCGAGCGGAATTTTTAAATGCTCAGCAGACGAGTGCGAACGTGGAAGATTTTGCACATTCCATACATTCCAAAGTACCCGCAGCTTTTACCACAGATAATTTTTCTACTTTTCTCAAGGAGCTACTGGCAGCCAAATTCATTCATGGACTTTCCCCGGATCGGGTGAAGAAAGAATTGGCAATTTGCAAACCCACTACTCTCAACAATGCTGTGGCAATGGCTAACACCCTAGGCTGTTCTCCGCCGGTTCTTGCTGTCCGTACACAACCCAAGGTCCCGATTGGCCCTGGTTCAGGCAAAAGTTGTTATCGCTGTGGAGCTGAGGACCATCTTGCCAACGATCGTTCTTGCAAAGGGAAAAATCTTACATGCCAAATTTGTCATACTAAAGGACATCTGGCCAAAGTTTGTAAGAAAGGACAGAAGTCAACCAAAACGCTTGCCTTTGAGTGTTCAAGATAAAGTTGCTGCAGAAATCAAGTCAATGGTTCAAGCTGATATAATCGAGCCAGTTGATGCATCTCCATGGGTTTCCCCAATTGTTGTGGCTCGATGCAAAAATGGGAAAGTTCAAGTTTGTATTGACCTTCGAGAAGTCAATAAGATCATTGTTGTTGATCAGCATCCTCTTCCTCGCATTTTATGTGGTTTACCAGGCGTAGTATGCTATTCGGATGACGTTTTAGTCTTTGGTAAAACCCAAGCAGAACACGATCGAAATTTACGTTCTGTTTTACAACGTTTGCATGATCCTAGTTAATGAGGATAAATGTCACTTTTATCAATCCGAGTTAGATTTCTTGGGACGTCACCTTTCTTCTATATCAAATGACAAGTATGTTTGAGTTCTTTCCCATGACGTACCATCTCCATCTGCATCTGGGTCACATACATCTCCCACACCGTCCTTATCGATATCAAGCTGCAACAGATTCATCTTTCCAGGGCAGTTATCACATGCGTCGCCATGACCATCTCTATCGTAATCATTCTGTACTTTGTTGTTGTTGAGGGGACAATTATCCTGTAAAAAGAACGGACATGCTGAACAAAAGCCTTTTTGACTTAAAGCTGTAATTACATCGAGCTTTAGAAGCAATCACACTAATGATAAGGTAATATTCCTGCCAATAAAGATAAAGATTGATGGTATGATGTGCAGTGTATATGAAATCAGGTTTTGGAAAGCTGTCCTATACTCATTTATAGATGATGCAGGATCAATAAAGACACTTGGCATCTTATGTTGATAGGCGTCTAAACACCTCAGTATGGCCAACACCTCTTGGCATTATAGTTGACCTTACTCCTCCGGCATCAGACGTAAAGTCGACGTCGATGTCGATATCGTAGTTGATGTCTCATCGATTTAAGGTTATTTTGGGAGATGACATTGGATTAATGTTGATTCTACGTAATCATTTTAAACAAAGGTGTGGTTGTCTTACCGAGATTAAGTCAGTATGAATCTAAGTTAGTCACTTCAACGAATGTATTGGTAGTCTTGGGTTGATGTCATTACAACTTTTGTATTTCAACCAAAGGGTTGGCTATTTTACTTACTTTACCAGGACTTGGTTATGAATTGTCATAAGTAGTGTGGTGGTTGGGTTGGGGAAGATCATTTGATCAATTGGAGATAATAACTTATTTCAACAAATATTTGTAGGTATAAGGGAAAATCGGTGAAAGTAAAGGAGGGACAGTGAGGCAACAATTTTTTTAGATTTAAACTTGACGTGTGGCAACAGTTGTTATTTGATCAGTCTTGCCTGGGGTCTATAAATAGTGAAGAAAGTTCCCTAACACAACCATACTCATTCTTGAACCGTATATAGATACTGTTTATGAAGTGCATTGCATAATTATGTAGAGTTAATTAAGAACTCAAATTTCTGATATTTTAGAAATTCACCTTATTATTCAAAAATCATCAATAGCGATGCAGATTGCAGAATGTTACTGCGTAAAATTATCTGAATCTCAAATAAATGTAATTAAGTATTACTAGGTGCAAATATAGCATCCTCTTTCATATCTTTTCGTACCTTGAAGGTGACACACCTTGTGTCATGTTGCTTAGCATACTGCTTTTAATGGAGAGAACATACTGTACATTTGGCACTCGGTTTCCAATAAGTTTGTCTGAAATTACAGACAGCCATTGTCAATTAAGATTAATTGTAAAGACTCTTTTGGACTTGATGACCAGTAGCCACACTGAATTGTTTGTGACTTTATTTTTGAATAATCAAAGCATTCTGTTAATAATAATACAACTTGCCTACATGGATGCTCTCAGACAGCTATGAATATTAAATATGGGATAGAGGTTCCCTTAATGTATAAACTGATCTTCAAAAGGGAAGTACAACATTTCACACAAACTAATTCTGCAGATCACATGTCAGACTAATTGACCAATAACAAAATGTAAATGGGAACATAAAAAAACAAAAGAAAAGACAAAAGAAAAAAAAGAAAGTTTCCTTTAAAACTACAATTTTACATCATGTACAATTCCCTTTAGAACAAATCTATCCCTGGATGCTGCAAAAAGAGATAAATAATATGTAAAGAGGAGGCACTTGTAACTAGCTGTACAAACTTCTTTTATTAGGCCATTTCATTGAAGCAAAAAATCAGTGGAATTTGTTATGTCCCCTTTGCAATCAACAGAGCATTTTTTGTCTCTTGAATGTATGTTCAACCAAGTATATATTTAAGTAATAACTGCTTTATTTAGGGCATGACATACAAATCAAACTGGCATGCAAGACATAACTTTATAGAACCATTCACGAAGACTTGAGTGGTTTCCTGACAACCAACTCATTATTACATCAATATTATGTTTTATTTGAAAGCAAATTAAATCAGACGTTTGTGGAATTCCTTAAAACTGTGACAAAAAATACTGGGTTCGCGAACTTTAAAAGACTACAAAATGAGTAAAATTAGGAACACTATTCACTTTGGTGCTATAATGCAACGGGTAGACTGTCGTCTGCAAAACTTTTCGTGGGTACAGGATCTAGGAATGCATTCGGTTAAGGCAAAAGATCAGTAAATAATACTAATACTGTGCAATTACTGTAAGGTAGTAGGTTTTACCACCGGGATTTGTCCCTGACTTGCACCCTAAGTCGCCCTACCCTGTGAATTAAACAAACTTGCTAACGTTGGTATTTGCGCTACCATGCAAAACCATATCCATATCTATTGACGTTAGACTATACATTAAGACTATACATTTACGTTAACTCCTTTGAATAACATTATTTCGATATGACAATTAACTCCTGCTCCTGACACCTTCTCTTCACTACCGATCGAGCAATTAATGCTAATGATATACAAATAACACGGGCCTCGTTTCGAGTTTGAGGCATTACCAAATACGTAATTCGTGGGGGGCTCTACAATATGAGTGAGCGTAGGCTTTGTAGTTTAGTTCTCATGACAGCAGAGAGTACTACAGAATAAATGACCTTCAAAATAATGGAACGTCCTGCCACTTTGCAGTGACACTTACTGCCGACACATAAACGAGGTATTCAGGGATATGTAGGACCAGCCGGTAATGATTCTAAGAACAGGCGTTTCCCTTGACAGTCCATGATAACGAATGTCTCTTACTCGACCGCGCTGCATCGTTACTTTGCTACATTAGATGTGTATATTACACGTAAATACAACAGTGGAACCATACTTTTAAAAACACGAGTTACATAACTTAACATGACTTGAGTGCCTGTTTCTTTTGCTGGAATGGCAATGTTTTTGTTTCATCTTCGCTGGAGATGGTACGTGAGGTCAATGCGATAAATAATCACCAATGTGCAGTGAGTAATGACAGTAATATATCGACTTGTAGCACTGGACAGCAGAAAATGTTACTATTTAGCCGGACTTTTAAAAAGGGCACATAATGAAATTCTCGTCTGGAAATTTTTTTTTTTCGTGTTAACTGATGAAATATCATCCAAGGAACTATTCACAATCTTTTTTGAAAATAAAAAGTCGAGCGTGTCCACTTTTTAAATTGTTGCCAAATGGCAACTTCGCCCGATAACAGCCGTAGAGGGTCATAGGGTTTCCCCTAACAGCTTCGTTTTTGCAGCGATATTATGCTCAATATATTGAAACAACTTCAAATCATTGGTGGTATTAAATGTTTCAGCTCTTTAAAGATAAATCTGCTGATATATTTTTTATCCTCTTTCTACATTCATGGCATATTTTGTGTGATAAAGAATTTGCGTAGGAGTCGAAGAAGAAAAGAAGCTTCATGTCAAATAATGTTTTTGTAATATAACAGTTTCTAACTAACATAACTGTTTCTAAATACAATATGAGAAAACAGTAAGATGAATTAAAAAGACACGAAACTATACCAATTTACATTTCGTATTGCAGTTTATAAGTCTCTGAAGCAATACCTCTTTTCGAAATTGGATTGTCCTCGTCTATCAACTCAAGAATACATAATGCTGCTACGGCATGACGCTTTCGATTGCATCTCTGAGGAAGCCATTTTTTCATTTAAAATTTGGCGCCAAATTGGAACAAGGTGGTGAAGTCCTGGGAAGGAGTTTGGGAAATCTAGTGAAAAGTCGAGTGAAAGTCGAGTCCGTACACCCAAGGCTCGATTTGGCTCGACTTGGCTCGACATTGCTATACATTACTATACAAAGTATCGTGAAGTCTAGTTGAAAGTCGAACCCGTTTGTACAGGGCTTAATGCTTACCGCATGGACAAAGTCATGTAAGTGCATTGACCTTTCAAACCAATCCTTTTTTTATAAATTTTTTCTAACCCAATCCTTAGGCGTACGATTCTCTTTGTCAACTTTGCTTTTGAAGGGCCGTAACGCCATTTGCATATTGCAGAGTTGTGCTTTCCTCGCTATTTTATAATTTTAGTGGTAGGGGAGCGGAGCTAATCTGGCTATGGCATTTTCAAATTTTTAACCCAACCTTATTTATTTTATTACTTTAATATTTACGTATTGCACAATTCCAATGCAAATTTCACAACTTTATTGCCCTTGTCTGAATGATGACTAGACAATATGTAAGCATTTCTGCCTTGAAAATACTGTGTTTTAAATGATAAAACCTAAATCTAGCCATAGTTGATGCTACTTCTTAATCTGTAGGGATTAATTTTGAGGAAAAACATGATTTTCTATCTTAGGAAGACACACCGAAGTATCTGATAGTGAATTTTGACAGGATCCGGAAAATTATGGCAAATATTGCCCAATTTTGTGGTTTGAAACCATGCTAAGCTAATATAGATCTCAAAGTTGTTAACTGTTTTAAGTTCTTGTTGTTAGGCCTTACAATTTCCAATATATCAACAACAAACATCATGAAGGTAAAAAATTGTACGCCAAGTGAATCCCTCCGAAAAGGGGAGTAAAAGGAGCTCCCCCGAAATAAGATTAAAATGAATATTTGATGCAACTCTGGGTTATGTCAGTATTGCACTTTCACTAAGCAGCAAAACTATCCGTTTTGCATTAGGTAGAAACTGCTATAGTGCATTTTGAGTTGTAATAGTCAGCTTAACGTTCACATCTTTCTTTGATAACTAAACCAAGTGATGTTTTTACGGAATTAAATTAGAAAGAAAATCCATTAAATTTTTTGTTATTGGCCGGAAGCAATTTCCTTATAGACCGGTGAATTATGACAGGCAACTGAGAGCCATAATAACAACAAATTGTTTAAAGTGACCTGCGTTTATTCTAAGTTTGCACGGATGCGATGTTATCGACAGCCTCTGTTGATGACTACATATATACAATCGGGTAAGAGGTCATGGAATTACAGGAAGATTGTCCCTTGAGAATAGCTTTCTTCTAGGTAGGGTCTTCTCTACTGTTCCTCTATAGTGTGTGCCGACTGATGAGATAAAAATAGTTAAACAATACAATTAAGTGCGAGAAAGATATATTCTGGTATGAGTCGATTGTACGACGATGTTCCCATTTTCATTCATATCCCTTCATATCCCTATAATTCTTGATTGTTGTTGTTTCAGCTCAGCGTTCTTCCGTAGGTTTAGATTCATTCCCTTAATTAAATATAACGTGCTTTGTTAGAAAGTCAATTTTGATAAATATCAAATCCTGACAAGATACTCTTAGGAGATTTCTTACATGTATTTTAGATCATGTATGCACGCATGCGTGGTAAGATTTTTAAAAAAATCATGAACACAGAGTTTCTCATTAGCAATTATTTGAAAGGAAATAACTGGAGTCTATCTACAGTACAGTGCGTTAAAAAGTTTCAAACGTTCCATGGCAACTTGTGTTTGAAGTTTGTACACTGTTTTTGGAATAGAAGTAGCATTAGGAAACTACAAATCAATCGAAATATAGTCTTCACGAAGTCTTCTCTTACGATCAAACCAGCGTCAGGCAGAGATTGGATTACGAAGAACAGAAATGTGGAGAAGCCAGAACTGTCACTGGTTCCAAATAAGGTATGTGGGACTCCCAATCGATGGTAATCATTTCCATTATTTTCTTGTAATCTATTATCTCATAAATCTTATACCTGATTGCCCAGCTTAGCTGACAATAAGACACATTTTGTATTCACTACTTGCTGTATAAATGCACAGTTTTATTAAATCTCAACTGGTGAAAGACTTACCAGTCGTCAGCTTAAAAGATTTATTCAACCGCGCCCTGTAACTTGAGTCAAAAAACGATGTACAATTAAAACGTAAACGACTGTGTAATAATTTAGTAAATAATGTGATCTCTTTGACCACCGGGGTAAGGCTGTATGCTAGCCCGTATCCTTTTTTAAAATTATGACAACGTCTTTTCGCTCATTCAAAAGCCAGAATCTGTTTTCGTGGCCTTAGAGTGTGTCTGACCATGATAAGTAAGAGGTCTAGAAACTTTATTTGAAAAGAACGGGCTTCTTGTAAACACTGAAGAAATGCAGATACGTTTCGTGTCTAAATCATATTATTGATATAAACATCTCGATTAAGTTAATGATTAAAATTGTGATATTTGATAGCCTTGTCGAAAAACAGAATAGATATCTGTTCAATTTGTTTATATCACAGTCAGTCAACTGGACATATGGAAACAAAATTGCTTACATTGTCAAGCTCCTATGATCTTATTTCTGGGATCGTTGAAAGGACTTTTGCCGCAGTATTCTATTATAGTGCATAACAAAGAATATATCTTTACAAACAAAGAAATCTAAGGGATTTTTAATTTCTGAAAATCTTCTTTTATGTCACTGATGTTTGCGAGTACCTTAAATAGGGTTATAGGGTAGCTCTTTACGAGGCTGAGTAGGTCAACAACTCCTATAGATAATGATTTAAAGCAATTGTTGATCTACGTAGCCTCGTAAAGAGCTACCCTATGTTGTAGCAAGTTCTTTTGCTTGACTTTCTGCTCCCTGGTTTGGATATTTAAACATTGTTTTAATTGCAAGTCTGCAACTTTTCTGGTAGCTACAGTTATATACGCTTTTTTATTCTTATCAAGACAAGTTTAATTAGAACTCTGTGAGTAGACAGCCATTAGCCTTACGAGAGAAAGAGTTGTACACCGTCCAAATTATGGCAGAGCCCAGGTCTATCACTCTATAAAAACGCAAGTCCATAAAGCTGTGTGTCTTGTTTGCGCATGCGCGATACTGCTTGTCCCACATATATTTTCATTCTGAGACTCGGAGAGTTATTATCAAATTCAAGTTAACAGATAAATTATTTCGATCCCTAGATAAAGAGAGTATGTCTTTCTTTCTCCTGAAACTGACCTTCAAGGATTTGTACAATGAAAGAAATTCACAAAGTGACTGGCTAAATGTATATAAGTCGGCAAATTAGCCACAGTTTACAGCAGTTTACGGCAGTTTACAGTCGGCAAATTAGCCACAGGCTAATAAAGTTAATATGTGTAAAAAGCTTCTCCCTAGGTTCTATACTGAGATTTATTTAAAGGTCACAGTTTCTTGGAAGCTCTTTACAACAAGACATTTAGTAGGGTATATGGCAGATACTGACGATTATATATATTTGATAAACTGGTAGGTGTAGCTCATTGATAAATTATATATATATACATATATATGTGTGTGTGTGTATATATGTGTCTAATTAACTGAAGAAGATAATACGATTGTACAAATATTGTACCTTTCCCAAGGTTTGGGACAAGCATTGGTGCGCTGCATACGTGATTTGTATTCGTCGCTTTGGTTTAAAACCGCTCAATTGGTTATATGCCGCCCAGTTTGGCAGTACTGCTCCTGAGTGCTCATATATCCTGAAACGCACTGGCAGACGGCGCTCTCCAGGTCTTCCCCTCTACCTCCCCCTTGCTAGGTCAGCACCTCCAGGTCTTTACCGCTGTTATAGCGTTTTCTATTTTCTTTATGTGGTTCTATGTTTTTATGTGACTCTATGTCGGGCAACTCCAGTTCGGAATGTAGCTAGAAATCATGAAAATCGATGCAACCAGGGATTTTCAGGATAACGTTCTCTGATGCAACTGAGCTACAGCAATTGCTCCTGTACACAAATCACACTTTCAGTCCAGACACAAACCCCGAAATAAGATTTCTGCCCTCTGTCAAATATTGCGCACCTCCACGCGTCCCTAGAATCCTGACAATAGCTTAGTATGTAAAAATAGATAGTGACTAGTAAAAATTCGTGACAGTGATGGAAATTTACCATAGAAGATAATATAAAGCTCACCATGAAATTTGGAACATGAACAAAAACTTCAATTCCGGAGTTGCAAGAAATTTCTCGCACTTAAAGTTTAGTTGGTTACAAAGCAGTTTCTTATAAAAAAATCGTGTATTTTTTTCGGTAGTCAACTCTTCTTGACTGAAGCCTGTAGTCTACTCCCTTCATGCTCTATACAAATTTCTCTTGGAAAAAACGACAACAATAAAATTATACAATGTGATTTATGAATGCCCGAATCGTGAGTAGAGGGTGAAGCAATTTACATGAAATTGTTTCGTTGAATCAGAGAAGAGTAAAACTGGTAAAACAAGTCTTTTAAGCAATTTAGAGGTCAGAAAGAGTTGGTTTTAACGCCCCCAATAATTTATCCATTACCCGGCCCAAAATACTAGAGTACATTATGGAGTCTAATGTTGTGAGGAATATTATGACGTGTTAATAAATCGTAGGGGTATGGGACGAATGAAGTAATAGGAAATGGTTAATCGACCACGCATGTTAAGAGTCTTCGGGTATATTCGACTTTCTTGTGTGCCATTTTCTGTTGAATCTGGTGACATTCATGCTCACTTGACAAACCAGGTAAGCACTGCTCCACAAGCGGTAACTCCCTTCTTTAACGCCTGCGAAATATTAAAAATACCCCCAAAATATACAATTTATAAAACGTATTTAATGTAAAGAAGATTGTAAAGTTCTGAAAAGAAGCCTTTTATAAAGGACAAATTCGTTAAAAGACGAATGATCCATGTCACAAGAGAAACGATGTCATGCACAACATTCGCTCATGTGGACATGATGACTGTTCCCATATCACACGACCACGACTCAATTATTTACGTCAGGTAAATGGATACTGCCCCGAACTTCAGGTTTCGAGCCGTTATCATACTTTTCGAGCCGTTCCGAATATAATGAGTAGAGACTGCTATGACAATAATATATTAATAGCATATGTTCAGATATAGACTGATTCGTTCCTTTTGTTCTCCGGGATATGTTACGGCGATACTGACAATACCCTACCGTCTTGCGAGATTTGATACAGGCTGGATTTTTAAATTGCCAAAATATGGAGGAAAGTGAAGAAATTCCACCATTTGACAAACAAGGAGATTCGAGCCCTCTAGTGCCACGCAATGCCGTGTCTGGGTCTGCGAACATATTCTAGAGTGCTCTATGGACGGCAGAATATAACTATGACTAAAGGATATCAGTGCTCTGTACTAGGAACAGACATCCACACTAAAATTGTGAAACGTGTCCGAATTCGGAAGTGAATGATTTGATTAGTGCATTGTATAAAATTTTTATTGTTTCATTAAAAAGAGATCGTTCGGACCTCTTGTTTATATTGCAAAGAGATTTTCGCTACTTACAGTAAACACGTAAATGAGTATTTATCGACAAGAGTAACTTCGAAGAGATGTGTGAGGGGGTATGTTCTGTACGAAACTTTAACACAAGTGGAAGTTTTAAAACATTTCTGACATCCAGTAATATGTACAGAGTCAATTGTTCTACCGTCTGGTTCGAAAAGCTATAACATTTAAATATTGCCGCGTTCTCACAGCCGGTCATATGGTGTGATGGTGACAACTGAGGACTCTGAATTCAGCGATCCGACTTCAAATCTTGGTGGAACCTTTTTTATTGTTCTTTCATAACGATTTTTTCCGTTTTAGCCTTTAAGTCAGCTCTCATACAAACCTTGATCTCAGGTGCACAAAGCGTTCAAAATAGGCTAATAAGGCATATTTGACATAATTTGCATACACTAGATGCTTACATTCCATGAAGCACAAAACGTTCAAAATAGCTTCATATAGCATATTTGACATAGTTTGCATACACTAGATGCGTACATTCCATGGTGCCAGTTTTCAGTAACAATTTGCGGGTGACTTGAAGAAGTCTTTCAAAGGACAAAACGTTGTCAATTAAGTTTTCCTATTTGGTGTTTTATCTAGTATAAGTTGTCGGTGGCCTATTCATAATTTCATTCAATTACATGTTCCAAGGAGTGTCACAATTGTAAATGACAACTCAAGTATATTACTCTGCCAAGTGACGGTCCTGTCCTATATTTCTGTTGGGGATATATACAGACAGACAGAAAGACAGATAGATATAGCTAATGAAAATATATGCGTAATGAAGGTAAGCATGGACATTTAAACCATGACTTTAACTTGAACTTGCAGCAAAGTTTTAAAGTTTTATATATCTTTAAACTTTGGCTTTTTAATGTCTGTTTTGTATTTATATATATAGTATATATATATAGTATATACATATATATATATGTATGTATGAATATTTGTACTGTATATTTATGTAGATTTGAACCAAAAGAAAGACTAACATTTCTAATGCTTCAAATTCTTTCTTTTTACTCAAATCTATGTTAGCCCTAAGCTTTCATATATCCAGCACTGTGTTTATGGTTTCAACGACATATTAACGTTGCTACAGATATTTATCTATCACGAGTGGAGCATTACCACAACAGCTTGCCTTTTTTTACTAAAGGAGCTTAGTGGATTCGAACCCACGATCCACTGGTTTGAAACTCTAACTTTAACCATTGGACTATCAATTCAAGTCATGCCTACGTCGTCCTATGCGTATAAATATGACATGGAACTCCAAAAATGCACATCATCTTCAACGATTTGATATTATCTTCGTCATGTATCTTCGGCAGATACCTGACAAATATATATATAAAAACCTAAAACCACATTAAAATATACATTAAAAACTATATAAAACTATGTAAAAGTAAACTATATAAAATGACTTAAAATGCCTTGAGGCGAGCTACAAGCTTTCGGTTAAAAAACCGTTATCAAGTAAACCACGTAGCCCAGTAACCAAGTAACCCAGATTACTTGGTAAAGGTTTTTAACCGAAAGCTTGTGGCCGAAGTGTCACCTTTACTCCACGTTGGTCAACACAATTAACTGAATATAACTGAGAGTAAAAACCATTAATAAACATCTGCAAAATCATTATTTGCATAGCATCTTAAATATTATTATCAAAACCCTGTCATTTGCGTACCTGACATGTTGAAAGGAAGATAATTTTTTCGCCTAGATTTTGGAACTTATTTATTGGCTCCCATGTAAGAAATCATGAAGAAATCTGATGTTCTGATTAAACTTTGCAAATGATTTTATGTTTCTTGTAATGGAATCATGCCACAGGGTAAGAATGTAAGTCACGTGTTCTAATAATCAAGACAGCGAACACTGTAAATTTGATCTATGTTAAGCAGAGAGGAGATCTCTTGATTGTTTTAATTCATTACGCGATTCTTATTTCGTTTGGGGTACCATAAAAGCTGCATTGCAATACAAAAATACTAAATATAAACTAACTCTCTATACACTTTCTCTCAATCAACGGTCACCATAACGTATTCTCTAAGTAACAACTCCTCCTTCTCCTCTTCTTCTTCCTCCTCCTCCTCCTTCTTCTCCGTCGTCTTCTTCTTCAAAGTTTTCCAATTTAGAATTGGCTCACTGCGACAATACGTATGTCTTTCAGATCTCTTTGTCTTCTATTACGTCAACGGATTGCATGTCTGTCTTGATGGTGTCATTCCATCGTCGATTCGAGTGACCCTGTCTTCTCCTTCCAAGTGCATCCATGCTAAGCATTCTCCGTCCCATTGAGTTCTTCTCTCTTCTATTTCTGTGGCCAAACCATCTAATTCTTGCTTTTCGGCACCTTTCTCCAATGTAAGAAAGTAAAATTTGGAGGTAGAAATAAGTGGGAGGTATGTAAATTGCATTAATGGTAGGTTTGACAGTGACTCTAGTAACGCAGGATATTGGCTTAGCTGTAAAGTTTGTAGTAAACAGTATGTAGCACAATGACAGCTTTCAGACTTAAAATTAACAAATAGAAACGCAGCTAATAGATAGTTTAATAATGGAGATAGTGCTCCAGAGGCAGAATTATTTAGTCATTTGAACCAGCGGGGGCATCCATAGTAGATTTGAACAGGATATTTCGGTTTAAGATCATAGATTTGGTAGATTTTGAAAGGCGTAGAGAGAGTTTTTGACAGTGGAGATTAGATTCTTTCAATCCTAAAGGATTCAACTGTAGAGAGGTGTTAGAAGCAGATCGATTCAATTTGAATATAAACAAAGATCACATTATGCATTACAGGCGTTACTTTCATAAAATATGTTATTTAGTTATGTACACATTTTTTTATATATAAGCAACTCGATTTCAGGGTCAGGGCTAAGGTTGCTAAAGGTATGATACACTTTCAGGGCTCAAGTTGCTTAACAGGTTGCTTAAAGGTTATATTTTCTCTGTGATATCGAATCATATGAATATATACAATGACTGGTTTTTCTTCTGTCTACTTACAGAGAGTTATACATGTAAATAGTTTGTTATGTATTTGTTTCAAATCAAAAAGGAATTCTTCTTTCTTTATTTTTTTATATGAAAAAAAGTTGATAACTAATTGTCAGGGCAGAGGGTTGCTAAGCAAGTTGCTTAATTTTTTGGCTAATTTGAGGGCTGAAGCCTTAGCAACTGGGTTGCTTATATTAAAAAATGTGTACCTTCTTTTCAAATTGTTACTTTGAGAGGGTAAATTGTTTGCATCAAAACTAAGGTACAGTGCATCCACGATTATACGAACCTCAACTATACTATTGCCAAATGTTTGGATAACTTACTTTAGTTCTAACAATTCTTGATTAGAGTAATTAAAAAGTTCTTAATTTTGAGTTATGTAGCTGTCCTCCTATGCTACATTGCTCTTAAACCTGGTACCATTTCATAGACCTTCATCCTACAATCTTTTCGTGGCAACGGCTAGGATAAATCCACATGCAATGCACTGATAAGTTATCTGCTTAGTTTGGAAACAAGCCATGGCTACTTCCAAGAGGTAAATTTACATCTCTGATTATCCAAATTTTCCGTCTATCCGAACAGTCACCCCTGCATTAAGTTCAAACCGTTCGTACAATGGAGGAGCTACTGTAAACAAAATGTTTACTTTAAAGCGATTGAATTATTGAGCCTTTTAGTTTCTTTTAAGAGTTTTAACTTTACTTTATAAGCAAAAATGTCGAAGTTTTGCGCGGAGCCAGCACCGAACAATCTCTTTTGAAAACAATTAGAAATCGTCATATTAGTTTTGTGGGCCATGTCACTAGAAACGAAGAAATCGAAGCTTTAGTTCTGTATGCGCCGCGACAGGAAGTACGTGGAAGACCTCGGACAAATTTTGTGGGACTTTTAAAAAGCTTTGTAAAAGTGAACAATTTACGCAAAACATTTTCCGACCGTAATCTTGGGACATGGTTAATAAAGGCTGTGGTCCATGTAGGCACAGAAGGAATTGCGATGTCTGTAATTATTTAGCTGAAAGTGTCACATTTTCTAGTAAAAACAAACAGCGAAATTTTAACATCCGGAAAAGCCCTTTAAATTGCAATTCTAGAAAAGTAGTGCACTTAGTACAATGTAAAACGTGCAATCTTCAATATGTAGGAAGTACGACTACGCAATTTCGTACACGATGCAACAACTACAAAATTCCAGTACCGCAACTTTTGCAGAGAAAAGAAAATGGTACCACAAAGTGGTCTATTTGAACACTTCTTAGAATCGAACCACAATGGAATGTCAGACTGGGAATTTAAACTAATAGATGAAGCTGAGACCGAGACACGTTTACGGCAGAGAGAATCTTTTTGGCAGCACATGTTAAAAACTTTTAAACCTGATGGTTTAAATAAACGGGATGTAACAACCATATAGACAAGTAAGGCTTACAAATATGACGTTAGCTTCCGACCACAAGGACTGGGGATGGGATCTCAAGACGGCTACTCTCATAGTATGAAGGGTGCCTGACCGCCACCTGTCCGCCACCTGTCATGCGGGGTGACCCTGGCGGCGTCGGTTTCCCTATTTTAATTAAGGGCAGTACCTTAATGGCGCTATCGCCCTCCCCACAGGGGCGGGGATCTCATGACGGCGCTCCTCCATACTTTGCAAGTAGCCCGACACTTCCCAGTCTCTCGGTGGGATTCTCAAGACGAGGCTAACGTCAACTTATCTGTTTACAAATTAAACATCTCGAAAACAACTTTTGAAAACAATAGAAGCAACGAGGCTTCCCCGCAATCCATTCCGTATCTACGTCATTTCAGTTGACATTTTTAAACAGCAACATTTCTTTTATCTATTGTTTACGTTTTAAATTCTTGTAAGAAAACTTTTTTATTGTTTTAACTATTCTAAATTAGGGAAGGAACTTTCTGTACAGTTTTAGCCTGAAGAAGGAATTTTATTCCGAAAGCTCGCCTTGAGCAACAACCTGTTTTTAAAGTTTTTATATTTCTCTTTTAACATAGGTTTTTATAGTCTGTTTTAGTTTTATATATATATATATATATTTATTTATATATATATATATAAATATATATATATAATTCTCAAAGAGTGGAGCATTACCACAATAGCTTGCAAATTAACGGCGCTGACCGGATTCGAAAAAGCAAAATCTATATCAACTAAGTAACTAATAGTAATGTTACTCGTCTGAGTGATGAATAAAATTGTTTGCTTTTGCATCTATTGGATTGCCCTTTACCATCACAAATCAAAACTGACAGGGTCTGTTGGCCCATTAATAAACTGTAAACAACAAGCTGACTTCTTTCCATTATTGTTAGAGATGATGACCACAGATGCAACTTATACAGACATTTCTCTGATCGGTTGCTAGGGTCATCCTATCTTGCATCTGGGGTATGCGTAATTGTAGAAGCAATCTATGTGGAACAGGGTATACGTCTTCTGGATCTTTCCAAAACCAGCACTCCTTACAGCTGCGTTTCTGATTGGTTGATAAGGTCATGGTTATCTGATCATTTTGTGGTTCTGATTGTGATAGCAAATCAATGGTGAACAGGGGGGTTGCAGCTGTATTGTAGAGACAGATCACTGGAAGCAAAAGTAAATGGGAACAAGTTGTCAAAGCAACGACTTTTCTGTCGCAGATCATCACAATGTGTGAATAAACACCCAAAATCCCTCGCGTGATTTAACACTTTGTATATTGTGAGGCTTTTGCACTCCCTAAGTATTAGCTCATCAAGTTTTTTAATTAAAATCGAAGAAGGTCTTTCACAGAGTAGCCCCCCCTGGGTTATTGCATTTATCTATAAATACTAATAAAAAGACGTATCCTAGAAGACATTGATCAGTCATCAAGTTTTGATTGACTGCAGAGTAAGTTTTCAAAAGGTTTCTGTCCAAGTTCAAGATGAAGTTGTACTTACTGTGCATCCTGGCACTTGCTGTGTATGCAGTACATGCTGCTGAGGAAACAGGTAAGCAGAATGATGCTACTGGTATCTTTAAAGTGATGAACTGTGTAGAAGGAACTTTAGTGTTACTAAACGATGGCCAACGACTTTAGTTTCGAACCGAAGTGTTTTGTGACGGGCGTGACTTTAGCGGAAAGTAGGATTTTGTTGTCACTGATTGTATCATGCAAGACTAGCCTGGTCCTTAAACAGGCAACGTAAGTTGTTTGCTATATTTTAAAATAATTCTGTTTAACTAAATCGATTGTCATTTAAAGGAATTACGTCTTGTTTCTTGTGTTGTTTGGCATTGGTTTTGGATTTTTTAATGGTAAATTTTCAGAAGAGCAGCAGGTTTTCCAACTAAGATTGTAAAACCTCCATGCATTACGCTCTTTGCACAGAGGCAAACATTCTATATCATTATGTAAACTACTCTCTCAATTATGGCATATAGGCCGTAGTTGAGGAAGACCTGCGCTTTATTTATTGTTTATAAACATTTGATTTAACAGTAAATCCGTACAAACGTATTTTACTGCACAGCAGGTGCATGGCTCTTGAGAGTATACTAACAAGGGGGTTCTCGTCTTAGCAAGTCCATCGCAAATTGGAAGCGCTGTAACTCATCATGTTGACCGAACATTTAAAAACTTTTCGCGGGCTTGTTCACATAATCGGACGGTCCCTTGAAAGATTGCTTCGATCATGGACTTAGCATGCTATTATTTAGAAGTCCATGGCTTCGATCTACAGATTGTGAACAGCTTCGACAGTAGACGTTTCATGTAACACTTAGTTAAGGGTAGGTACTGTCGTATTCAGTAAAATCATGCGAGAACGACAAAACTTGTTTCCGGGACGTTTAAGAGAGAATAGTTAGTTTCGATGGATTGCTCTTCTCTCGAATCGGCTGTTACGCGTATCATCAAGGGCAAGAACAACAACAATATCAAGGGAAAAGGAGTAATTGTCAAATTTTCTGAAAAGGGAGCATTGAAGCCTTCTAGCCTTTAGAGTCCGCAGTACCTGTGCAAACAGCTTCTTAGGTGCCTTGTGTAATTGCGTTGACGGCCATGCTCTTCCACCTTTGCTTGTCATATATAGCGTGCATTACATCACTGGCATTTGGATTGCCAGTCCAGTCTTTGATGTTGTTGATATATGTTTGTCTCTGACGTCCCCTTGCTCTTTTTCCTTCTATTTTGTCTGTTATTGTAAGATTCTCTGTGCCATTCCTGTCCGTCACATGTCAAAGGTATTTCAGTTGTCTTAATTTGAAGGTTGCCGTCAATGTTCTTCCACGTGTTACCACGTCGGTATTTGTCACCCTGTCAACCCATGATATCCTCAGCATTCTGCGTAGGAACCGCACTTCTGTTGTCTGGAGTCTCTTTTGCATATTGATGGATATTGTTCATGTTTAACAGCCATACAGCAACACTGACCATATGTAGCATTCAAGGATTCGTAGTTTTGTGGCCGTACAAACACTAACAAATATTACTATGTTTCTGATATTCCTCAATGTAAGTGAGAAGTAAATGGCAGCCAACATTTGTTCAGAGTCAATTTGAAGTGCTTACTACTTTACTTCATGTTGTCTACAGTTAAAGACGAAAGCCTAGAACAGTTTGTTCAAAAAACGAAGAGATGACTTTTACATATTCGTAATTCTTTCTGTCTAAGTGCTTGTGTGTAAACGTGTATTATAATGATTGCGTATGTGCGTAGTGTTTTGAACATAAATAGCACGATTAATAACACTTTATTCAGGTAACCAAAAATAGCATATGTGTATAATGTTTACAACTCCGATAAATGATTAATCAGAGCTGATTTGGAGGAACCCGAAAAAGCATAAACTGGCACGATAGACAAAGAATAACGGCTTGGTGACTTTTCATCACGCGACAATTCATCGCCTGAAGATGACACCAATGTGTTATTGAGTAACATGTTGTTTTGGTACTAAGCTTACTTTTTAAAATTTACCCCTAATACCCCTAAGCAAGCTGTTTGTTCACGCTATTCTCTCACGTCAACATTTACTGATCAACCTTTGTTCGACCCAGTGGGAAGCACAGCGAGCGGCATCAGACTGCCTTATCTATACTTGTTACTCTATGGTCGGCTCTCAGTGTCGCTTGCAGTCTTTTACGTCAGTTATGTTATATTAGGTGAAACTGACAATTTTAGAAGCAGTGCAGTATCTCGCCTGCAAGTAGATTTTGTTGTAATCTGGTGTCATAAATTGATAAATAAATAAATTCAGGTGATGAATTGTTGCTGTGATAATTTCTTGCTGTGTTGAATTGTCGCGTGATGAATCGTCGCGTGATGAAAAGTCGTAGCACCAGAATAAAGTGCACTAATAACTTCTGATATCTATTAATTGCCAGGAGAAGTAAAGTAACAGAGCAACGCTGCCTCTTATTCATAATATCCCTCTTATCTTGTCCGCAGATAAAGGAACCATGCATTACTTTGGGTAGGGAATCTCCTTGGACCCTGACTCCCATGGCCATCCCGTCTGCTACGGCCATAGTTATTTTGATCACCCCAATAAAGCTCGAAGAAAAATCTCTTCAGGTTGAGAAACAGTACGACATGGAAGGACAATACTTCAGTTCAGTGTTTTTTCCATATACTGATTGCAGTTTAGACGTTTTAGTTGATCAGCCAGCTTTTGTTACTTAGATCGGGATGGATACACATGTCAACTTTTCTTTTTTCTTTTTTGACGTTTAGGAATATCGATGAAGTGTCTGGGAAAAAAGCGGAAGTGAGTACTGTTCTTTTATTGACAAAAAGACATCTTCTAGACCGTTTTCGGGGGGCCACTATTGATAATTTCAATTCTATTGCCGTGTTTATCAACGTGTCTTTTCTTCCAGAGGCTTACGTGCCAGAAGAAGTAGAATTCCAATATTTTAGCTTGCTCCATTCTTTTCCCTAAATATTCTTTCATTACTTTTTTTTGTTCAAGTGGCTGGCCTATAATTCTAGAATTATTTGTTGGACCCTGGTTGCTACTTGTTGGGTTTTTTAGGCTTATTCCTGTACATTCTGGCAAAATTACACTCTCTATAGGTCAGTTAACTTACTAAAATCTATGTTTGGGGGATTCCATGGGAAAATTCTATTTTTCCTTAACAGATTTTGCACATATCTCTGAGGTCATTGTCTTCCTAAAGATATATGGAAGATGTTGACAAAAATACATCTTTTAGACCCCTTTTGGCGGACCAATCGCTAATTTCAATTCTATTGCTTTGTTCATCCACGAGTCCTTTTGTCCAGAGGTTTACGTGCCTCTTCCAATTGTTCTTAAGGGCCTTAAATATACCTAGGTCTGAGGGCTGCAAAATGTGGGTAGCATTTGGTAATGTGCACAATAGCCTAACATTTTTTTTCTTTTGTAAACTGTGATGACTTCATGGATGTATGACTCTTGTGGCCATCCTTAGTCAAAACGACCTTTTCATAACCTATTTTAGGCCCTTTATTGGCTTTCATCAATAAAACAATAAGTGAAAATTTAACACTCGAGCGTGGAGTTTCTGGGGGGCTTCCTGTTGAGGTGACGGCTAACGGAATCAACAGTCCCATAACTGAAAGGACGCCGAAGACTTTCTTCATCCTCTTCTTTCGTTTTTTTCTGAGAGGCAGATAGTCGCTTTGCCGCAGCTTTAACATCCTTAAATTCTTCTTGTCTCATTTGTTTACTCTCCTTGGCTTTCTTTTCCTCTAGTCGCTCATAAATTACCGAGTGTCCTGACTCGTTCGATGACTCATCGCTTGTTTGTGTTTTTTGTTCCATTGCTTCATTTTTTCCATTTTTTTCGGTTCCCACCATTTTGTCCCTGACGGTTCTTGGTTCCCTGTCGATGCATCTCCTACTTCTTTTGGCTTTTTCTTCTCCATTGCGTCGGCCACATCTCTCTGGCGTTTCCTGGCCTTCCCGGACAGGAGGAAACTCATTTCATGACCTTCATTGAAATGACCAATTGGCGTTTAATTCATCATAACTTGTGTAGTTAACTATGTTATTGCATATACACAAAATGCTTGAAAAGAAATCGGCAGATTTGTAACCAATACGACAAAGCCGACAAACTACAAACAAAGAGATGACGTTACGTGTCACCAAGAGCACTCACGACCTTACCCACCAGAGATTGGAAGTTGGACTTGTTCTTCTATAGAGAGAGGATGTGGTGTGAATATAAAGCGATATTTGAAAGGGTTTGCGCAGAATCAGTGTATTGTAAATATTAGGAGACATGTTAGGTATCATAGCTTTCTTTGTGACCTTCTATAGAGAGAGGATGTGGTGTCGGAGGTCAGTGTTCCTGTGGGCAGATAAACCATCGGGCGCCCGGAACAAGTTCAGTAGTGGTGCAGTAATAAAAATGCAGTTTATCTTGTGCATGCAGTGTATCTTGTGCATGCAGTATATCTTGTGGATGCAGTGTATCTTGTGAATGCAGAGTACCTCGTGGATGCCGCGTATCTTGTGCATGCAGAGTATCTTGTGCATGCTGTGTATCTTGTGCTTGCAGTGTATCTTGTGCATGCAGTGTATCTTGTGTATGCAGTTATGAAACTCCTTTGAATGTGGCACATAAAGGCGGCTATAAAACTGTAGTGTACTTTCCTTGACTTTGTATATCGGAAAGCGGTGATTTATGAAGATCACGTTCTTGTGCTTCATTAGAGGAGGCCGTACCATAATGATACCTTTCTCTTCTGATTTATTTTGAAAATATGTGCTGTGTGATATATTGAAGCCCATAAATATGTGGCCACCTCTTTTTACCCACCAATGCATTTAAAATAGAAAAATTCCTACCCCTATCCATAGGGTGGGGAAATTATAAAAAATTCCACCCAGGGACAATGTTTAGTTGCTAAAATATGGGTTGAAGCTCCCATTTTTTTTTTGTTCCGCCACCCCTGCCCCGCTTTTAAAAATGATTCACCGATTGTCCAGAAGGGGTTACCCAAAAATTATGTTAATAGGTGAACAGGCTGGCTCATGTACCTTAAATTTATGAAGCATGCCCTTAAAAAATGCTCATAGGTAATAAGCATGCCCTACAGATATAGTCTGGCTACGGCACTGGTCTGTTCAAATGTTCTTTATTCAAGTGAAGCCCAGACATTTAACTCAGACGTCAGGAAAATAAGAAAAAAAATGTAATTTTTACCACTACAATACTCCAGGGTTTCATATTTGTGCGATTGTACAAGGATTCGTTTGTTATTGTTCTTGGCCAGTACACTCTTATTATTATCCGGATGGTCAAAACCAAACAGCACAAAAAAAATTACGGAAATTGAAAAATCCGGATAAAAAATACAAATCATTGGTAATTCAGTATTTTTACAACGTGAGCTGAGCTGGTCAGTTCACAGATGACGTAGAAGAAATAAACACTGTAACACTCACCGGTGCTACACCATCGCAAGCAAGTCGCCGTACTTACTGGATCTGACAGGCCTTCGTGTCGTTAATGCTCGAGGAACCTGGTACTACAGCGATAATATACCTCTTCGTGCGACATTAATTTTTTATCAAAGCATGCAAACATCTAAAATTTTATGGCTTTCGGATAATTGAATTCTGGATAATTGATATACGGATAATCAACGATGCACTGTATCAACATAGCTTAATGGCAAGCTTTCCCTCCCATTATCATCACAGTAACACTTTAAAAGTTGCACAACCGGAACCGGAAACTAACTAAACACCAGTTAACTGGCTTTCTTGTAAACTTTTCAATGGTCACCTTAACATCTAGAAGACCTTTAGCGTGCCAAATTTACCACGTCCAATACCAGCCACCACCATTTCAATGTATGGAGCGCCAAAGCCTAGCTCTCAACCAAAAATTTGACTTAGGTGCCCCAATTAATAAACTGCATACTGCTGCAGCGCAGACTGGTCGGCACGGAGTAACTCCAAAGTTGGACACAACATGGTCACCCCAGAAGCCTGTCTTCTCCTTAAATCACAGAATTGGTTCATTAATGACTACTTACCTTCAATTATTGATATCAGTTGTTAATTTTGATATCTAATAACTTGGCTTCCATAACTTTAGCAAGCGAAATTTGTCTCTTCTTATCCTCCTCTTCTGTTTGACAACAAACTTGCAGCCGAGTAAATTCAAATATGGTAGCACAGGAAATGAATAGCCAACACAGCCTCGGTTTCGAGTTCCCATTCACTTCCTGAGTGCCTTGCATACCGATTCGATCACCTCAATACGCTACTAAACCACAAGGTAGAACGGCCTTGGTTACGTGGTGGCAACGACATGATCAGCACAGTATTTTCTGCGAGGCGCTTATAATATTCCTACGGATTTAAAGTTCTCACCTATAAAAGAATTCTCTCTACGAATTATCTTTCGTAATTCCTTACTATCTGCCACAACACGTAACTCGACAAGGCGTCGGGAAATCTAGAATAAAATAGGACAATACAGTTTGGTATCCACTACGATAGCCGCCATGAATATTTCTCAATGCAGGGGGGAAATGCGCTTAAACCCTATATTTTGTAGTGTTCTTCTGTATTCTATCATCAACTTCCACCTGTTCTAAATACTTAATGACATCTTCTCCTATGAGAAATACTTCTTTCTCTAGACATAAGACCTCATCCCTCGTAAATTACGTCACAATCCAACATTCCTCGATTCTCATTATCTTAGCACTGACTGTTAGCTACTATGATAAATCAGTGAATACACCCTAAATAAAATTGACAACATACGTTTTCGATTTTCAGGACGTTGAAGGCTGTAGAGACAGCTTTGAAAATCCCAGAACATCGCTAAGAGAAACGAGGTACCCCTACTTATCTAACAAGTTTCACATATTTTCCGATCTGTCACCTTGGGCCAACTCTTATAATTAGTAAACTTCAGAACCTTTTTTTAATTTTTGTTGTGTTCCGTTTTGCTGTCCCGTTTTCCGTTTTGCTGGTTTTTAGTTTTTGTCTCAAGAATATGATATTATCAAGTAATACACCGGTAAAAATAGGTAAGCATACTGGATACCCTTGTTAGATCAGAACGGCTTGGGGGTACGTGGTGGTAACGATATGTAGGTGCGGTATTATCTAAAGCCCGTTGTAACATTTTGAGAAAGAGACTGATCACGTATGATTTAGCAAGTATCTTTAAAAATAGAGTAGCGCACCAGTTTATTTGGCGAGTAGTATACCTTTGTAGGTAATCCTCTAAGATTCGTTTATTTTCGTACACTTTCGTGTTCAGTTCAAACAGGGTCCACGACACACTTTGGCGCAGGGTTAGGCTCATCAACTTTTCGAGGCAACAGTTTCCCCCAATAAATTAAGATATTTTCCTATTAGTGGATATTTTCAAATCGTCTTACTGAAACGTAATTGCTTCTACGAATATTTAAATGTTGTGTCTGTTTCTACAGTTTCCGATCAAATGCACTTTATAGTATTAAAGTGCTGTCACCACTCGGTCTCTACGCCATCCCCTGTCAAAATAACTAGCAGACTGCCTACCTTCCTCTTCGATGTTTCAAATGATACAGCATTCATAATATTCCCAAGTGGATCTGAGAAATATAAAGTTCAGTTAGTAATGATTTGCACACACTTTTATTATTGGGACAGAGATATTATCAAAGCTATGCGCTACCTTAACACCTACTTATGAAAGCAAGTAAGGAACTTTATCTACTCAAATTGTTAGAATTCTCGAAAATGTTCTAGAAGTCTTGTGTGAAACCATGGAATCGTATCATGCGCTCATATAAACTCTATGGAACTATGTTTGCTCTAGAAAGTCTTTGACTACTTCGAAAGAGCAAGATTGGCAACCACAAACTATATAATTGTTCTCACAACAGCCCGGACGCCTCGCATTGCTTGCTTTCAGTCTTGAAAAAGGGTTAACGCCAAATATTACCGTATTCACTACAAATGTTCTAGCAGACGTCCAGCGTTTCGTAGAGGACGGCGTTTATCAGAGGGCGACGTTTATTGGCGAAATACCGTACTTGAATATGCAACATTCTACTCTCTTCAGACCCATTCGAAGGCAAGGAATATTGGGAGCTTTCTACTGAGTTCCATGTCATTGTCGTAGTTCTGATGGCAGTATTGGATATACTTTGAAAAGTGTAGTGGATTTGCTTAGATGGCTTGTACAAGGTTTAGAAGGCTACCTCTAACTCTCAAAAGCGACTCCGCAAACAGCACACTTTAAGGTTAATAATTGTCAAGAGGATTTGTTTAGGTTCCAGGCTGCTCAGGCATTTCTTTCGTGTCTTCCATATTCAAATTTTAGAAAACTGTTTTCTCGGCGAGACCCCCAACAGCTCTAAAGCCAAATGAAACGATGCATAAAATATTGGGTCGCATAGTATATTGGATTTTTCATTAAATCGTAGCTTTTCGTCATGTCAGGGAAACGAGAATTCAAAGTATCTTCCAGTTTCTTTATTTTCCGCACCAGCTCGTCCAGCTGACACGGAAGTTTGCCAAATTCCGCTTCCCCTACCATCATGTATTCTGCATACTGGGTCATTTAAGTTAATCTTGCAGGCTGGTTCGCAATTTCAAAATGTTAAGCTCATTGGGGAAGTAAGAATTAAGACGTTTGTCTAAATATTACACCAGCAATTTTTCTTTTGCAAAATACTCTTTTCGTTGAGTTGGACTTGACTTTTTGGGATATAAAGAATTTGTGATTAGAATAATTGTAGTAGTTAAAAGCGGCGAACCCTAAACTCTGAAGCGGTAGGTACTACCCACTAGATATGCAGCCTTCAATCCGCTTGTCGTATCACTTTATTAAAAACGGACCGCCGTCAGTTTTTAACCGATATCATTTTGAGGAAGTAACTTATTAACGAAGCCCTAAGTTAACGATACTTAAATTAACGCGGTTTGCCAAAGACATATTGAAATTAAAACAACGCTATTCAGTCAAACTAGGATACATTATGCCTTTAATGAACACAGATGTGAAACAAGTTTGAATGCTTTCCGATTGTTCTCTCCTCACAACGACAGCAACCTAGTCTGTCATAAAAGGGTTAGATGCATGGTTTCCTTTAAATATATTTATCTTTTCTTTTTAACGCGATTACTCTTTACCCAAACTGCGTTTATTAAGTGCCGCGTAAATTTCCTGGAATAAGGTAGTTTGAATAGAATATTCTGACAGTATTGGTCGATATCGCAGAGATCGTTATAAATATAGTTTGATGTCAATAATATTCCCTGAAGGGTTATTAAGATTCAAAGAAGAATAGTTTTAGCGAGCTGTAGGTAGGGTAAGTGACGATGTTAGTGATTGTGTACGTTACTCTTGGGTGCCTAATAAGCGGGGGGATCCTAATAGTAGGGGAGGGGGGAAATTTTAGAAATTTAATAAACAGGGGGTCCAAATAAGCTGGGGGGGGGGTAGAAATAACAAATTTCGTAAATTATATGTTTGCCATTTCGGTATACCATCACATATTATAACTGGAATTCACTGATAATGGTGCACTTTAAAGTACACATTCGAATTGCAGCAATAGTGGTAGACATTTTCAATGTGAAACAATGTCGCAATTTTAATCCTAAACGCTGAGTGCTTGATGTATCTGTTAACAACTGTTCTATGAACAGATAGCGCACGTTCAAACAAAAGGAGTCAGTGAAAATAAATCGAATAGATAGGATATGCTGACATAAATTTCATTTGTATGAAACTAAATTCGCCTAAATTAATAAGGGGGGGGGGGGCAAATAAGGTCTGAGGGTCGGAAAATTTTCCGAAAATTAATAAGCGTCCGGGGACGTTTACTAGGCTCTCAAGAGTACGTATACAACGAGAAGACGATGAAAACGTTATTCTAACTGATACTAATAATGAAAATTACAACTTTGGATGTAAAAAAGTTGGACAAAGAAAATTATTTAGATGGATGTAGGAATTCAAAGGGGTGTGCATGTGGATGCCCCATTCACCGTTTATTAATTTGTTAGTCTTTTCAGAATAGGGTAGGTGTCCTAAGATTATTATTGCCCCAAGGCTTTCTAAATTAGCAGCAAACCAGGTTTGTTTTCCTCAATGAGATAATTTTGAATATTTGAATTATTTTGTATTACTTTTCTATTTCAAGTTCAATGGCTAGTTTCAAGATTTTTTCATAAAACAAATTTCATTGTAGATAATTTTGTTACTTTGTTATACTTTATAAGACAATTGTTTTAATAATAGCATCAGTTTTTCCAATTTCCTTCTTTCTTTAGTATGAACAAACAAATAAACACGCATCCGTGATCTGTCTTCTGGCAAAAAATGCGAAACTCCTTTTTGTAGATAGGAGCTTGAAACTTCTACAATAAGGTTCTCTGATACGCAGAATCTGATGGTGTGATTTTTGTTGAGATTCTATGACTTTTAGGGGGTGTTTTCCCCTATTTTCTAAAATGAGGCAAATTTTCTCAGGCTCATAATTTTTGATAGGTAAAACTGATCTTGATGAAACTTATATATTTAAAATCAGCATTAAAATACGATTCTTTTGATGCAACTATTGGTATCAAAATTCTATTTTTGGAGTTTCGGTTACTATTGAGCCGGGTCGCTCCTTACTACAGTTCGTTACCACGAACTGTTAGATTTATGAAGAAGGTAGATGCATTATTGTATACTCTTTTCTGTTTATTTTGTCTTAAAATGTGAAAGTAAATAATCTACAGGGGGCACTGAGTGATATTTTTTCATGAAAAAGGGTGGTAGAAGAAGTTTGGGAAGGACTATGTTAATTAAAGAACAAACACAACACAGAAGGGCCTAAATTTTATGGCAATTGGTATTACCAAGTGACATAAAGCGAAGAACGTCGGACCGGGTACATTCACCAAAGGCAGGCGGTTACTATTGAGCCGGGTCGCTTGGAGCGACCCGGCTCCGTCGCTCCGTCTGCGGCAATAGTAGCCGCAGAAATTCTTCTTGAGAGAAAGATACTAAGAAATTTGGACTTAATTGGTGGTGAAACAGGTTTTGGAAGTCGGTGTAATTATGAATTTAGTTAGGTTGTGCAACATGTTCTCTTATTTTTGCAATTCAGAGGGGGTTTTTTCGAACAAGTAAATGGTTCACCCATGGGGGCCCCCTCCCACGCCATTTTTCCCCAAATTCCCCTGACCAAAAATCTGAGATAGCTATTTTGTTCAACATCGTTGAAGTTCAGTTGGTAAAATCATATTAACAGAACTGCAATTGGTGCTTTGTACCAACACCCCTTTTGCACTATTCTACAACATGTGCCTTTTTCAAATTTGGAGAGTTGTATGTTAGATATCAGCAGAATGCAAGTCTGTAGTTTTAATAAAATTCCAGTTAAACTTCTGAAGTTGCTAGTGCTTGGAGATAGCCCTGTACAATATTAGCTGCATAGACTGTTCTTTAGGTACTGGACCCTATAAGAAGTAACACAGAGTGCCAAAGATGCCATTTTGATTGACACCTACAAAAAATTATTTATATCTTTATTTTTTGTAACGCCCTGTATTCCCCTTGATAGGGGCTGGGGCAGGGCCCATGTATACATGGGACTTTCGTTGGAGCTTCGAGCACTTTAAGACCGGATGTCCTTCCTGTCATCACCAATGGCCCGTCGGGGAATTCAACCCATACCCTCTAGCATAGAAAGCAAGTGAACTATCCACTGGACCACAGTCGCTCAAAAATAAGTGCTATATGTCTGATTGCAGAACTATCACGTGTTGACATTGCCCTTGCTATTCTCCTACTCAAAGAGATTACAATGCTGGAATAATCCAAGTCGTAATGGACACTGTTTTGAATTTTAGAAAGGAGCAGAGAAAAGAGGATGATAGTTTAAACTAAGGCTAAGGCCTTTGACACAGTTACTAATAGAGTTACTAGAGTTCTGCTACCTTAGTGCCTCTAAGTGCCTCTTAGTGGCAGATCCCACAAAGGGCTAGTGGGTCTTGGCCCTAAAGATCTCTATCTTATACCTCATTTACACCAGGGGTGCTCAACCTTGGAAAGTAAAATACTACCTAAGGTACTAAAATTTTCAAGTACCCCCTCCCCCGGGTCCATAGGAATTCGGCATTGTTTCTATTCATCAATATTTAACGAGTATACCATGAAATAAGCAGCCTATAAAGAGTCCAGGTTTGTTTAAGTGTAAAACGAAATATTAATAAATTGCTTGTCTAGTCCCTTAATCATGCCTCCACGGTATACCATTGATTAATTGTAGTAGTTACTTAATTTCCTTTTGTGAAAAAGCCCAACCAGTCGCAATTCACTCACATGACGACTGGGTGTGTATATTAAATTTATTTCTTACAACCATGTCAGATCCTTCCATTTAGCTGTAAATATATATGTCAGCAGGATTTCGCACACTGACGTTATTATTGTTGTTTGAAATGGCATTGGTTATCTTTCACTCTGCGCCATTTGGCATGCGAGTTCTTGTTGTTGCGATGATTCTGCTCCATTTTTCTTCCATAAAAACTAACTAAATATCACTTTTAATGGGAAACTTGGGAAATTCTAGTAAATAAATTTTCATATTTTGTTTATAGATATTTTTTTTTTATTTGTTTTTTTTTTTTTTAATGTCGAAAGGAATAAAAACAGGATGTGTTTAAGAGCTCAAACGGGTTTGTGAAATTTATCATCACCTTGAAAGTTTTTTTGGCGTATGGATATTTTTTATCCTTTTCTCTAAAGTTTTTTTCAGACGCCTTTTCCACGTGTTTTTAGAAAACAGTGAAAATTATCGTGGTGTAGTTTGATTTTGGCAAGTATTCTCGGAAGGTGGCTTCTTTTCCTTCAGAAGGCTGACAAAAACTTTTGCTGAAGATGAATTCAAAGCTGAATTACTGTTACTCATGCTATATACTAAATATTAGCTCATGGAATCGTTACGCTTTGTCAAGCTAATCATCTGAACAAGTGTCGTTTATCAGCTAAGGCTATGATTATCTCGGCAAGCAAGCTTTTGCCATTAAACACTTGATAAATGGATGTGTTTAGCACTTCATATGTTTCTAAAGCGACCTCTGCGTGGACTATTCCTTCTAAGGCATTTATCGGGTTATTCCTTCTATTGGCTAGATCGGGTGCCAAGCCAAAGATGATAACACTTTCTTGGAAATGTCGTCACATATTCCATTTGCATTTGATGACGAATAATGAAAAGAAAAGGTTTATTCATTTTGAACTTTTTTTTTGTTTATAGTGTTTATTTTTAGGAACAACTAGCTCATGGTGTGTACGGTCTGATGTCAATACTAGACAAACCTGCTGTTTCTCAGCTCCTGGTGACGTTATCTTCAGGTCCGCGTGAAGTGTTCAAAATGGAATATGAAACATATGTAAAGTATCGTAAATACAGTGGTAAAGTGTGAAACGCGCCAAAATAAATGAGTCCATTGAATTGTTTTGCTATTTCTCTCTACCTTATTATGTGTATTGTGATCTTTGCATGTACACCTTTTATATCGTATTTATTTTTTTTACTGCTTACTTGTACTTGTGGCGGGAATCAGGCGTTTCCACCTCGCCCGGCATCGATGATCTTAGAGACCTTCTTGGACCATGTTGTTCGATCTTAAAAGGTTTTACAATACTGCACACCAAGGATGGTGGCTGAAATTCATCCCAGGCTGAACTTTACTCTAGGGGTACCTCTTAAAGAAGTGGTAGGTTTACGTTAGCATTTTGCTTAAAATTTAGCAATTATTATGTTTTTGTGTATCTAAGAAAAGAGTATATCATCAATTTCATAACGTAACTTGAATAAGCGAATGACTTCACACGGTCAAAATATCCAAGTCGAGTGTCATAGCGTACGAAATGTTGGTTCAAAAGTGATGATATATATCCAGGAATAGAAAAGAAACTATAAAAATTTTTTAAAATTTTCGGCTAAAATCCTAACCTCTTGTTTATCTTTACCACTCAAATCGGATTCCCTTTCCAATTGGTACACCTAAAAAATAATAAGCAAATTGTTAGGAAGAACCTGTTGGAAGAAACCTTGTGTGTTTTGTAATTGTACCATATTTTAGGTATTCCATATTTGGTTACCCCAGCTGTGTTTGATTGACCAATATACTGTGGATGGCGATCAGTTCAGTGCTCTTTGACTGTCCGATCAAGGAAAATGGAGTGCTCTCTTCATGCATTCTCCATTATGCATCTGTAAGTGGAGTCGCGTTATCCTCCATTAAGATGTCCACAGAACCTACATTATTAAAAATAGCACGCTTTGCAGAATGTACTGAGTGAAGCTACTAATGTTCCAACTAATTGTTGAGTAAAAAAAATCCTGCTCAAATGTCCAGTGTTCAATCCCAGTCAATAAATGGGTCACCCGGTTCAAGCTCTATGTCGATTGCATCATTGATCCCTGCCTGTTTGAAACTCTTTCGAATTAACTCCATTAAGTTCCTCTGGATGTCATATAACCCGATAATCCACTTGGCATGGATAGGCTTCATTACAGTGAGACCAGTTTCAATTTTAACGTAAATTTCGACACCATTAGTCGTTCATATCTTGGTTATTTCGTAAACGAATACCTTATAATTACCGTAATTGGTAGCATAAAGGCTATAAAAAAAATTAAACGTACTTTTTGGTAATTTCTCGGTAATTTTACTCTTGTTGTCCCACATGTTTACCATGTGGTCTATGCTTCTCCAGCCGCTGTCTGGTTTTAGGCACGTCTGATAAAAAGCTACATATTTCCATGTAAAACAGAAAACTAGCTTTATACATACTCAAATGGATAGCCATCTTTACTTGGAAGGAGGACTACTAACAGTGAGTTATACATGTAAATAGTTCGTAATGTATTGTTTCAAATCAGAAAAGAATTCTTACGTCTTCATTTTAAAAAAAAATTGTAATTTTGTTCTTCGAAAGTTGCTAACTAACTGTCAGGGCTAAGGGTTGCTAAGCACGTTGCTTCATTTTTTCGCTAATTTGAGGGCTGAAGCCTTAGCAACTGGGTTGCTTATTTTAAAAATATGTATCCTCAACTGAAGATTATAATGAACTGAATCTGTTAGCCAATGTTAGGAACATTTTCATCCCCAACACACGTTCTTAATGGATTTATTAGTCCCAGCCTAAGGTTTTCCTTAATTTTTTGCAACATTTTGAGACTCGTGTTCTTGTAAAAAGTTCTTATCAAAAAACTGTAAATACAATGAAAATTAAAGAATAAGAAAACGCAAACTCTGATCAGTTACTAAAATACATAATACAGACGTGGGCAAAAATGTTTCCTGGACAATACAATGTACTAAAGAAATTATATGTTGGCGTGAAGAGGCCTGGCCCTGCGTAATGGAAGAAAGTGATAGGAGAATACAAAATATAGGAGAGAGGAGCAAGACATTCAGCAAGTAGGTCTGGCCAGTGCCGGTTTTAGCAGAGGTGCTGACTGTGCCGTGGCTCAAGGCCCCGCATGTAAGATGGACATTGAGGGGCCCCGCACAGCTCATTCAGTACACTCAATGATACTGAAGGGCCCCTAAATCACTTTTTGGCATAGGGCCCCTCTAGGCAAAAACCGGCACTGGGTCTGGCCAGCCACTGCCAGGAAAAGCTTTCGACAAGTGTGTACTGTAGGCTTGCTCAGAGGGGGTTCTAGGACCTTCCTTAGTACTAAATTTGAAAATCTGTGTTTTCCCAGATCCATCTGAGAGCATTGCACGACCGTACATTTAAATTCCACATTGGAACAAAGCCTTTTTAAAATAATTAGTGGTAGAGGGGGGAGAGGGACCCTCGAACTCTCCCCATTTAACAACATAGCCTAAGACGAGCCTTCATAGTTTAGAAGTGTCTACATCAAACAGACAGAGGCACAGAGGGGCAATGTAAATACTTCGCTGTGAGTTTCTCCAAAATTTCATGTAAATTAACGAAGAATTCCAGGGGTTTGATAACAATTGTTAAAGCGGCAGAAGGTGTGATCACAGATATAAAGCGTGAACGTCTTTTCTCTGTAGTCTGCTGTTGGAAATTTTTCTCTACTATGATTAAGATTAACTACCAAACGATCATATATGATATGTCGGGCATTTCAAAGGTGAGAAAGGTGGTGCATACGTCAGTGATTAGCTAAAATCTATTTGCTGACACGTGATTTATTTGGTTATGCGGTCTTGAAACGGTGCTACGTCTTTTCATCATGAGACAATTCATCACGCGAGGAATCATCGCGTGACGATTGATCACGTGACGATTGATCACGTGACTATTCGTCACGCGAGAATTCATCACTTTGACAAGCCATCATGCGACAATTTCTCACAGCGACAATTCATCATAAAGATAATTCATCATGCCAGTATTCATCACCTAAATATTTATTTATTCGACCAGATTACAACAAAATCTACTTGCAGGACAGATACTGCACTATTTTTAAATGTGTTAAAATGTCAGTTTCACCAAAGTTGACGAAAACACATTTGGTGTCATCTTCAGGTGATGAACAGTCGCATGATGAATTGTCTTTCTGATGAATTGTGATGAAAAGTCACCAAACCCTTGAAACATTGGCTATCACATGCACTCTCCCTTTTCTACGTACATGCCTCATTGTACCTTTATAACAAGTTGCTTTGACATTATTTTGAAAAATAGCTCATCTGCTAGTAAGGTCTTTATTCTTTTATCTTCCTGTTTAATCTCCCGTTTTGTTAATTCTAACAGAAGTGTGGACAAAATAAAGCGAAATCAGATAATACTTTTTTTACCGTCCCTTGTTCAACACCTACGGACGTTCGATAGTTTAGATACAAGTATCTTGATATTATTATTATTTTTTGTTCAGTGTAATAAAATAAGAAAGGGGATTCAGTTTTTATCAAAGTTGTTGAGTAACAGAACATATATTCATAGCTTGCATACATTTGATTACATAACCGTTTGGTATACTGTAATCATGCAGTCTTCATTATGAATGTGTTTATCACAACTATACCACGCTATCCAACCTTATTATCGAACTCAGTAAGATATACCGTTACTGATGCCTTATAGCGGATATCATGAAGCGATTTCTTTGAGGCACTTAGAATTTGCACAGAGATATCAACAATACACACGCAACGGATAATATGCTTAGTACTGGAAATGTAAGTGGCCACAGTAATAACCATCCTTCTTCTGTGGGGGAGGACAGTAGCCGAATCACTGAAGAATCAAGTCTGAAATGAAACCGGTCTATGGCAATTCACTAATGATTCCGTTATTAAATATTATCTGCAAATTTTGTAGTACCAGGAATCTTTTCCGATACATCGGATTAGTAAATCTCTTATTTTAAACTACGTTTTCAAAGTAACGGTTTGGCTCAGAAACTTGATAGATATCCTATATTTGATATTCTGCTCTCAGTCATCAATCATCACATTTGTCAACAATCATCATTCCTTAAGGTATGCCTATGAGTGTAGTTGCTCAATGTATCAAAGCTAGTGTTCAACGGAATTCCTATCGTGACAATGGTCAGTTCGCTCTTAATAATCAGCATTATTACATTCCACAACTATTTTGGCATTTATGAAGCCTTGCAACTGTCAATGGCCACACCTCAAAAACTGTTGGCAATCAAGAACTTGCGAATTCTCTCTTCTCTGCTATGGAGCGTATTAGTGAAATGGAGAAAGGATTGCCTTTATACTTTTGACACTTCTTCAACAAAGCCTTCTTCCATCACCAACTTTCTGATTCAAATTTAGCTTCAATTGAAATAAACAGCTCTCTTCCCAAATACATTCCTTACTTTGATGGGGTATTGCAACTGAATTTTACTTCACATTTGAAATTGAACACTCATATACTTATATGATCAGCGGCTTTACCAATCCATTCGTGAAACCGCTGGTAGTATGGTTGGCTCATTCTATCGCTCCAAGATCATCTGGCGCTCCTGATATATTCCTTTATAAAAAATCAGGTTTGTGGCGTAGAGTACTGCTGTCAGAGCTGAGAAGGCATGAGAGTACGCTTGCTTTTCGAGATAGAGTTTGAAACCTTGCCGTATCTTCTTTGTTCTCTGCATCCCTAATCTCACTTTTCTGGATTTTCTGTGATATATCGTTACTTTTGTAGTAAGGGCTCAGCTGAAGTTCAATCTCCAGAACCCGTCTAGCAACCTCTACTAAAAAGCGCTCCCCTTTCTTCCTCAGTGTCTGTAGCCTCAAAAGAAGGTACCACAAAGAGATTTTCCTTTCAAGAACCTCACATTTTTCAATTAAATTGCTAAACGTTTGTTCCCTCGATGATTACGAACCTTTAAATCTAACACAAATTAACATTTTAAAACATAATTTAAAAATTAACAAATTTTATTAGAGCTATCTTTAGTTATGGAACATTATTCATTACACTTTTGCCTTAACACTCTGGCAAGACTTGATAACCTTGACGTCATACGCGTAACATCGGAAATTTTTAAGATTTATGTTTTATTATGCTATTTTAATTCACACCGCCTATGTGATTTAGCTTATTTGTAATCAATATAACACAGAATTTTTTTCCTGACTTTGACGTTTGTTGTAGACTTCTTACTTGGATTAACAACCTTGCTCCTATCCTTCAGTCAAAAGTATATGCAGCGCAGTATCGCATTAATGTAGTTTATAATATGTTGTGAGGACCGTTTTTCTTCTATTAAATATATGCCGCAATCTCAGTATCATCAAAGATTCTTAAAATACTTTAAACTTTCTGTTACCATAAGAGCTCACGTCCGCACTAACAACAAAATCTGTATAAACGTGTCGGCATTACATGGAACATAACACTATTCTTGTTTGTGTATTCCTTAAGCAAATGCATGTATCTATATGAGTGGGATTTGATTCTAGGATCAATAACCAAATTTTGATGAATCAAGTAATATAGTGAATAGTTACTTATGCTATTGCATTTATTAAGAGTGGTTACACCCTTGGAATTAAAACTCAAGGCGATGTCAAACCACTTTATTCTTCATTCCTCTTCGATTGCCGCAGTTGGGCGCATACTTATTGATTACAGCTTAGATGGTACAAAGTTAAATCAAGCATGGGAATAGAGTTTCTTTGGTATCAACTTTATTATCAAATGCATGGTGTGATTATAACATGCGTTCAATGATAGTAATGCCCTCCCTCCAAACTTCGCACACACCAACGAGTCAAATGAGAGTCCCAATATTTTCCGTCTTCATATAAATCCAAGTCAGAAATACCAATTACAATATTAGGCCATCCTGTTTTTTACAGGCGACTCTGTCCTTGCGGCCAGCTTCCTTTTACGGGCAGCTTTGAAATGCGGGCGCACAATAAGAGTCCCAGCAAAAATTTGTAGTAAACTCGGCATTTAAACTCTGCATTTAACGGGCAGCTTTGAATTGCGAAATACGGGCAGTGATCGTTAGTCCGTGGCCCATGAAAACACTGTGTTGTACGGGCAAACAATGACATTTTCGCAAGACTAGAAGTGTCATCAACATGATGCAACGACCGATGGACCCGTGTATCGCACCCTTGTAAGAGTGACTGCAATGAGTTGCTTAAAACCTATCAATTCTGCTTAACACCTGATGTTGATTTGGTTCACACTTGATTTATTACAAGTGTTCGGCTAAAAGCACGGCGAAATATGGAAATATTCCGAAGTCCATCAACCACCTCAACTCCACTTACCATCTCCCTCTATTTGCCATCCGAACTCCTACTATCAGCTTCAAGCATCCAACTATTGCCACCGATCTACCGTCTAACATTACCATAAAGACCACTAGCCATGCTGAACTCCATGTGGAATTTCAATGTCGATTTTACGTTATGTTGGGAACATCGTTTGACGTCTATCTGTCGTAATCGATCTCACCAAAAGGATGGCTGTTCTACTGACATTGGATCAACTTCCAGGTTATGTTGCTTCGATGCATAAAATATGACGTCACCTCGACTTTCATATGCAATAAACCAACGACGCCGATTCCACGTAGAGGGTGACGTCGATTTAACGTAAAAGTGACCTCAATTCAACATAGAGGTGACGTCGTTTCGACATCAATCTGACATCGTTGGACTGAAGCTAATAATTTTCGTAGTCACTTTATCTTCCACAACAACACAAATATCATTAAACGAGTCTATCCTCTCTCGTCTTCCATCACAGCCTTGAACAGTTATACCTCTTTCTTTGACATACAACTACCTGAAACAGTCACTCAATCTCAGCAATGTTGCTTCCAAACTTCAATTTTACTCAATCTACTCTTGCATTCAATATTCAACGTAGAGGTGACGTAGTTTCAACATTGAGGTGACGTCGATTCAACGTTGGACTGAAGCTAACAATTTCCGTAGTCACTTTATCTTCGACAACCACACAAACACCATAAAACGATTCTTAGTTCTCTCTCGTTTTCTACCATCACAGCACACAATATCTTGAAATGTAGTACTTCTTAGTCTGACATACACCCTTCTGAAACAGTCAGTAAATCTCAGCAATGTCACTTTCAAACTCCAATTCTTACTCAATTTACTCTTGCATGGCAAGAATTTCCAAACCATCCAGTCTTTTACACAAAGAATCACAAATTTCCCCCTTTATTTAGTTTAGTCTCGGCATAAGACTTCTCTTAATCACAAAATTTTAGTATTCAAATATCTGGCGCGAAAAACTCGACAATATCAGTCTTTTGAATACAATGCCAGACAACGAAATCTTAGATCATAACATTGTCTCATCCCTAGCTAGACAGTGCAGTATCATGTGCAATATTCAAAAGCACACAGAAATGACGTAACTCCAGCAGGTCCACACCTTCCTCCAAATACAAGTTTAAAGGAAATTTTTTTCTTGCTCTTTTTTATTCCGATACCCCAATTAATTATCGTTGCAATGTACTTTTTGTAGTAACGAATAAGCTGTTGCGATAAGCAACATTTGATTCATCCTACAATCAAAACTGTGTCTTGTCCTGACTCTCTCCATATTCCTACTGCAATCATATAAATCATAATTGTTTTGTCAAGGTACTATTACATACAGATATACGCCTGCAATCCGGTCAGCAGCTTTTATTCTTTACCATCTCCTTCTTAAATAGCGCTTACTTATTCCGCATGTGTTTGTGCTTCCTTATTCTTATCGATGTTTTATATTTTTCTTTGTTCTGAATAATCTATGATTGTACATTGTTATGGTTAATTTTGTTCTACGACTTAGAAATTCAGTCCCTGTGTCTAATCTTTATTCCGGCAATTACAATTCCTTTCAGTTTTGCCTTCCTTATCTGTTTCTTCGGTGTTTGCTTCCTAACATTCTCTATTTGACCAAAGCTTTTGTATGATTATTGGATACCACGAAATACCCGTCTATCGTACCAATCCATTTCTTCTTTTCTCTGATAAGGGTGTCAATGGCGACAGATTATGAATTATTCAGCTATATAGCGTCACCTATTCCACTCCCAGATCGGAAGTACCAACAACTACTTCATTGCCCATGAACACATTAAGCAAGACCCGTTAAGCCCGGTAATGGACACTAGTCTACAAACCACTACTAAGTTCTCAATGTTAACATATCCATTAGAGCAGTAAGTGGACTGGACCTTCATTTCCAATATTTGTGTTTCAATGAGCTTTTACTGACTCGATACGAGACTCCTATCCTCTTTCAATGAGAAATTGTCTCGCTTATAAATTATGAACCTACAGCTGACATAATATTGCTTGTGTTTCCTTACGCTGGCCAGGTAGAGTATCAACATTACCTAATGAAGGATTTAATAATTCACATGTAGATCAAAACAAACTGGTTGCGAATTCTTTACTGTATTAGTTACTGGTAGATTATAACAGTCAACTATCAAGAATCTTGTAACTGGGTAAATCAGAAGTCATTCAGTACACACGTCGGATGCAACTCCCACATCTGAAATCTAGTCAATCCGCAGAGCTTGAGTCTGTTCAAGTAACTTTATCATAAAACGTATGCAAAACCAATACCACTCAATTTTGGTCCCATACCATTGAGGCATAGAAATTTGGGATGTCATTTGTTTCGGTTGACGTCACTACACAGCCCCCCTGCTAGAGGTGAAGGTATGAGGCTCGAATGTTGTGTTGTCTCTGTCAGCTAACCCGACTCCAGTGAAGTGTGGGTTGAGTTGCTATGCTGGTGTCTTGGGTTAGAGAGAGAGTGTGTGCGTTGCTGAGCCGATGCTGGGTGCTGTAGACTGAGGAGCGTTTGATGTGTTTGGATGATGACATAAGATGAAAAGCCCAGTGGTGAAAATGTGGGAGCACGAGGAATCGAACCCAGTCCTTCAGCATTGCAACGTGATGTGTTAGCCATTACACCATGGTCCCGCACCTTTGAGGCATAGAAATTTGGGATGTCATTTGTTTTGGTTGACGTCGCTACAAATCTTATAGACTTGTTGGTGCGATTCTGACAGGGGTTTTGCACCATCAGCAATGATATAACTTGCCCCCCATGTCCAACCCTAAACAAAATCCATGGGTCAACAGGACTTTAATTCAAATACAAATAGACAATTAACATACAATTTATTAAAGGTATTGAAGTGGTTTTAAGACTGTGTGAAGAGGACCTGCCTATGAAGAACAATTCCAAAAGTACATGCGTTCGAGGTAGAGTTGTTGGATGAGATACTGCATTGAATGCAACAATCCCAAAATGACTTGGTGGAGTGGGCACTAATTTAATTTAGTACTCTGCCTGCCAAAATCATTGATATATAATGTATTGATATTTAAATAGTATATATTTATAATTTAACTATGTAAAAGTTATGAAGTTTGTCATCTACGTTTATTTCCAAATGCAGAGCTTTAATATACCGTTTTGTTTATCTACCAATCATGATAGTACTGTTCGCCCTGGTGAGGGTTGATGGGAGGCATTTTGCCAGCGCACAGTAGCATCACATTTGGCAGATAAACATGGGAACCCTCTTGCTTCCTTTATCAAGCTCCTCATTTTGAATTTAATGTATGAGACAACTGTCAATTAGCTATCATTAATTGTTGATAGAATAAACTAAATATATGCCTTTGAAATTTGAAAAACCTTGGAATACAAAATTACAGCATGTCAAGTGTGCCACATGTGTGCACTGAAATGATACTCCTTTTCGAAAAAAAACTGTTCTCGTTTTCAACCAGTTTCAGAACGAGACTGGGTTTGCACATTTATTCACCAAAGGAGTGATTGAAGAGATCACCATCTCTCTTCCTAGCTGATCATCCACCTGTCTCCGTGGTTGCTAGGGTCGTAGCTCTTCCACCTTCAGCACCAAGAATTTGCTGGTTCTGCCATTGGTCATCATTCGTAACCCTGAACAGGGGAGCTTATGGGGTCCTGACCTTGCTCAAGGGTGCCCCAGGGTGCAGTTTAACATCATACCCCGTATAACCCCATACCCAGGACAATTTTATGCAACCACTCCAAATCCCCATCTTTAAATATGCATAATGTCTGATCATGGTAAAAATGGAAAGCATTTGCACACATGTCCCCTTCTTCCTTCCCTGCTTCCACAAGAAGTACACAAGTTTCTTTTCAGGTAACATGTCAGGACAAAGCCTTTAGCTTCAGTTTTAACAAATATGTTTTAAAATTATACTTATAGAGCTCTACAAGTAAGTGCTGTAAAATGTAACATAGTATGGGAAATATTAGCCAATCACCTGATTAGCATATTCAATCTGTTATGGCATTTTACTAAAAAGACAATATATATACAGGCTAGGTATAATAGCTCTTAATACCAGTAAATACCAAATCACAGTGTACAGGGATGTGAACATGAATTGTACATATAGTAATGTCTTTGCACATAATTATTTTGTCTGTCTCTTAAATCTTGACATTTTAGAACTAAGACATGGGCAAAAATACCACCCCACAACCCTAAAGTATTTTTGTTCTTAATTTATACCATCAAAGGCCCTATGTTGAAAATATGATTACATACTATTACAGATAAAAGCATCTACCCACAGGAGCTAGGGGATTTTTAGTTTTGTTACTTTGGATTGAACACAAGCATGCATGGCTATTGAATAAGTAAATTACACTGGCTCCAATACAAAAAGTTTAATAATTTGAGACACTTATTATAGAAGCCCAAATCTCCGAAGAAAGGAAGTGGGTCTTGAAATGGAAGTAGCTGCAGTATGTTGTTAGTAAAGCCTTTGCCTCCTTTGTTGTATCTTACATGATATCATAATCTGATCCAGTAACATAACAGCCAATTCTGTAAGTGCTGTAAGTTCTTTATTGCTTGTATTACTTTAAAATGGCTTGTTTGTGTATTGGTGCATTCCATTGAAATCACTCCATAATCTGTGTAACCTACATTATCATTATATACCTTATAATCAACATATTAAAACATTTTAATGGAAAGTTTCAAGGAATTTGGTGAGGGTGGGTTACAAATTGTTCAAAAGTGGCCTACTTTCACATGGAATGACCCTCTAGTAAGATGGCCATTGATCAAAGTTATTGAAATACTACAAGTCTATAATGCAGTCTTGTATCTGTCTACAAGATCTCATTTAATATAACTCTGCACTTGGGAACATAACAGCTACTACTTGGTGTATTTTCAGTGCTTCAGGTACATATTTAAATGCTTCATCAGGAAAATAAGAACAGTGCTTCTCAATCTCCTCAGATGAAATAAAATACAATAGTCTATTTAGCATTGCTTTTAGACTATCAATGCTAGAGATTTCAATCCTTGTCTAAATTATCTAAACAGGTCAATTTTTTCATAACTTTCTTATAATAAAATAATGTATATTCTTAATGCATTCAGTTCTTAAGCTAACATATATCAAATAAAAGTGTTAACGGTTTTCATCACACAATGATGGAAAAACTACCACTTACAAAATGTGGGTCAATCAGATCAAATTTCATTTTGCATATCAGATAAACTTCGAAATTATGAAAAAATTCCTGCTTACAGCCACCATGCATGCAACAAGACATTCAACAAGTTCGTCATCTATGATTATATATTCATGCTGGAGACATGAATAACCTAAATAGCTTCTTGTTCCTTGCAAAAATATGCCATGTCTTGGAGGATATTTAACTGGTGAAGATGAGTGGATTTCTGTAAAGGGTTTTTCCATGCTACATTTCTTCTCTAGGGTTTTTATCCTGATCTTGTTTAATAATTTATACATGCAGAATTCAAAATGGCCATGAAGAATGTCAAATCGAGTGGTAGGGTCAAATATTCAATGCTTAATTTTTTAGCAACAGTGTATCATACAAGGTTGAATATTGACCTTACAACTTGGAAAATCCAAGATATTTAGTGAGGGTGAGTTACAAATTGGTCTGAAGTGGTATACTTTTACATGAAATGACCCTAGTGTCAAAATTGATGCAAATCTAACAAAGAAATGAAACAACACTTTTCTAGCCACTTAAGCTCTACCTATCCACAATTAAAAACTCTAGTTCTGAGAATGAGTTGAGCCAAGCTCTTATCCTTTTTCAGCTTATCCTATATGGGTTATTCTCATACATTTTATTATTTTTCATGGGGCACTATTGACTCAAATTACTTTGTACAGTCTTGTTATCTACTCTTGTAGATCAATGATTCATAATTTGAGGCTAAGAATATGAAGTTCCTCTACCTCACCTCACCTACAACTTTGTAGTAGAGCTGTCCTATTGATAATATTAACATTTTGTGACCTTCTATTTGTTTAGATTTTAACGTTAGTAGGAGCATGCTTTTCCCTGTAGTATTTTTAATGACGTCCTTCACAAACCTGGAACGGACACTGGATGCCAACTAAACTTGTCATTTTATAGGAAGAGGCTCGTTTTCCCGTGGTCAAGTAGAGCTATCGCGTGAAATTGATGCAATAATTCAACCGTGGCTAAACTTTACGTGCTTCTGTCGTATGCAGGATATCCTGCATATGCTCACCCCCAGTAGAGTTCATATAACTTCTAAAAGGGGGGACTTACTTCCGTACCTGAAAAGAGGTGTTGAAGCACGAACTAGAGGCATTGATGTGAAGCATTGCGCTTTTACAGTTCTTAGGGTATAGTGGCATTTGTGGTCTAAAAGTATTGCTGTGTCTGGGATGGACCACAAAGAAAATTGTAGGAATCACTCACTGATAGTCATTCCTGCTACTTTTACTCATTATTTCATTCTGGCAGTGGTTTTAGAGCTTTTTGGCGGTTTCTTTTAAGAGATAACGTTTTGAGAAAATATATGAAAATGCTTCTAAATGTGGTAATGAGACGTAGTAGGCATGGAAATCATGGTCTACTGGAATTCTTCTTTCAAATTGGTTTATTTGAGATCTGCTTTTTTTTGCGTATGTTTTCATGGTGAAACAAGCAGTAATCCTGGCCTGACTCAAAGTTGCATTAGTTTCATGTTTTAACTCGTGATTCCGACGCCTTTTTGTCTTTAGACTTGCAAGAAGGCAGGGATACACGTGGATGACTTGGAGTATTGGAGAGAAAATCTTCGAAAGGTATCTTGCTGGTATCTCCTTCTTTTCGACAGATATTTTAAGGAACAGGCTAAACTTTTGTATAATCTATTGACGCTATCTATTGATGAAGTGTTATATTGACTGAAAAACTGTCTTGATTGACACACTTAGTTGGCGAGCAAGTGGGTGAGCGAGTGGGGGGGTGACCAATTGATTGACCAACCGATCAAACGACCGAACCACTGCTGACTGATTGACTGACTGACTGACCGACTGACCAACAGACTGAGTGACTTAGCGACTAAGTGACTGACCGATTGCCGGACTGAGTGCCCTGAAAGTGTATCATACTCTTAGCAACCTTAGCCCTGAAATTGTATCATACACTTGACAACTTTAGCCCTGAAAGTGTATCATACTCTTAGCAACCTTAGCCCTGAAATTGTATCATACACTTGACAACTTTAGCCCTGAAATTGTATCATACACTTTGTAACCTTAGCCCTGACCCTGAAAATCGAGTTTCTTATTTTAAAAAATCTGAAAATACGTTAGTTTGATTATTCTGAATCCTTGAGCATTTCTTATGTCTACATTCCAGTGGCAGTCAGAATCATTGATGCACACCTAAAAATTTTAACATTCCCAAGTGTCAATCAATTGCTTGGTATGAAGCAATCGTTTAGCTCAAAATCGTCTTATTGTACGGGCTATCCCAAAAGTCAGACATTTGCAGACGGCAGTTACAGGGAATCGTACGGGCAAGCGTGGGGTAAAGCAAGTTAAATCGATTTTTAAATAACTTCGGCTCTCCTTTGAAATTTGTACATGGCTACAGTGTCACCTAAGAAACCGAATATCTCCTTCGTGCTAGTAGTGAGTATGATTTCGACAATTGCATAAGAGATAAAAGTAGATTTTGAGTCTCGGTGCTATATCTCCGCAAAGGCCACCTCTAGTTTTTGTGCATTTGATGCTTAGAATTTAACAACTGATCGTAGTGAAACCATTTCGTCAAGGCCTTTATCACTTGAATCAATATCTATTTCCAAAATCACAGTTAAATTCTCAAAATATTGCTGTCGGTTTCGTAAGACTGACTTGGCAAACTTTACGGCTATAGTGCTCGAGGCACAACTTCAAATGCAGGTATTGTGGCTTGTTGTGATCATAGAAGTATGATTAAGTGTGCCTATAATCCAGTTTAAGCACTAACCTTTGCCAAACAGTTTTGAGTGGCCATGTGTGGCACGATTTACTACCTTGGATCCCCGTTAAAATGGCTTGAATGCCAAATCGCCATTTTCTTTACCAAAAAGCAATCAGGTGCGATTGTATTAACTTGTCATTTTATCTTGTTAGCCACACTCGCATTTTTTCAACAATACTTTTGTGATTTAGTTTAGTTTCCGTAAGCGATCAAGGTTTAATTCAGAACATTTGAATTTAATGCCAAGTCCAATGTGACTGTAGGCTGAAAAACAGCCTATGGCATGCTAGCCAACAACTACGGGTCATAAACAAGAGGTTTACGCATTCCTACCGATCAATTGTAACGCATATACATATTTTGAAATAGATACATGATGTAGAGTGCTCAATTATTGATGTCACACAAGTAACAGAAGACAAAAACTAAGTCTAAACTGTCTTTTATCTACATTTAACTATCAGTATTTTGCATAAAGAAAATAGGTAAATTACGTTTGAATCTTGGCAATCAAGGTAAATGCCCCAGAACGAATCAGAAAGTTATTGTTAACAAAAAGCCTTGGCTGGAAAACAAAATGTCGTCTACTTTGCTTCATAGAAATAGTTCAACACACTACAAAATCGGCCATTTCTATTCTAGATCAACATTATTTAACATATATAGGTAGAGTTGGAAAGATTGTAGGGAAATAGAAAATGTATCACTACTGGGATTTGAACCCGTGACAACGTTTTCACGGCGCATGCTCTACCAACCAAGAAAGGTGACCCCGGATGTTCCCATTCTCGATTTTCTGGTTAGCTCCCAATTATGAATCGGTGAACATTGTAATTAGGCTCGACAAAGTTGGATATCAGCCCTCCTGCCGATACTTTTTAAACTTGGATACAAAAACTCAGTTTCAAGAAATGCCGTGTAAGGATACTTAAAGAGAGAGCATTTACTTCCAAGCCTTGGACTTGGACTTTCTTTGGACTTGGACTTTCTTTGGACTTTCTAGCCAAAGAATAAAGGAATTGAGAAATCATTTCGTTTATTATAGATTCAAACCATCAAATATCAGAAAGTAAGATCGTCTCAACGTTGTTATTCAATACGATGCCCTTTCAAGTTTGTAGTAGCAGAAACAACCCTAAAAGTGACATGTTATCAGATTGACACATCTAGTAATGTTGCCAATGCTTAAGAGTTGGGAATGCTGCTCTTGGTATATATTAAGCAACACTACTTAAAAATGATGATGGGCACACATTTCTTACCTGAGGTATAACAGAAATTCTACTTCTTAAATCTGCTAAGCTTAGAGACGTGGTCGATATTCCATCAATCTTTACTGTTCCGGTCACCTTGGCCATTCGTAGCAACATTGCAATAAACGATGACTTACCAGCTCCTGTTCGTCCTACGACTCCTACCTAAAAATTTAGCATATATAAATCAATTTAGACAGTAGGTGATGTATGTATGTATGTATGTATGTATGTATGTATGTATGTATGTATGTATGTATGTATGTATGTATGTATGTATTAAGCTATTTGTTAAGCAAGAGTTTATGAGAAATATGGCAATTTCGCACATTCGGCATTCCAGGAAGATGTTTTTTCCCCATCGCTTAATTATAAGCGGAGATTTCCAGATTTCTCCTTAATTAACATGATAGGTGTGATTCAAAAGCGATCCCTTACGTTTAAAACCGACTTGCTTTCACATCGATAGGAAATCTGGTACGCTTTATCTTCTGTACTCTCCATGTCTGTAATGATTGAGACCGTGCCTGCAGTTAAGCTATTTGTTAAGCAAGAGTTTATGAGAAATATGGCAATTTCGCACATTCGGCATTCCAGGAAGATGTTTTTTCATACATAAGGACACGTTTTAGAAAGGAATTGCTCAGCGCATAATCATTTGTTGTCTCCACAGGGCGTTGGCATAGACTTGAAACAAAGGGGATATTTATCATGGAACCATCAATAAGGTGTACGGTCCTGACTCCCGTCAACATTCATTTTTTTAAGGTTTTGGACATTATAGATGCATCTGTCTAAACAACCTGTTTTCCAAAGCAATCAAAACTACGCGGCGAGTTTCCAGATTCCTATTTAACGAACCTTTTTGGTATAAATCTGATATAATCCATTCAACTTGAAAACAAGTTTGATTCCCCATCGGCAGAAAATCACCTACATCTACAATCTCCGAATCTCCAATATCTATTAGGATCAATACCGCCTAAGTTGGAAGTTTTCTTCATCATAATCTATGGAGGAGAATTTCATGCCTTTGGCAGTTCGGGCCTATCATGAAGTCAACGAAGCCGGGAACGTTTCCAGTCATGAATCTTATCGACAAAGGTGGGGAAATGGTATTTCCATATATATACTGCCACTTCCATTTTTCAAACCGAAGATAAGAAACATTTTTTTGGTTTATGTCTATGGAGTCATGGACGGTGAAGTCCCGAAAATAGATCACCGAAGATTATGCTCCCTGTCTAGTAGCATAAAATATCCTTCCGAAGAGAGAGCCTGTATGTAAATCCACGATTAAGGTTCTGCGAGCGCTAAGTAAATCTGATTATTGCTTTTAGAAAGGTAGATAATTTTATGCCTTCTAGAACATATGTTATTGCCATCTTCTTGATGTCAACAAACTAGCATTTTATGTCTTCTTAATGCTATTCAATGTGTTTCTATTACACTTCACGCCTATATCTTATTATGGTGATGTGTGGTACGAACCCAACTAAAAAGCTGAAATTGTTAACGCTAGAAATATTAACGCGTAGGTTTTACTCTCATTAAGCTGGCAAATTTGAAACATTATTAGGAAAATATGGTCTGGACAATAAGAGAATCATGGATAAACGTACAGAAGTAGCAAAGCGCACTTCTTATTATCTATTTTGTGGGAAAACAAGCATTGGACAAGCCCAGATAATCCTAGCTATCATTAAATTAAGACATTATCTTTGACTATCGCGAAGGGAGATAAGATAAAAGAAAACTTAACACATTTTAAATGTCACTACATAGGCTCCTCCACATAAGGCTTATGACAAATTTCGTAATAAATTCATGTAGAAACCAGGTGAGCCACGATAAAGCTTTCTTTTTTGGTATGACATTGCTGCCCCTTCTTTCATAAACTGGTAGAGTGAGCCTTCTAAGCCTTCCCTAGCATAAGCACCGTATCTGCGTATAGTTGTGCCGTGTTTACGCTAGGGCGGTCCTTATGAAACTCTCAATGAAACCAATGCGTTTACTTGGGGCCTATTCAGGAAAAACATATATTCCGGTCAGGGTGATCAGTTCTGAGCCTCATAAAATCTCATTTTTTCTCTTTCAACGGTCGAAAAAGACGATTTCCCGCCACGTCTTTCGACTCAAATCTATATAAAGCTATATTTTTATGTACCTAGCACTGTACATTCTATCGTTAACGATGTTTTAATATTACAACGTATATAGTGAGGTATCTTGTTAACTTCTTCATTTATCATGTCTTATTTCTGATAGTGTCTGTATGATCTTCGTATTTCAAAAGTCCTTCCCTCTCCCTTTACGACCCTGCTCAATCTATCCGTATTCTTATTGTTCCAGATGAAGCAGTTAATGCAAAGACACACATAAATACTTCAAATCCTAAAGCCTGTAGCTAGCCACGACTAGACGAGAGTAACCAATACGTTATCAGGAAGTTGGAGGTAATTATCAAGTAAGTGGAAATCGAAAACCTTAATTAACCAGCAATTATTACTATTAACTGCAGTGGTTATTCGACGATCCGGTCTGCGTGGTAAACAGGATTTCAAAATCAGTCCGGATAATCTAAAATTCCGGATAATTAAAAACACGAAAAATAAAACTTGTTACTGATAAAATGTTAGATTGTTTAAAGACATTATGGTACTTTTGACAAAATCATACAACTATGTTCATTCATCATCATCATCATCATCATCATCATCATCATCATCATCATCATCATCATCATCATCATCATCATCATCATCAATTCATGATCATCATCTTCATCATCATCATCACCATCATCGTCGTCATCATCATCATCATCATCATCGTCGTCGTCGTCATCATCGTCATCGTCGTCATCGTCATCGTCGTCATAATCATCATCATCATCATCGTCGTCGTCATCATCTTCATCGTCGTCATCATCAGTGCAATCATTGTAGTCATTTCGACGTTCATATACATCCTACATTTTATCACCATTATTACTACTACAACCACAACTGCTGTGATCATCATCATGATCATAATCATCGCAGCCATAAGCATTGCAGTCATAATCATAATCTTCATTGCACAAGTTTTATTACAGTGACCACTGTAGCCAGTTGAAATGCAGACTTAGTGACCTAGTGTACATCTGTTTGCTAAAGAGTTGCACTCAAGTTCTTTGCTTACTTGTGTGACCTGTTTTGACATACCTTTGTCACTAAGCTTTTATTTATTTACTTTAAGTAACCAAGTGCTTCCACGAATGATCTTGTGTCCGTGCCTTTTTATAGAACTCATCATTTTACATGACTTATACATTGTCAGAGGATATACTCGGGAAAGGCAGTTTCTCGATATGCAGGTACGTTAACTTACATAAATCATGTATCTCTAAACGTTTTTGCGTTAAACGATATTGTGCTCTTGTTTCGTGGTTTACATTGGATAAATCGGCGTGGCTTGACACCCTAGTACATGCTGGGTACCATTTTAAGCATACGCCTAGCATGTACTTTAACATATATTCAGATGCAGAACCTGCGTCTTTACTGCTTTGATTCCAATTTCTATATGTTTGTTTTTTCAGGAAATGTATTCATAAAGAAACTGGAAAAGAATATGCTGTGAAGATTTTAAGTAGAAGGTAAGGGTATTATTACATAGCTCCTGGTACAACGGTCAGTGTATAGTTCCCATATTGAAACTACAACTCTTCATTTAATTAAGCCTTTATTCGATAATGTTTTGGCAATTAGTCACTGTGAATAAGAATATTTAGCCGAGCGTTTAGCCATTTTGAAGTTTGAAACTGCTTTTTACCGTCAATACTTAATTCGCTGTTAAATATTCCTGTGTAACTCTTGAGGGAAGGACTCCGTTAAGAGATTCAAATCTTTAACTGTGGTCACCTAGCGAAGTTGGTAGAGCGCACGCCTCGAAAGCGTGGGTCGCGGGTTTGATCCCCGGTTGTGACATGTTTTCTATTTCTCTAGTGTTCTTTTCATAATATAATATTCCTAATTTTAATTCAGCTTTGAAGCTGCTAGATCAAATTTATCGCATCATAAATTCCGATTCGACTGCAAATGATTCACATACCAAGTTAAAATACAAAGAAATTCAATCAATTTCTGTGGGAATCGCAAGGTGCACATTTTTAAGACCAAGAAATTAGCTAGAGAATGCATGTTCAAGGCATTGGAATCATTTTTTAGTTTCTTTGTACCATAAATTCGGCCAACTTCAAAGCAGAATGAAAGTGAGTGCCTTCGCATTTCCAATCAAGGGTTGAACAATTACATCAATTAAGTACAGCCCTTACATTGTAGATGTAGAAGAGGTACAGAAACTGTAACCATAGGTATTTATGAAATGCATTCCCATGACGATTGATAACACACGTCTTCGAGGTTAATAAATTGTCTAATAAATAATAAGTGAATTGGAAATCCATTTTTAAAGTGGCATGAAAAGATTATTCCTCTTGGACTCACCGCAGATTGTTAAAGTGTTCCGTAGAAACAGAATGGAAAAGGATTGCCGCAGAATGTTAAAGTGTTCCGTAAAAACAAAATGGAAAAGGATTGCCGCAGAATGTTGAAGTGTTTGTAAACAAGCAAAGAAAACCCGAAAGGAAGTTGTCAAATACAAACAAAATGCCCATTTATTGCTGCTAAATTTGAAAATATATTTTGAGTCAGACTTGAAAACATCGCAAACAATAAGGCATGAGCAATGAAGGTCGTCCTTTGTTAAGCCTTCATACCTTCGGTCATATGCATTACGCAATATCATGAGCAATAAAGGCAGGGCAGATATTTGATGGAGGAAGTTTATCAAGGTGCTTGGGGAGAAATGTCGGTGTTGTGACTCGAAGAGTCAAACTGCTTCAAGCACATTGTGATGAGTAATTAATGTAGGGGAGATAATCGACTAGGAAAATTTGAAATCATAATTTCACGACACTGATTGTGAATCTCTCGCTACTTTCCTTGTTGGTTGGGAAAAGCCTGCTATTTAGTTTTGACATTCGTGGCAGTCTTACATTTGTGTCGTTTACGGTACACTTTCCACCAGCTCATCTTCTGTAAAACCAGGGTAGTTTCTTAGCAAGGGGGAAAATGAAGGGTTAGAAGAGGGAAAGGTTTATTGAAGAAGACATTAAGTCGAGGCTTGGTTTAAGTTTAGACAAAAGGAGGCTTTCTTTAAGAAGGAGACCGAATTCAGAAGAGGCTGCAGAAAGAATGGTAAAGTTTGAAATGGAAAAGTGTGTAATACAGTCAGTGCAATGAGAGCGAATACTATAGAAAGGAGGGTTAGGATTAATCTTAAGATTGCGTTTTCCGCCTGGCTTATCTGTTGTCAATGGTTTTAAACCTTACTTGCATGGACATGGTTCCAAATAATACCAGAGCTGTTATGTATTGGTCTTATATGTAAACAAGATCTTGCGCATTGGAACCCGTCTAATTCTGCTATCTGTACCAATTTGGAACCTCCTATAAAATTTGACTAGTTTGATCCGATCCCAAGAAGGCTTTGTGAAAGCACTTGGGATCTCATCTCAACTGGTACTGCTCGAAAAAATATCAATTGCAACTATGATGTAAATTCGACATGATCCCTAATCAAGTTCCATTTTCGTCCTTTTGCTGTCACTGTAGCCATACCTGTTATTAGTATTTCAACGTTTCGTTTCACTGCAGCTCGTATTACAATTGAATAAAGTAGTGCTGTTGCTAATTCAATCGCATGCAGAGGTTCGCTGACAAATGGATGCGCTCCCGTATAAAAAACCTACAAAGGGGATCGGAACAATTTGGTTTCAAACCCTTGTGAACAAGGACACCTTGTACAATTTCAAGATTTGCATACCTCACTGCTGATACTAGAGAAAGATGCCTTTGTACAGGGGCTGATTGATAGCTTATGTAAACAGGAAGTATTTAAGATCCTAAGGGTGTTAAGCAAAGTTATGAAGTGGACCTTTCTCTATAAGGACACCTTTCTTTTTCTAGGGCTGAAACTGAATCTCAAATCAGGCGTAGTTTGTGAAGCATGTGTTTATGGAGTAGGCTATGCTGAGACCATGTTGAAATCGCCTACCTTCCAGGTACGTAGTGAATGTTTGCAATCGAGGCTCCAAGTGGGATGTATTGTCCAAAGTTACTTGAAAGCCCTGTACAAACGGGCTCGACTTTCAACTAGACTTCACACGACTTTGTACAACATTGTATAGCCAAGTCTGCCCAAGTCTAGCCATGTCGGGCATTGGGTGTACAAACGGGCTCAATTTTTTCCCTCGACTTTTCACCTGCAGCATTTTTGAGTAGTTAAGACTCATAAAAGTAAAACACCGAATTGTAAAGGTCTGCCGGTATCAGTACAGTACCTTCAGTAAGGAATATTTTGACGCGTTCCAGATGTGCTGACCTCAAGTGGGAATACCGTATGACAGATTTTCTATGTACAGGAGATATAACTCAGCTTTGTTGTATGAGTTATGCAAGATTCATGTTATGGTACCTATGACCAGGGAGACGTTTTTTCAAACAAAGTTACCAATTCTTTCTTATGAAATTCACGCCAATCCATATAATTATAAGATAGTGCTTGCTTGCGCAGTTGCGCCAAAAATTTTTAAAAGTGCAGATAACCGTGTCAACTTTAATTAGAATTTTCACAGCCAAATGTTTCATATATTGCCCAAACAGCAATGTTTAAGCTATACATGCATACAGTCACGCCAGATTCTAACTATTGAGAATATGGTCTATACTGTTTTAAAACACAAATGTGTCACCGGTGGTGTTGCAAGGTTTCCCACTATTGTTTACTAATTTGTGGTTCATTAACGTCGTTGCATGCAGTCTCTCGTAGACAATACAAATGCATGATCAGGGGATGTCATTTCTATACCCGTACGATTACAGTGGAAGATTTCTTCTTATTCGAATAGTTCCAAAAATTGTTCAACTTTACTGTAAAAATACGGCGTATCCAGAAACCAACGTTCAATATTTATTGTCTAAATTTCGTCATTCAAAAATTAAAGTATGATGTAAAAGAGTCTCTAAGTGAGGCGTCAATTGCTTAGCAAAAGAAGAAAGGTAGCAAGTATTTTCTTTCGAAGATGACAACTTGAACAACATTGTTTTGAATGATAGTGAGACTGAAAAGGTTGAAAATAGCGACCTTATTATGTCAAACGATGTGCATATTTGGGAAAAAGTTGACTACCATTGTTGAAAAACAAGACAACAGTTGTTTATTGTAGTCTGTTTGAGCCACAAATATGCTGAGATCATAACATTTTTCTTTCAATGTTCATTTTTGAAGACCTTTGTGACACAGACCTGGCAACGATTCAGATTTAATTTTGACATTAAGTGCAAGTTTTATAAAGTGGATTCTCCATTGACTATTTGGAGGACAGTAGACTTATTTTCTTTGGTGCTACCTATCTATTCATGTGATATATGGTTGATGTACCATTATAATTGTATACAAAGAACAGCCAGCACTGTGCTTGTGATTGTTATTTACTTCTTTTTGCGTTTTTGTCATCGCCTACATTTCTATTAAAACTCGTATTTTTCATGGACTCCCATCATCGATAAGTTACAAACCGTTGAGTATTTGTGGCTTAGAGCAGGGTTTCTCAACCCTATACAGTAAATTAGCCCCCACGAGCTGCCGAAGTTTTCAAACAAAAATATTTTCAACAAGGGAGTAAACAGAGTAAACAGACAATATTTATCTCCTCCTTTTTTGTTGTGCCATTTTGACATAAGGAAAGCAATGAAACTTGTTATTTGCTGTTGGCTTCCCTTAGTGCCCCTTGTCTCAATTTTACCCTCTTCAAATCTCATATACCCCCTAAGGGGGTCCGCGGACCCCTGGTGAGAATCACTGACCTAGAGCACACTTCAGTAGTATTTCGTATCGTGTTCGTGACGTAAACATTTTGTAGTGAGGCGAAAATTCGGTTCTGATTCGAACCCGGAACCAACACCACCATAACTCTTCTTGTTGGTAAACTAGGTATGGTGACCCCGTTAATAAGTTACGTTATTGTATGTAGCTTTCACGTTAGCTTCCAATGCTCCACCTTTGGACATCGACATGGAGCACTTTGCAATCTGGAAGCTCAAAGTACCATAATTTTGGTGATGTTTTAGCATTAGTTTCTTTCTTAATTGTTGACAAAGTCGATTAAATTGATACTCGGTATAAACATATGTAGTTTAAATAAAACACACTTTTAACTCACTAAAGTGAATTACCTTTACAATTCTAAAAGAAACCCATACCAAGGTTAATGTTTATTGAAACTTCACTGTTCTTGGAAAGCGATGCAGATACGTTTCCTAGCAGGAATCATGCACTAGTTCGTTAATGTTTTAATCTATTTTTATCTAACTATTCTCTAGCGATAGGAGTGCAAAGTAAAATATGTCAGAACTCAGACCACTTTCATGCAAACGTGGCAGCAGAAACAAAGTCATTTTACAATAATTCTGCCCATAGCAAAAATAAGGACTCTGATATTATAGAACTCTGGATTGCACCATAAAATCATACTTTCAGTACGATTTGGCATAGCAGAAAAAAATAACTCGGAATTCTTTTTAAAAACTGATGCGGTATACAGCAAGAATTTGCTTGGGTCAACGCCAGTGTTAGATATTTCTTTCAAAGTCAGTAAGTATGTACTTCTCAGATAACTACAGAAGTGAAGCCAAAAAAGCTAGGCTTGGGAATTCCAGTATACAACAGAAATTCCTGCATGATCATTTTCTCTGCGAAGATCACAACGGCTTCATAGAGGACTGTCAGATTACGTTATTAGATAAGACAGACCCCTCTGCTCCAGCAAAGCGCTAGAGTTATTGGATGAGATGCATGATAATAAGTGATCTTCCTCGGGGATGTACGACTATGCCCAAAGTGGGGGGGGGGGCATTATGTATCTTTATATTCACTCGCGCGCTCACTCCCAATTTTGTCCTGTATGGATTCGAGCTGCCAAGTAGAATAGTTTATGATTTTAAAACATTAAAATAAACTTAAAAAGTGTTTAAGATTTCTGGGTAGTCTTAGCCCTACGTATCTACAGCACATATAATTAAATAAGGTTGAGTTTCTTTGCCTACAGAGGTGCCGTGGTGGACACAAAGCAGGAGGCACCCCCCCTCCCTCGCAAAATTCCATAGATGATAAGGTCCATTTTATTATCAATGAGAGTTACTGCTAACGTGATATCAGTTTTCAGATATTATACCAATTTTGGATTGCATAAGATTGGAAGAGGTCACCATCTTTCTACTTACCCCCTCCCACCTAGACAAAAAAATCATGGCGGCGCCTCTGTGCAGCAGCTACGTTTTCTAGAACGTCATTGGAAGCCACAATAAAAGGTTATCAAAAATTTTCAACAATTCAATAATTCGACCGCATCCCCTACCATCGGACGTCGAAGCACACACCCATAAATATTTGTATATGTGTTTATGCTTGAAAAGATGAACAAATTACGTATTTTGTGCAGAGAAATTCAAACTTAGTCAGTTATGTTTTTAGTGTCAGTAATTTATTAGATAACATGTGTGCAAAAGGATTTTTACGATCTAAGATGGCTTTTTGCAGACAAACATAAATAGAATGGTAGTTCTTCAAAAATCAAAGTAATAATCAGGTCCATAGCCAGTCACGCATACGTGACAGGGACTAAGAGCTATCAGGGAGCAATTAATTAGTTAATCAAATGTTACAATATTTAAGTAACTGGTAAGTATTGTTATTGTACGTTGCGTATGATAATTTAAGGGAGAATTATATGGAAAGATTTGTTAACAGGAGCCGAAATCACAGAGGCGGTATCTGTTAACAAAATTAAATCGAAAAAGTACTTAGCAACATTTTAACAAGAATCTTGCTTTCTTTGGCATTGGAAGGTTGAGGTAGATCATGAGATGACTCCCTGAAAAAAGAAATGGTGAATTGCATTGACGTAATGAATAAGCTACGCAACACAAATACAGCATACATTCACTCTATCTCAGGCGATAGGGAGAGACACTCTTGTGACTCTTTTAAGCTCAATTTCTCGCCTTGCAAACATGTTAGAACAATAAAACTTACCACACCTCCCTAAAATCAAGTGGTCAATATTATCGTGTAAAAATGTTTCTTGTCAAATTCTGCTGATTTGAGCTAGAGTTGGGTATTGACAGACTCTCGATAAAAGGCCCCTGATGAGTATTGGACTCGACATTGAAACTATCCTAAATAAACAGAAAAACCAACCAACAGGTTTACTAATAAAGGGCAGCTGGCCCGTCCCAACCGCCCAGTAGGACCACTTCTCACGGATTATGTAAAGAATATGTCATCAATGAGAACAGATACTACATCCATTCTCTGACAAAAGACCGAGAAGCTTTACAGGTGTTGACCAAACCAAGGGAGAAGAATCAGATACTGATTGACGTATTGACTCAATCCAAAAGGCAAAATGTTTGCAATGGACGACCAAGCATCTTTCTGGATTGTCATCTTGGAGAACCTAAACTATGATGAGTAGACCAGCACTGCAATTTGTATCCTGGTATGGATGCCGACTAACTATTTGTATGGCGAAGATATTTCCCGTCTCCGTGGACATCAATTTATAAAAAAATGTTTAAATGATATTATTCTATCACTGTATTTAACCGGCTGCTCTACCTTCCTCTCTATTCTACCTTGATCAACATACTTAATCTACTCTATCTAATCTACTCTACCTACTCTACCTATGCTAGCGACACTAGTCTATCTACTTGGCCAATCTACCTCCCTAGCTATTCTACCCTAATCTACATATCTAACCTACTCTATCTACCAACATTATCTATCAACCTTGTTACTCTACCTACCTATGCTACTTCCACTACTCTATCTACCTGGCTACTCTACATCCGTACCTATTTTGCCCTGGTCTATCTACTTAACTTACTCTATCTACCTATGCTAACTAGACTACTCTATCTACCCGGCTACTCTACCTCCCTTCCTACTCTACCCTGGTCTATCTACCTAACTTACTCTATCTACCTATGCTAACTAGACTACTCTATCTACCCGGCTACTCTACGTTAACATCGGAGGTCACCTAGCTCAGTTGGTAGAGCACACGCCGCGAAAGCGTTGGTCACGGGTTTGAGCCAGGTGGTGATATATTTCAATTTCTCTAGCGTCTTTTCAGAAGTGATTCTTTCGTTTCAGTCTTAAGGCAATGTATTCGATACCTGTATGGGTGTGGTCACATCCTTATACCTAATATTTTCAAACCGTAGCACTCTTCTGAATGGGCATTGGAGCGCAATTGCGAACAAAGATAAGACTTTGCCTCCATGGAAAAGGCGTATGTTGACTTTGCATATAAAGGAGCGAATAAAAGCCCACTGTGTACGTGTATTACCAATTCAAGCATGTGCCTTTATACTGGATAGTAGACTTTTAAAGAAATTGAAGGGAACTGTCTTCCCATGTACGTTTTTACCGTAACCGTGAACTAAGTTTACTAGATGCTCTGATCATTCTCTTTTTAAGGTTTTCCCAAAGAAAATCCAATTCGATACCAATACGAAGTTATTTGTGGAAGTTGACGAATTCCTTCAAAATGGAAATCCACTGTCATATGACAAGCTATCATTTGAGGAAAAATTAGCATTTAACAAATTTCTTACAAAATGGTGTTGTGAAAATCGCCTGCCTTACTTCCTCAGGTAAGTACAGAGCCTACGTCAGTACTCTTATTCCTCAAATCATTAAAGGAGCTTTTAATTAGTTTAGTCAAGAATTTATCTATCCTATGACAATTACTATTGACAATCAAGTAAACCAGTGTTTTCTTAATATCATGAAATTTAGAAACGCATAAGCGACTAGAACTTCCCTCCCGAGTTTTTGCGTGTACTTAACATTACCAGTTTCATCATCATCATTCTGTGGTTTTAATGGAGACAACTTTCTTTATCGGAAAAATTTCGTCAGACAAAAGTAACAAAATTTTTTGGAGGTAACGAAAATTTTGTCCGACGAAAATTTTGTCCGACAAAATTTTGTTCGACATAGTTCTGTCCGATAAGGCATTTTTGTTGTTGTTACCGTTCATAATCGTGTATAAAAGGATAAGCCAAGAAATGAATGACAACACAATTTATTGAGTACGTATTTATGTAGTAATCTGTAGCCCTGGACAGAAGCAACAAATACGTTTAATATTCCTTCAAAAAAGAAAATGGACAAAAATGATGTGGGACAAAATATTTCTTCGGAAAAAAGTGACAAAATTATTCCTTTCCTTAAAATTATTTTGAACACCATTGAAATGATCCTGTGCTTGTCATGAGATGTATGATGTTGGTGTAACTGCCCTTAGTACAATATATGACACTTCATATAATGGGGTGCTGGGTTGTGCAAGGCATGTATGGCAATATTCTGGTGTAGAACTGTCGGGAAATTTTTCCAACTTTCGTCAGGGGAATTCGGTAATTTTCAGGGAATTTTTTTTCAAGGTAAGGCTGGGAGCCCTAATACTTTGATTTAAAATGCCTCTTTTAAATGAAGCCCCTTCAAGTTTGGCTTAGTGATATCTTTTGAATTATGCCAATTTGTACATGGACAAAAGACAAAAGAGTTGCCGTGTCAACCAGAACCATGCATACGTTGTTACTATGGTGCTGCCTTTCCATGCCTTTTCAGATGATCACCTCCCACCCCATAAAGGAAAATGGAACTCTTTAAGTGATCATACATGTGATGACTTGTTGAATTTTGATAAAATAGCCAATAGATACTTTAAAAGAGGAAATTTAAAGGATGATTCATTTATGACAAGCAATCCTTTGAAAAAGTTATTTGTATCAAGATCTTGAAAACGAGATTGTAGAAGAGACACTTGCCCCTCATCTCTAGATTTAATAGGGGCCTGTGGTGTTTATTGAAACCACAATAGTATATTGAGACTTTCGTACATTTAAAAGAGACTTTCAAAGGGTAGAGATGCCCTGGGCTGAAAGGAATGTTATTACTTCAGAGGCCAACAGCTGAGGAGCCAGGGGAGGTGTATGTCTTAACCATAGATTATTAAAGCAGGCCTTCATAGTATAGGATTGCCACAGGCGCTGGAACGTCTTGGAATTTACTAAAGGTCTGAGGAAAGTCTCAACAATTTTCTGATTCCAGGAGTGGTATTATTAAAACGAGTTCTTGCCCTTCTGTAATTGATTCCACAAGTTGTTTCCTTGGTTATTTAAATTGTTCACAAAAAAAAACCATGGCTTGAAACGAAGCTTGTTTTTGTTGTCTGATCATATTGTACATTACTTTGTCTGAAGTGTTCCATAATAAAATATCACGAGAAAACGAGCGTTATTCGTTTGCGTCGGTCAAATTATTAGGAAGGCAAGAAATGAAACCTGTGTGTCATTGTTGCCACTTCCTTGTGCCGTGGTATTAGCAGATCATTAATTTGTTGTCAAAAAAATTGAGATTCCATTTAACGATGTACGTTCTGTCGAGTAATTGCACAACACTCAGGTTACGTCGCAACTTCAGCTATCTTAGAGTCCTTACCTTTCAACTTTCCCCTTCTTTTTATACTTTTGTTAGGTCGATAAATTAAGTGACGCAAATGCGAAGAGGGATGAAGAAGAGGAGGTGAAAGCCGACCAGCCAATCGTCTTTGGTAAGAAGGATCACTTGTTACTTTTAAGAAAGGCATAGTGAGGTGATATTGTTAGATTTTGCCCAGTAGATACGTTTGACTATCAAGCTTACATATAATGTGGTATCGTCAAGTCGACACATTTCTGTCGTCACGTTCCATTTTTGTTCATGATTCGTAATATATTGAAACCCATACAAGTTGTAGGCTAGTACTTGAAACTATCACGTAACACGTAGCAATGTAGAAGATATCGGACAGTGGAAAAAAAGAACCATGCAAACTCTTGTGGTTTTTAGAACATTTTTGCACGCAGTCCTCATCGGTGTTTGCACTGCAGGTACCAAAAAACGTACGTTTTTTACGATGGCTACGGAAGTTGTAATAGCTCTCCAATTCCAACTCCAATTTCGGACGTAATAAATTGTCTATATAATATAATTTATCGTTCATGCATACTGCATTTACCATTTACCTTAAGTCTCTGTATTACTATTTGGTAACTTAACGACGAAGCCCTCTTAATGTCAAGTCTCTAATCCTAATGTATTCCATGTTGACGTGGGAATCCTTTAGTGCATATTGCACGGTTGCTCCGGTATTAGCTAACGCAGCACTTTTGTCGGGGTTTTTGGCTATTTAGAAAACATTTACACAAATGAATATATGTCGTTGATGTAAAGGAATGTCGCCATTTCTGTTGTTCGGCTTAAGAAATTCCCGAGACAATGCCCAAGAACATTTGGTCTTCCTAATTCATTAAAACTTTATTTTAGGGTGTTTTTAGGAGATCCGTGATATGTTTGTAGTATCAGACATATGCATTCCCCGTTGGTTTTTGACTATCTACCAGGACTAGTGCCCATAAAGTTGTACAGTGGATCGTCGATTATCCGGACGGTCAAGACCAAACAACCCCCAAAATTTCCGAAAAATCGATAATCCGGATAATCGGAAATAATGCAACTCATTGGTAATTCAGTATTTTTGAGCAACGTGGGTTGGTCAGTTCACAGATAAAGTATGAAAGACAGGGAGCCAGCACGCTCAGAATTTCTAAGAAGAGGGACTTCTGAAACTTATGACTATAATTATGTCTTCTTAATCCGGTAGTATAAAATAATCTTAGGTCGTTGGGCCTTATTTGAGGCCGGATCTTTGCGTTACCAAAATTTACTGGTTTGAATATTCTGGAATTATCCGTTTGCAGTAGCTGTCCGAGACAACTCCATCTTTGCCCTTGTATGGGTTCGATGAGGAACAGTTGACTTGTTACATTCCTTAAATTCTCGGTTATGAAGCTATTGAACGATATTGAATAACTATTCTGGCAGAAATCGGTCGGAGTAAGGGATTCGGTATTTATTTAATGTCCTTCTAAAAAGTACCCAAAATCACACAAAAAAATTATTAATTATTTTCCCTACTGTCATGATTGTCTAATAAGGTCTGTGCTGAATACTCAGGGAAGAGCTTTGGTCGAAAAAGACTTGTAGTTTCCATACAGTACTATAGTAATAGATTACTTGGGATCATAATGGTACCAATAGTTCAATGTAATGAATACTTCAAAGAATGATGGTAAGCAGAAATTACCGAACAAAATATGAGGAGAGCTGTAGTCTTCCATAAATCGATATTTACGTGTAAGCTTGCCTTGTTCTTACTGAAAACTTACTATAATGCAAAAACAATTAGGAACATAAATTTTTTTATTAGTCTTATGAGTAATGAGTAATTTACTTTAAATTGTTTTCATATTTAATTTAAAGTTTCAAAGGGAAATGGTCTTTTCAATTGAAATCAAGCCAAACTTTAGTTTAAAGAGCTAGGACTAAAAGGTGGCAGTCCATCTGAAACATAGGAGTTTCTATGCAAGCTTTTATATCAGGATGATTTTCGTCTTATTCAAGCTTATGCTTTAGCCACCTTTAGCTTTAGCCGTTTTGCTTTAGCCACCTTATGCTCCCCACTCCTTTAAAAGAGATTAAATATATAAAAAACAAGTTTTCATAACTACAAGTAAGGAGCGACATAAAACTTAAAACGAACAGAAATTATTCTGTATATGAAAGGAGTTGTCCCCTCCTCAACGCCTCGCTCTATGCGCTAAAGTTTGACTCTTTGTCGCAACTCTACTTTTGAAAACATAAAAACTTTAGCTTAAGAGAGAGGTGTTGAAGAGGGGACAACCCCTTTCATATACGGAATAACTTCTGTTTTTTAGAGGGTCATGCATATCTCTCTGTCCAGTGGCGGTCACATTGGCGACCCAAGGAACGAACAATTCTCTATCGGGTGACCGAGCTCATTGGACGATGGTCCATGATTGATATTTTCATGATTTCCATTTTGATTGCACTCGTGAAACTCGAGGCGATTGCTACGATTGAGCCCGGAGCGGGTGCAACCTCCTTTGCCGCAGTCGTGATTATCACGATGTTTGCAGCTATGGCCTTCGATCCGAGACTCATTTGGGATGCGATGGAGAAAAAATCATGAGTGAGGAAAAACAGGCTGATGTCGACACCCTCCAGTTGCCGGAGGTGGAGGTAGAGGAAGGCAGCCGGTTTTCCATCATTTGGCTCATCCCGCTTGTCGCGGCACTCATTGGAATGTGGTTGGCCTACAAGACCGTCACCGAAATGGGTCCAACGATCACGATCACTTTCAAAAGTGGAGAAGGGCTCGAAGCCGGAAAAACCAAAATCAAATACCAGGCAGTAAAAGTTGGAACCGTAGAGACAGTAGAAATCAGTGATGATCTCAGTCATGTCATCGTGACGGCAAAAATGGACAAGGGCTCTGAATCCCACCTCACCGAACATACACGGTTCTGGGTGGTCCGTCCTCGGGTTGGTTTGGGCGGCGTTTCGGGGCTCGAAACATTAGTTTCTGGTGCGTATATTGGAGTGGATCCTATGCCGGGAGCTTCTGCCACAGCATTCACAGGACTTGAAAAACCACCGGGGGTGACAGCTAGTGAGGCTGGTGCACAATTTGTCTTACGAGCTGAAAAGCTTGGGTCCTGTTACCCAGGGGCACCTATTTATTACCGTGACATCGAAGTTGGGAGAATTTTGAGCCACCAGTTTTCCGATGAGGACGACAGCGTTTTGATCGACATTTTCATTCGTGCTCCCCATCATCTTCGAGTGCGCGACACCAGCCGTTTTTGGCAGCGACAAGGCTTGGAAGTTGATATGAGTGCTGAAGGGGTGAATGTCGAAATGCCCTCGTTGGCTTCGCTCATTTCGGGAGGGGTCTCTTTTGATACGCCCGTGACGGCAGGCGGATCGAATGAACCGAGTCAACCGGGGACCGTGTTTAAGGTGTTCAAGAATTTTAAGAGTATGGGTGAAGCAAAGTACGTGAGAAAGGTCCCCTACCTCATCCATTTTGACTCATCGGTCAGGGGGTTGACCTCAGGCGCCCCGGTAGAATTTAGGGGCCTTATGTTTAAACGCTTGATTTAAAATTTTTCCTTTTTTAGTTACCATTAGCGTTTCGAAGTCGACATGTCTATTCGATAATATCACAATCGAGCACTGATGAGGCGGTATTGTCTTCTCTGATTTAAAGCTATAAAAAAGAGGCTATTTTTATTCTGCATTTCTGGCTTGAATTACATTTTTCCTTTTTTTTACACTGTTTATTTTCTTAAAGCTTTAATTTATTCTGAAAAATCTTTAAAATCAGGTAGCAATTACCTCAATTTTTGATCTGCTGCTGCTCTTCTATTCATTTGTTGTTACAAGTTTTTTTGTTTTTTTTTTTTTTTTTTTTTACCGTAAAGAACTTCAAGCCAGTGTTAAACGCTAAATCCGCGCAGTTTCCTGTAGCTTTATGTATTTGAAAGCAAAATATATCTCATGTTGCTTTAAAGACCTTACCAAAGGAGCTGGAGGGAGGGGGTAAACCCCATGTTGTTAAAATTTGTAACGCTATGTGCAGTAGTGTTCCTAAAAAATATTTTAAAAATCGCCCTAGCTCCTCCGTTAGAAAAAAGGTCTTTGAATAAGTCTATGCTATTCTGCTAAAGCAGCTTCAAAGCTATGCTAGTCTAAAGTTTGTCAATGACAAAATTGAGCATTATATTATTGATAATTTTTATTCTTTCCTTCTCTGAAATTGAAGTGTCTGGTTTATAGAGATAGACGAAAGAATAGAGGCGCTAGTTGGTTTAATTTAATCCATGCTTCCATTGACAAATCTTTGGTAAATATGTAGCGTGACTCCGGGTTAAGGGCGAAATGCAACCGCGACATTTTGTAGAATCTGACCCTTAATCTTTTTTCTATCTGTACGGTCTTGTCATTTTTGACCCAGCATTTTAAATTTCAGAAAAGCCATCATCTCAGGTGCGTTTGTTTCAGGGAACTGTAATCGCGTCAAACTGTAAATAAAGTAAAAGAAAAATACATATCTCTTGGATATATTATATATTAAAAGAATAGAAATTGAATTTTAATAATTATATTTTTAAAGTGAGAGTAAAGTGTGACATTACGGCTTGAAACAAATGGGAATATTCAGTATATGAGAAAAGCTACTGCCCTCTCCACTGCCTCTAAAGTTCTAAAGGGTAAAGCTAAAATCTACGTTTTAAATCAACCGTGTTCTAAACTATGATTATTACCGAAATTGTCTAACCATAGCAGGGGGAAGAAATTTTGATACTTGTCTATTACACGCCACTCACCTCAAGTTTACGCTGTGTAAAAATCGAGAACAAACCGGTTTCTTCGTTAGTTTCTTTCAGCTTAGAGTGAGACAAGACAAAGACAAGTGACAGAATAGGTGGGAAATACATAATTTGGGCTATATATTTGTACATAAGGGGGTGGGGGTAAATTATTTAGACATTTTGAAGTCAGAAAACAATTCTTTGTTCATAATATGCAGTATGATTGTACCTAACACATTTTGCATGCAGACCCACTATAATTTACCCCCCCAACGTGCAAATACATTACCCAAACTTGTTTCTAAGTAAAGAAGAAACTAACGAATGGTTACTAAGTAAAACCGACTAGGGATACACATTGCCTAAGCATAAGAGTCTAAAGCTGGTATCAACATAAGGTCTTTTGGTCATTATTAGAGGCAAAATACTGAACTGAAAGTCAGTTACATGCACAATATGTAACTAATTTATCAATTATAAGAGGTAATGAATACCTTCTTCGTGTTTTTAGCGCAATTTTTTGATAAGACAGTATAGCTTTGAACACCTTTTTTACATTTCTGAGGGGATCTGATTCTGCAAATTCGTTGACCTTCTAACCGTCCCTACTTCGCTGGTGCACCAAATGGTGCCCCGTTGCTCCAGAGAACACGCAATGCCAATAAAACGAACAGATACAACCAATGAAACTTAAAAGGATTTTCTTGCAAAAGCTAAAAT
>JAAAKM020073195.1:106702397-106774712 GCA_010016025.2 Alatinidae sp. Z8VKAUB7J3 | reverse complement strand
GGGGTTACAAAAAAACTTTTAAATGCATCAAAAATTTGTTTATATTCATTTTTGTTACGTTTTTACGAGTTGGACAAACATTTGGGAGATCAAACCCCCTAACCCCCCACCCTGGCCTTCTCTGAGTTTGCAGTCAATTATTATTTATTTTGTAACATTTGAAACGTAGATAAACGCATATACGCAGGGATTGATATGGGGCCCATTCTACCGCAGCAAAAACAAAGGATGATTTATTATATTATTATTAAAAAAATTGGAAATAAACAATATTCTGCGTCACTTGTGGCGCAACTTTAGGTTGTAAATACAGCTGCCCTGAACGTGGTTACCTTCGGTAATTACAACGGGGAGGGGGGCACTGGTGTGGATTAAATTTTCCGAGGTGACTTGAATAGAGATTTCTGAATAAATACCCCCCCCCTCCTGGATCTTGTGAAAGAAGTTCCAAAGTCGAGATCTCGAACAAGCAATTTCAAGCCTATTACCTCCAACTCCTTGTTTACAAATATTATGGTACAATATGAAGGTAGCCAATATCAGCCCCAAAAAGCCCACAAACACAGATAAATCGTTGAAGAACTACATATTAGTCAGAAAGCATTGCAAAGGCTTTGTCGTCTACTAGACTAAAATTTCCTCGAGGGTTACTCCTTAAGGTGTCAAACATACCGTTTCCAGTCACACTTCTGGTGAGGCAAACTTGTGAAAATGAAACTAGAAGCCGCCCCTCTACCTGCAATCTCGTGCTCATTGCTCTAAAGTTTACTTTCTGTCACAATGTTTCAAAATGAATTGATTCTTTAGGTGAATGTGCTTTACAAAATAAAAGCTTCAGCCTAGCTTTTTTGAAAGGGTATAGGTCAATAAAACAGTACCACTTACTAAATACCTATATTCGCTAATTATATAAAGCTTCTAGCAAAGGAAAAGTTGCATTCTATCAAAGAGAATAGAGGATTGAGGTTTGAAAAGTAGGTCACTAAAGTTTAGGATAAGTTTTAGGATAACTTCACTTTAAGTTATAACATCACTTTTTAAGTTAACTCGTGGTTTAAATTTTTTTTTTTTATAGCAATTGAATCGTACTATGCATAATAATCTTCCTGAGTATGAAGTCCAGCTCTACATGTGAACATTCCATGGGAAGCTGATGGATCCTTATAAGGTTTTTACGTTCCTTTAAGCCGATTTTTATCACAAATATTTTGGACTAATGACATTATTTCCTAAGTCAGGCTAGAATTATTGCAGCAGTGCGAAATTGAGTAAAAACTGAAGTTTACTAAGTTTACCTTCAGTGACAATTGTTTTAATGTCATTAGCCTTGAAGAATATTATAGGGACAGGGGCTGAAGTACAAAAAGTGTATTTTCGCCTTGCAGCTTCCAAATATGAAATTATTTCGGACATTGCTGCAACCTTGTCCTCCCCCTCTTCATCTAGTTATCTATAGATGTCGATTACTATATATCATGGAGATATGTGAATGGCGGTTAGATTGTTTCATCCCCAAATTGATTTAAAAGAAAAGAAGAATGGATTACCCCGTCGCACCCAGCTCAGTTATACGAGGTTTCTCGAATAGTATATGTAAATATCCTTCATTTTATATTGATTAAATAAATATATATATATGGACGGATCACACCGTCCAGAAGCATCTCGCCCTGCTGCAGAACTGGCTCCCTGACGGGTGCCGTTCGCGCATGTTACCTGCCTGGCGCCTGTCGGGTTGGATACTGGGAGCCGTTGCAGCCCGTATGGGAAGCACCTTTACCTTTGTGACGATCGAGGCGGTGGAGACCTTTGTTGTTGCGCACTATCAGGCGCAGATTGACAAAACCACAGGCCCTTTGCGCAGACTGCTTGTTGATCTGCAGGCGGATGAGGCGGAACACAGAGACGATGCCTGTAGTCGTGTGAAACACATGCATATCGGCCATAGGATCTGGGCAAAGTTAGTACATTGGGGTTCGGCCGCCGCGGTGGTTGTTGCACGCTGGATCTAACGATCCCCAAAAGGTGTATTAAGCCGGCAGCGCCTTGTTTTGTGGTCTAAAGTTAGGTGCTGAATTCGAATTTGAGTAGCTTCTGTGGAACAGCAGCGCGACGAGGGCGCGCAGGACATCAATGTAAACGCAACGAACGCCGAAGCGGCTCGTCTGCTTGCCCTGGCCCGGTATCAGATTCTCGATACCCCTGCCGAGGAACAGTACGACATGCTGGTCGATCTGGCTTCGCAGCAATCCGGTCACCAGCGGACGGATCGGTTCGATCGCAAACAGAATGGTCGCGTCGCCGTCGTGCGGAGCGGCGTTGGAAAACTTGCTCAGTGGGCCGGTGGAGTTGCCTTCTTTGGCGTTGATGACGCTGTCCAGATAGTCGGCCGATGCAAGAATGATCGTTCGCTTGTCCAATTGGTGCAAAACCACACCGGGTGGACCGTTGAATTCAACACAAGCGTGACCATCGACTTCAAGTTCTTCACCGACGACATCCGCGGTCAACTGATCGATCGAGACATCTTGGTTGAACTGAAAAATCCCCGCAAACATTGCGTCGTTGGGGCCCGGCGACGCAACGATTGCTTTGATCGATTCGACGTGGCTGAGCGGAATGGCGATCGTTTCCTGACACCACGCCTCGGCAATTTCGATCGGATACATCGAAAGCGAAGGGCTTTGGATGGTTTTGGCGGGATTGATCATCGCGGTCGCCATGCCATCGACCGGAATGAAATCGCTTCCCAATTTCTGCGCGTGGACAGATTGCAGTGGCGCCGCAGCCACCAAGGCCAACGCCATCGGCGCGATCGTTTTTCGAAGTGTTTTTGCTAACTGAATCATCTCGTTGAAAGCCTCTAAAACGATCAAAAATTAACTGTGTATTAAATTTTTTAGAAAATTTTGTGAATACTGTTACCTAGCATCTTCAGTGTATTAACTTCTGCACAATCAACAACAAATTGTGGAGAATAAAGGCAAAAAAACCAATCTACTGAGCCGAAAAAAGCAACCAATTTATAAGAATTAATGAGTATTAAGACATCAAAAATGCTCATATTTTACTGGTAATATTATCCATATTTAAATATCAACTTTAATGTGTATTGCGGTGAATTATAATGATTAACAAAATATTATTGGTTAATAAACCGTTCCGGGTTCGCGATTAATTCCAATTAAATTTGAAGTAAATGCGAATTAAATTAAATTTCAAAATGGAACACGCTCTTAGTTACGGCAAATCTGTTGATCCTTTTTAGCCTTTGTTTATTCAGTCGAAAAAATTCACAAAAGATGTCTAGTATGGGGATCATGAAATAGGGGATAAAAGCTCGTGTGAAATTGGCAAGATTTTCAGTGTTATCCAAAAGACAAAACAGAAATATATTTTTTGTCTAATGTCATAAATAGAATAACTGTCGTAACCCCGAAAGCAGCCATCTTTGGAAAAATGTTTCATATTTTATAATTTTGTTGTCATATTATGATCACATGATCATTCATGTTTTTACATAGAATTGAAAAAAATGAACTAAAGGAAATTGTTCACTGGTTTTCTAGGGTTACGTGGTGTTTGCTGGCTGCTTCACAAAGGATTCTCGAGGTAAGGGCGCCGTAGAGTTAGAAAAAGAAGGTGAAAAAACTCAGCGACTTTTTACCGTCCAGCTGGATGTTTCTTCTCAAGAAAGCGTTACGAAAGCTGCGAAGGAAGTCGAGCAAAGATTACCAAAGAATTGCAAGGGTATGTCTTTTCTTTCTTGGAAAAAATAAATCCAAGTAAATATTATAGGTAACCTTTGGAGGTCAGCAGGTCCTGTCATAGCATTTTTTTTCCAATTTGAAAGACTCCTGCCACAGTAAGTTTGTTCGAGGCCAAATTAATAGATAGCAAACAGTGTTTTTCTAATTGAAAGTAAAGAGCAAAGTTGAAACCTAAGATGAACAAAATGATTTCTTCTCAGCAATTACAACTCATACGAGTTGCATTTTTATAATAACGTAAATAAACTGACTGCTAATATTTCCCCTGTAAAAATGGCTCCTTACTGGTAATATAAAACTAGACGGTGGAAGATTCATGTGACAGATTCCTTGAAAAAAAACCACAAAGTACGAATTTGTCTGCCTAAAATGGGCATAACACTCTCGTGGACGCTCTCATAACGTTTCCTTAATGTTTGAAGGTTACAGTACAAAACCAATCATAGGATCAGTGACTAACTTTTGCTGACAAAGAGAACTAACTTCATCTTAAGTAAATTTTACCTAAAAAATTATATTTAACCAAAACAAAGGCGACTTCTTAGGGAATAGAGCGATCAAAAAAAGGTTTACACTAAAAGGTTCAGCAGTGCCGGCTGCGAAGTCGCTCAGTTGAGTGGAGATACTGAAATACTCATAGTCAGAACTCCAGAAAGATCCCAGAATCCTACCTAATCGTAGTAGTTGGAGAAGAAGATTATTTATTGATACTTCTTTGTCACAATATCCATAAACAAGAGCAGCCAGTGTATTTTCACTCTCAACTAAAAGCACACTCAAAAAAGAGAGAGTTTGGAATATAACACAGAAAAGACAATACTTGGTGATATTGTTTGTAGTAATATCTTGTTTGTCCTTGGGTCTACAAACAAAGTACAAGCTTATCAAGCTTGCTCAGTATTTCCTAGATCCAGTTGCTGCCGAAAATTCAATTAAACAGGCTGGAGAAGCATTAACGACGAGTTCTTATTAGCCATTTGACTTTAAAACGACGACAGACGAAATGCAGAATTACAAGCTAAGCTTCTTGGGCTTCGTAATTACTTTACGTTTTGTAATTGTTTTTTTTTTAGTATTAATAAAGTTGATTGATTGATTGATAAATTCGTCAAATAATTACCATGTTTTTAGAACTTGCTGAACCAAAATCACAACCACCAACTTGGGACTCTTGCAAGTTCCATTCCCTGCAACATTTGCTGCAAGCTCTTTTGTGGAGCTAACTGGACAATGAAATCGACCGTCTCATGTTTGGTCGGATACTACAGCAGGAAAAGTACTTCCTTCTTAGTGACGTTTGAGTGAAACTGTAGAGCGGGGTGCTTGAACTTTTGAGGTTTTCACGAAAAACAAACTAAGATGTACTTGGGCATGCAGCAAGTGCACAAGCACTTGCTGCACAAGCCCTCATGATGTAGCTATTGGTATATATTGGTATATATATATATATTTACAGTCTGTTCGGGGTAAAATCGCCGGTTTACTGAACTGTTTCCCCTTGTTCCATCGCCAGTTTTTTGCTCTTTACACAATTTAATGTCTTTTCATACTAAACTCTTTTCTAAAGATATTTGATTATTAAAGCAAGTCCGATTTCTAAAAACGATTTCTACTAAGCTTCAAACTTTTGATTTTGTCTTTTAAGGTTTTGAATTGTCGTAATCCCTTATTAAAATATATCCAAAATTTTTCGCAAATCCCATTTTTTTTTTTTTTTTGCTCTTTAAACAATTCAATGTCTTTTCATATGTGAACTTTAAATATTTTTTTTTATTTTTTGAATATTTGTGCATTCTAGATACACTTGTTAACGACACTAGCACATTTAGCCTGACCTTTTACTCAAAAGGTAGTCATATATAAGAATTTTAATTTGTGATCAAATGAGCATTATTGAAACGCATGATTTTGTCATCTGTAAATTCTCGACTGTTGTTAGACACACCTGCATGCGACGCCAACGCATGTATTTAAATCTTTGACGCAACATTGTAACTACAGAATAGAAGCGTAATATTAATTTCCCTCTTTTTTTGCCCGGAATCTGGATATGAAAAAAAATACTTATGGACTATCTTTGCAAAATTTCTCTATCATGCCAAGCCGCATTTCCCTAAAAAATACAAACCACAAAAAAGGACTTAGATATTTATCCAAGCGGGAGTCAGTGAAGCAAAGTGATTTAAAAAAATTAGAAACAAATCAAGGAACACCTCCTACTGAACAAGCGAATGAAGACAGTAGTGGGGTACGGAACGAAGCTCTTAAGACGAATGACGAAATAGTAAAATTTAGAATTACATTGCTCTCTGACTGTTCCCCTGTAAGTTAAAGCTTCTTTCTCAGTATGTCCTTTGATCTTTAGCAAGATTCACAGGACACTCCAATACTCAAAAACAGGCTTCTAGTCGTTGCAGGCACAAAGTTAATATAGTTGTTTGAACCCTTATCCTTTCTGTCACTCTACCCTAAGGGGTGGAGGAAGTTTTTTTTTTAATTTTGGATAGAAGTCAATCGGACCCTGTTCAGAATTTCTGTTTCATCTACAGACTTGTAAGTAAAAGACACTCGATGTTTACTTTTGCACATATCTTCAGTTTTTAATCGGTATTGCACAGAATTATAGTTCGTTATCAAAACTGTATGAAAAAAAATGACGTTCCATATTTAGCACGCGCACAGGCTTTTTGATCCTACCCTGTTTGGATTCCTGTCTCAGCCATAAGACAATAAACGGTATAAACGCTCGAAGTAAAGCAAAAATAGGTTTTCTAAATATTTTCTTTAGAGATAATAATAGGGAGAGGCGAGGGAGGGAAAAGTAAAAAATTTAATACATTTACATGACGCTTTGGAACATATTTATTCTCTTAGAAATGGGCGTGGCTAGAATCAGTAAAAACATTTTGGTTTGAATCAAATATATTGTAGAATCCAGCAAACAAGATTAAATATAATATCAGTTGATACTTTATGAAAAAAAAAATATTTGTTGAATAAGACAAAAGCGGAAAAAATAAATAAAATAGAAGAGAAAGAATTTAGAAGAAACTACCTTGTCTTTAAGACAATAAACGTCACAAATTAACAAAGTAAAGCAAAATTATTTTTTATAAGCTTTTGTCTTAAGGAGTATACTAGGAGGAGGGGAGGGAGCGAAAAAATAAAACAAAAGAAATAGATTTAAATGAGACCTTGGCATTTTGTTTGAAACGAACGAGCCTAGACTCTGGGTTGACATGAAATTTGGCATTTAAACGAATTTTCTAATGATTAGCTAAAAAAAAAGAAAAAAAAAAAGATTTTAATCAAAGAAGCTAGACATGATAGACAATGATAAATCTGATTTGCTATTTTACTAAATGCGACAGAGTAATATAAAAGGCTTTCCCATTGAATTTGCGTCTGATGTTTCATTGACTAAAGTTGTTTTGAAGTTCGAAATTAAATTTGTTGGTGCTATGGTTACTAAGTTAATATTATATCTTTAAAAAAAAACCTTCCCACTTTACAAACCAATGAAAAATAAACAGCTAAAAATGAAAAACATATAAGGAGGTTATTTCGGTGGTCACGTGAATATGTAAGCCATGCATGTGCACGTGCATGTGCATGTGAAAAGAACAACATATTTTCCAATGGATGCAAAACATAATTTTAGCATATTTTATGCTTGATCTGAATTTGATCAATAGTAAAAAAAAGACTGAAAATTATTTATAAATATGTCAGTATCATCCATAAAATAAAATAATTAAACATTGTTAGCAGCAGGGCCAAATCCAGGATTTTTTTTTTAGAAGGGGGGGGGGGGGTGACAAATTTTTTTTTTTAAAAGCATCAATAATCTGTTTATATTCATTTTCGGTATTATGGGTCGGAAGAAATTTTTTTTTGGTCGGGGTTCAAACCCCCTAGCCCAAACAGATAGAAGGTCGTCCCCGGTGTGGCTGCGACTAGGTCGTTAGGAGGGAATGAGGAAAATTTGAAATTTTGAGAGGGTGTACAAAAAAGGCGTTAAACAGATTGGAAGGGAGGAGGAGCGTGCGTAGCTCTGTTGGCCTTGGGCGAATTGGTGTTTCAGTGAGTTGTTCTTAGTAGTAGTGGCAGTACAAAATGACTTATATCACGGTTTTCACGCGTACGTAACCTATTTTTATTTAATTTTTTAAATTTAATTCAAAAACATCCCATTTGCAGCTTTCAAGTCACTTCAATTACTGAGTCATAAAAAAAGCACTCAGTAATTTTGATAAAATCATCATCAGAGGCAAACCTCTGCTATTTTCCATTCTAAGAGAAATTTATTTAATATTCTGGAATTTTTTTTTTTCAAATCCTCTATTTTTACGTCGATGTTTAACATACATAAGTATGAATTTTTTATTTTTTATTTAAGCTACATTTCCAATACCCATCATAATAAAGAAAAGAGCTCAAATTTTTCTATTCTTCTAAAAAGTCCAAAGAAACAATCCCAAGAAGAAAAAGAGAAAAACAGAGAATTTTTTTTTAATATTACTTGATGATTTTTGGCAGATTTATTTAAAGTTTGTTATGCTGAAAACTAAATCTATTGAAAAGTTTCAGTTATACTGAAACCAAGTTCTTGTATTCGCGAAAAACCTCTCGAGATCAATTTGTGGCTTATAATTTGACACCTATTTTTAAAATCCGAACAATTACTGCAAATTCTCGCAAGAAGTTCCAATTTCCCTTAAATCTTTCCTATAAGACCTCCTCCCACACTATTTCGGGAGGGCCTGCTATCTCAGCAGCCTAAACACGTAAAATAGAGATACGCCATCCATACCAGAGCACTAGAGCGTATCTTCTCTACATCAATGAACCATTGCAATGACGCGCGAAAGATAACTGGTAACTTTGTTCGCCAGTCGTATGGATAGCTGTGAACAAATTTTTCTATTTTCATAATGCTCTCCCCTAGAATGAGAAAAAAGTATATATAATAAGAAATAAAGAAAAATCCAGATTGAAAAAAAAATATACATGCAGGGAAGATTTGTCACTACCTTGCCCAAATGACAACATCTTCAAAAAGTTTGCCCACAATGTAATAATTATGTACAGAATTTTTGTCAGACCGTCTAGTGTCCCCACCTTTTATATTTATTAAGAAATCACAAATGATATATTCATAAATCACGTCTATTATAAGCTTAGTACAATAAATTAAATCTTACAGAGTCAAAATCCATTCAAATTTACGAGCAAATGAATAGCGTGATACCCGTGGCTATTAGAATAGAGCTTTTTTCAATTATGAGATTGTACCTTCTGTGCTTAGCGTGAAGTCTACAGCAGCTCATTGCTGGCAATTAGAGCAAGTGCCAAGTACCAGTACTTATATTTACGATTGTGTAATGTGTGTTTATTATATAATGTGTAAATATTTAAATTCACCAAGTAGTGTGTTTGTAAAACAGTTACTTTTCTTCACTACCGCTTGAATAGCACGTACTTCAACAGAAGCCCCTCTTGTTCCCCAAATAAAAATAAAGCAGCTATGCCCCAGCCTATAAACAAAAAAATTGTTTTCGCTTTAATACAACTTTTTGACATTAACTTTCATAAAAAAATGGTTGCATTGCACATTCTTATTGTCGAGTACAATACTGATAAAGTAAGTACTCCTGAAGCAGTCAGTATAGGGTCAGTGGGTAACATGCTATCCAGTAGTATAGACTTATATGGACGATGACTATCATTTACCAGACCATCTACGCTGCTGCAGCCACATGTCGAACTTAGTGGCAACTACTGAGCACTAAGATGCTAAGAGGGTTCTCACATTTGAACCATAAAAAAGTTTAATGCAGCAGTATTCACAATGTCAGGCCTTATGGAATAGAGCTCGCTGGAGTATTAAAGCATCGGGCAGGTTTTGAAAATTAACAGGGAAACAACTTGTTTTTCCAAATACCATAAGGTAGAATTCAATGTATGATGCCATAAAACAAGTAATGGACATTCAGGAGTTAGATAGACTGATGAGTGCATCCAGGGTCGTCCCAAGCCTCTTTTCATTGAGGGAGGGGTGAACTTTATAGATTGTACTGAATCACTACCAGATTTTTAAGAATTAGAAAAGTCAATAAAAAAAAGACCTTTAAATGTGCTGAAATATCCAGAGATCGCGTAATCTGTTAAAAAACATAACTAGAGAAAAGTATCACCAGTTTTCGTTCCTTTCCACTTTTGAACTACTTAGGCAGGTCACATTGTCCTTAGAAAATCACTTTCACAGGCTAGTGTAAGTAGGTGATCAAGTCATTTTTCGCTCGTTATAGACCTAAGAACTTTTTTTACCCACTACCATGTCGGAATTTAACAGAGTTTCACCTCCACATACAAGGTCCAATCGCTTATAATTACGTTACCGTAATCCCTACTCGCGACAGAGTTGTCTAGCAGGTGTTGGATGTTCCTGAGATTAATATTAAGTAGCATAGCGATGCGTTTTTTCAAGAATATTCCTATTTTAAATCCCGCATATCCACACAAAAAGCAGAGGTTAGAGGATCAAGTCCAGAGAAAAAGTAACTTTCCAAACCTATTCTCTTGAAGACAACACACTAAAATTAAGTCCATAAACTTTTGTAGTTGTGCAGGATCCATAATAAATACTAAGACTAAGGGATCATGTAAACAGATAGCAGCGAACAAAGACAAATATTAGCTTACAGTTGCAATAGAGGAGAGTTTTTTTTTCGAAACGAAAGTAATGGGCAACATAAAATTAAGATGAAAAGAGAGTACGAGAGGGTATATCACCCCCCCCCCCCTTCAAACATACCACTCTTTACGCCGAAATTAAGCTAGTAGTAAAGTTTGGCTAAATCTGAAAGTTTGAATACTTGAGCCTAAAAATGCACGTTTTGCGGCCCAAGGTACCCTTCCTCTGTGTCACTAAAAGATCCACTGACCTCCACCCCAACAACTAGGTGCACAAGTGTTTTAGTCCAATTCGGGCCAAAATTCATGCTTTACGGAACAAAAGGGTCAATCGGCACTTTTCTTTGGAGCGATATCTTTTGCTATTTAAAACGAGCACTAGAACATTATGATTTCGTATGAATAAGCCCTCATCTAATATTCTATGACCATTGGATCAATTTGATCACGGCAGTAAAAAACATACAAAAACACATATATTTTAGTTGAATAAAATGCAATTCCCTACTTTTGTAGACAGAGACTGGAAATCTCTGCTTTAGAATTCCGAGATAAGCTGAATTTGAGGGTAATATTTTCGTCGAGATCGCTTCTCCTCCCTTTTTAATGTTCGAAACTGTTCCTCTTTTAATAAAAATATGCACACTTTCTGATGCTAATAAGTTTTGATGGGTTTTTTGAACTTAATGAATTTTAACATTCTTTACCATGAAAAGCAGATTCACTTCATTAATATTTTTTTTTGTCAAAACTTCTTTCTTTAATTTTTGGTTATGATGGCAGCGGGCGCTCTTTACTTACAGTTTGGTTCAACCCGTATTTTGACAAGACGTTTTAAAATAACGAAACTGTTTGTTTGTTACAGTTATGAAATAAATGCCTGTCAAGATCATTAATACAAAAAAGCTGTTTTATTGTATAAAAAAAAAACGTGGGTTGGGTTGTACGGGAGCACAGTTAAATGAGTTTTAGTTTTAAAAGAGTTCAGTTCCACATAGGGTCAGGTGCACAAGGGTTTAGTTACACAAGAGTTCAATTGCAATGGAACCTTCTTTTACATACATGTACTTTCTTCAGCCTCCTTATAAATCTACTGTACATAAGCTGGCATCAACTGTCATACTTATAAATAGAGAAAAAATACTAAAAAACAAAAAAAAAAAAACATAAAGATGCTAGAAGATGCTAGAAGAAAATTCCTTTACCATCAATATACCCATTGTTTTCAAATATTTTGTCCCTTGATTAGTTTCCTTTTTTACATATGACAGTTTGAACACCCCTTAATTGGTGATTCAATGGTAAATGTGTTTTTAATACACATTTACAAATACAAACGTATAATACAAATACAGCCCCCAAAGCATAATCTACAACACCAGTCCCCGGACTCTGGCGGGTTGTGTCGACCCCGGAGTTTTTGTTATATGATCTAAGGACTAATTTTAAAAAAAATTGCTACCTCAAAATTTCTATGGATGTATTTGGGAAAAAGACGTGGGAGGGGGCTAGTTACTTTTCGATCACTTTTGACTCTTAAAAGAGCACTAGAAATTTCGATTTCCAATCAAATGAGCTCTCTCTGAAGTTTATACGAGCATCCTTACCATAAGAACCTTATATGCCCCAGGGTATAAGCTATAACGCCTACTCCCAGGCCCTGGAGGTTTAGCTGACATAGGAGTTTTGTGATCTGATCTTTGAATTCTTTTTAACAACATGGATATCTAAAAATTTGTATCGGATGCATTTGGGGAAAAAGGGGGTGGGGGCGCTAGTTACCCTCACATCTCTTTTGACTCCAAAAATGAACTAGAACTTTTAATTTCCGATCAAATGAGCCCCCTCTGAAGTTTATACCAGCATCCCTTTTTTAAGAGCCATATTTGCTCCAAGGGGGCAAATATGGTTTCAGTAAAGTGCAAATTATTTTCTGGCCTTGGGAAGGCATAGGGGTTTTGAGCCCTACTCATATTAATTTTTGCTCGTTTTGGACTTGATTTGGTTATTTATTGTAATTTCTGTTCGCTTTGGGCTTCATTTATTTATCAATAAAAAATTTGTGTGGCAGGAGTCTAGACCAGATTGATTTTAACCTACCTGAATCCCCAGAAGTTACAGTTAATAGTCTTAACAAGTTCCTTGCATCCATCATCCAAAGCCTTCCGGCAATGTCTTACCAATTACTTACAGATGATCTTCCACCTGCATTCCCCTCCATAACTCCATCTGAGATCAAAAGAAGAATTGGGAAACTACATAAAACAAGTGTCTACCCTTTAGATATATATCCTGTTTCCTGTTATTAATGCTTTCAGTGACTTTCTTTTAAAGCCCTTGTCTGTTCTTTTCAATAAGATTAATGAGTCTGGCCAGTATCCACAAATTTGAAAAAAGGGTTCCATGGCCCCCTTGAAAAAGAAAGAAGGAAAACCTGGTTTTGAAGTTGTTTGTCCTATGTCACTTACTCCTATATTCTTAAAAATATATGAAGGATTCCTTCCAGATTGGCTAAAAGAAAAAATTCCACCTCTTACTGACCAGAGAAAATTTGGGAAGCTTGAAATCCATTTCTATTGCCCATTACCTTGTTCTTCTTATTGACTCAATTGGGAAAATTCTCAAAAACTTAATTGCTGGCTAAATTTAATTTCCATTGACCTTCAAAAAGCATTTGACCTTGTTAACCACAATATTTTGGTTGAAAAACTTATAACTGATTTCAATGTTGATGCTTTCCTGGTTAAATTGGTTGCCTCCTTTTATCAAATAGATCACAGGTAGTCAAATATCAGAATCATTATTCCAGTTCCCTCTCTGTCCACAATGGAGTACCCCAAGGTACTCTCCTAGGTCCCCTCCTTTTTTCTGTTATGATAACCTTGCTAAGGAATTTCCCGACAGATGGAAATTTGTGGGTGACCTAACGGTTGCTGAAACCTGCAACCGAAACTTAGTAAACAACCCTATCATTGAGTATGCTCAATGATATTGCAGATGACGCTGCAGTCTTGGATATGAGAGTAAACACCTCTAAATCTATGATAATGTAATCATGTTTCCTTAAAACCTCACCCCTATCCCCCCAGATATTTCTGTGTCTTCCTTTAAACAGCTTGGGGTTACAATTTCCTCTAATTTAAAGTGAGATATCCACATTAAAGATATTGCCCATAGAGCTAATGCGTCCCTGTCTCTCCTTAAGCTCTTGAATAAATTTAACGTCCCTCTTCCCATTCTTTAAGGTTCTATACTTTCTTTCTAAGGCAGGGTTCGCCTAAGAAAGGCGCGAAAAAAAAAATTATTCCTGAAGACTGAGAAATTTACGTTGATAAGTTTCTGGACCGAGGGAACCCTAATGCACAAAAGAAAATTTTAGGGGTAAGTGTCCACCAAAAAAGCCAAGAAATATGCTCTTTTCTACTGCATGAACTTCAAATCATTAAGTTCCTGGACCGAAAGTGATTCCAATTTACACAAAAAAAGTCTTAGTTTGCGGATAAAAAAGACTAGGTTAAACAAGTCATTCGGCACCAAGGCCCTGTGGAGAGTTCTAACACTTTTGACCCGTGGATCACAGTTGCAGAGCAACAAAAGAGACGAAGCTTTCAGATCGGACTGGAGCCATCTAAATGCGTAACAAACGATTAGCTGTTAATTCTTACCATTTTTAATTGACTGAGAATAGGCCATTTACATGGATGCCAATGACATGAGTATAGCTCTTCCTTCACAGATGTGAGATCAAGCATGGAGACGTGACACCACAACTGTAGTTGTCGGCCAGGTTGTGTTGAATAAATTTTTCTAGCTCAATTGCTACTGATGAAAAAATTAAGACCCTAAGACCTCTAACAAACAGAGAATATCCCAAATGTGGAGAGACCACGAGCCCACACTGTCAATATAGATAATTCAAGCGCTTATGAATAAAAGATATTTTCGTTAAGAACCGTGTCAAGAGTTTCGATTAGCTATTTTAGATTTTTACTAAAATTAGGTCTTCTGCACCCTGGGCAGTGCTCTTTTGGCTCTAAAATCGGGGTAGAAGCTTAGTAATATGTGACCCGGAGGCAGGTAAATTCGGGATAGCAGCATGTGAATTCTAGTACCCTAGAAAATCCAATAAAATGGGTTTCAATCTGATAATATTTATAATTGGGTTATGAAGTGTTTGGGCGACGTTTTCCCCGAATTTTTGCTTGGTTATAGCAACCATTAATACTTCGCAGCAAGTAATTTTTTATCTTATGGCTTTACATTTCTAGATCATGGGAGGAGGCGCTGAGATATAACATAAACAAACTATTTGTTACCTATTTTAATTGGTTTCATTGTCGACTTAAGTTTCCTTACCAAAACGGTTTTGGGAAGTAATCATCCCGTCGGTAACAGAATTAGGTACACGAGCAACAGAATTAGCCATTGACGTATCCAGTCTCAGATATCTTTAAATTTATCTGTTGCTATCCTTGGTCGTGAAGCCCTTGCCGTAGATGACACAAGGCGCTAGACGTAACGTCTTGGACAATGGATGGTGCAAGGTTCGTTTCCGTGGGAGAGACAAAATAAAAATATCATTTGGTAGAAGTATAGGACTTCCTATTAAAAGCTTTAAGATATACCCTAAATTATTTTCCACAATTCTTTTTATGTGTCTTTCTACCTCTTTGACTGCAAAATTTTGCGCATCGAGAGAACGTAACCGTGGAATTGTCCAGGGAAATTTTCAGCGTGGATCAAATTGTCTGACAAGATTTTCCCTTGAAAAATGAGGCTACTGTCCGCAAAGATTTTGGAAGGTTACCTCCCTTCTTATTGTACAAAAGTGTTTCTGACGTATATTTTAATGCTATATTTAACTGAAGTGATTTGCTTTATAAAACAATGATCGATTATTGATGAGAAATGGTAGATCTTTGTGTAGAGGAATGGTAGGATAACAGAAGGAATAAGTTTTCAATGGCTGACCTATTTCTCAGGGGTAATCGTATCAAAACAAGGCTCCAAGAAGATCGGGATCTATTATAATTTAAATTTTAAGTGACCATTAATAGGACACCACTCTCCTCCCCCCCCCTTCCCAGACCTGCAATAAAGAGTTAACCTGAAAATATACGCGGAGGCTAAGAATGATTAAATAACAAATCTCAAAAACTCGTTTAACTTTCATGTGAGGCTTAGAAAATTAGACCACTAAAACATAATCCTTTTGGTATCTTACTCCCCTCCGTACACAACAGTCCACAACCTTAAAAATAAACCATGTATTATTAAGTAATTCACTTCAAATCAATAAAGAAATAAAAAAAAACTTCAGAAACATTTTTGTGCAATGAGAACGGAGGTGTCACCTTGCAGCACCTTCGTGGACATTACCCACACTTTTTCACGGAAAAATTTTGCCGGACAATTCGATTCCTGCTGACAGGAAATTCTTCTCAGAAATTTTCTCCCCAATGAAAATTCGAAGAAAGAATGAAAAGAAAGAAAGAATTACAAGAAAAAATTATCAGAGTTGAGTAATTCCTGTCAGGGGTGCAGCTAAGGGGGATTGTCTGAAGATGGAGAGGGGGGCAGTTTCAAGGTGTCAGCTCCGTGTGTCGACACCTTTGGAAATTTACCTAGTTACGATGGAATTTTAGCTTATATCTGTCCGTATTTGTCAGCATACCATCTTTCTTAGCATCGCTGTCTTCCTGATTAATTTCAGCAAGACTGTCTGAGCTATCCTTTTCCTGTTCTACATCATAATCAAGATCAGGAATAATATTTATTGGCCCAGGCACTATCAACTGCCCCCCTGCACAACTTGGTGGAGGGTTAATCCACTCAGCATGGTTACAAATGAATAGATTTGGATCGTAGATTGTTCCATACGGGCAGTCAAAATGAAAGGTGCTGATTCTTCTGCCATTTCCAAACCAGTCCACACATCTGTAGAATTTTGTGCAATCGGTCGGATGAGGAAAGTAACCAGCGCTTGTACATTTTATCTCTGTGTCTGAAAAAAGGAAAATTATTTTGAATTGGTTGGTTCAAAGAGGCATTAGAAGTTATGATAAAGTAGCTGAAATAATTGGGAAATATTACAGAGATCCTAATTCATTAATGAAAAAAATCGAATATGGATGAATTGGAGTAATTCCCGTGTCATTGAATATGCTCCTGAAAATCAACAAAGCAGTGTCTTATTGGAGTCTTCCTTTGGTTGGAATTACGACTTTCATAGGGCATACGCCAAAGACAGCGATCAAAAGGTTATTTTTACTGTTTCTGATGCCAATGCCAGCGATTTGCTCAAGTTTGATGGACAGCAATTTGTTTGGAACAAAACGCCATTTCTAGAGGAGTTTCCAACTTTCTCCTCACAGACTGGCAGATTAGCTTATGTGTCAAATAAATCAGGGATACCACAAATCTGGATCACCGAACCCGACGGGAGAGATTATCAGTTAACCAATGCGGAAGATTATCGCGAATTTCACGACTTACATTGGGGCAAAGATGGAAACAGCCTTCTAGGCGTATCGCAAAAAGTAGTCGGTATGCTGGAATTAGACAGTCTTCGGTACTCAGCGTTACTCAACAATGGTGTCGCACCGTTTTTCCCTAAGATGACCGCTGATAAGAAATGGCTTTTGGTGAGTCACAATATTGATAATAAATGGCAAATATTCCGCTATGCCATCGCTGAACAAATTTTTGGGATAGATCCAGCCGTCAATAATGAAGGCGGTGAAGCATTGTTAGATGGTTTTCAATTCGAAATGCTTAGCGATTCCGAATTGGTTTTTACTAAATATGGTCAGCCCGGTCTATGGCTATTCAACCTTAGTACGGGTAATACCCAATCGCTGTTTGAAGATTTTCCCATCACGACGTTGAATCTGACGGTGCAATTTTCGTTAAGAATCCTTAATTTTCTGGGGGTGTTTCTGCCCTTATTCGAAAATCAGGCAAATTTTCTCAGGCTCGGAGCTTTTGATGGGTAACACTAAACTTGGTGAATCTTATATATTTGGAATGAGCACAAAGAGCCAATTCTCTTGACATGACTATTGATACCAGAGAGTTTCGGATACTACTGAGCTGAGTTGCTCCTTACTTGCAGTTCGTTGCCACGAACTGTTTGATGAATTAAAAATTATCATGTTGCATTGAACGTACCGAAATTTTTAGAATATATTTTTCTTTAACTATTATTTGGTCATTCAAAAGCTATTTTTTGGCTGAAACAGTTTCTGAAAAATAAATAACCAAACCATGATTTAGTTTCTCATGAATACAATATTAACTGCTAAGAGAAGTCTTTGTCCTTTTCAGATGTATTATTTTTGTCTGATTTAAATCTCGTAACATTCTAATCTGCTTCCGAGCGGAGTTTAGGGGGGCACTCCCGTTGAGCTTGATCCACAATTCTCCTGAGCTGGAAGGACGATTCTTTAGAGCTGGACGGATGAACAAAACGTCTTTTCATTTAATGGAAGAACCTCCAAAATGTCAGTTCATCTCAACGATTCAGTTCGGTGAACGGGTTGTACTACGAAATGGATCTGCAAAGAGAGTGGATAAGCATGAGTCGATTATTCATTTAAATCGACATAATGGGTTTGAATGATTTTAGGATTATTAAAAATATCGCAAAATATATTAAATTGGGAACGAAAGACATTTTCAATTGGGAACGAAATAATATTTTAAAGGGAAAGGGAGGGGGTTAGTGCTTAAAATATTGTCGTATATTTTTAAGTTTTTTTTTCTATTATTTTATTTTGTTCGCGCTGTTGAATTCTTGTTTCGAGCAGCATTTTGCGGGCTGCCATGACCTTTTTTTTTCCAAAAATATCTATCCATTAATCATAGGTCTAAATACTGTTAAATTTATTTTAGTGAAACTTGATAGTGGACAAATTTGAAGTTGAAATAACTAATATTTTTTAGAACATTAAAGAGTGATTACAAAAATCCATCCACAAATAAAATTTGAGTCAATAAACGAAGCCAACATATTGAAGATGGATTTTCTATTTTTGGATTATAATGTAAAATTTATGATTTTGATAGAGAAGGGAGAGATTTCGGTTTAGCCACGTTCAGACCAAAACAGTCAATTTGTAAGACAAAACTACAAACCGCCGAAGTACTCTATTGGTACTTCAGCTGGTGTGTTACATTGCGAGTAAATACCAAAGCTGTTGAATTAAAGAAAACGTAAGGTAAATGTCTTTAGTCCAACAATAGACCTCACCATAAATTCTCGATTTGGGCGTCGTGTCCAAGAAGAATCACAAATGTTTGTGAAATTGAGCAGGAAATATTTGGAAAATTGACGTTGGAGTTTTGAACTTCCTCCAAGCTAAAAATCAATTTTCAACTTTCCCAATTTTTTTTCACGGATACGTTTTTTCTTTTCTTTTTTTTCTGCAAGGGTGGATTGTACCAAACTAATGGTCTCACGGTATCCGGATAGCGGTCACTCGAGCAAAAACGTAAATTTCTAGTTATCTCTTTAGATAACCAGTTTTCCAACACGCTTTCACCCAAAATACATGTTTCAAAGAAAAGTTAAGAGCCACATCTAAACTTTAAAACAAGCAGAGATTAAGGTCTATAGTAAGAAAAACTTAGAACGAATAAATACTGCTATGAAAAAAACCAATAATTCCGAACACGAACAGAAATAAAAAAAAAAAAAAAAAACAATCAAATTGTACTGAAAATCACAAACACTGAATAGATGAAACCCGAATCAAACTTAAATTTGGACTAACATTGAAGCCAGACTTAAAACAAACAGAAACCATAGCAAATAGGAGTGGTGCTGTGACCCCATTAAACACTCTGAAGGCCAGAGCGTCATTTGCGCTTTACTGGGAATGACTAAAGTGTTGACTAAAGTTTGACTGACTGTCCCAATCTTTTAATAGTAAATCGTGAAACAAAAGGACCGTTTAATTAGAATAGGAACCTTTTTTAAAAGTCCTAAAGACTTTAGCGTTTAGAGGGTATTGAGGAAGGGGCAGCCCATTTATATACGAAATAAGTTCTGTTCGTTTTGAGTTTTAATGTTGTTCTTTACTTTCAGTTGATTAAAAATTGCTTTTTCTTTATTTAATGTCAAAAAGAATCAAGATTATGCCATTCTATTTATATTTATGACAACCTTTTTTTAGCCATTTTTAATTAAAGATGTACTATAATCTATCTATATATATATTAAATAAAAAAACGAGTTTTTTTAACTGAAAGTAAGGAGCGACATTAAAACTTAAAACGCACAGAAATTACTTCGGTAAATGAACAAAATGTTTACACATTTAAAACAACCTTCTAGATTTTTTAAGAACACTAATTTGGGGCACAGACTTGTTTCAAGCTGTCCAAAAAATAGAAACCAAGTCTAGTATTTCTGATTTACTTGGACGGAACTGATGAGGGCTCTAGGCATCTACCCAAGCCTATTTAGGATGTTTTTTTCCTCGATCACTAGAAAATCATCTCTACCTTATGTATAGACAGTAACAATTGAAGCTCGGTGAGATGTAAGGGAAAGGAATTAACGAAACGAAAATACTTCAGTTAAGCAAATGAAGTTCTTCCATTATTTTGACATATGAGATTATTATGAATTCAGACAAGAGTAAGCTATCAAAATCCATCATAAGTAATGGAAGGATCAAGCTCAATATGAAATCTAAATATCAATTTTCAAAGTCCTCCACAATAACATAAACAAACCGGAAGTTTACAATTTTCTAGTTGTCTGAAGTGACTTTCATTTCATTTATTTCATATTTTATCGATGGGCGCTACACGATACAGGCGCGCGATCAGGTCGATCCGAAACTCTTCGAGCTGTGCCACCTGGCTGAACAGCCATGGACGGGTTGGATTGCAAACACGATGCCCGATGGCGGTTCAATCGGATTTGACCCCTGGTTGCATACCGCTGCTTGGACAAAACAAACCCGCTCGCGGCTCGCTGCAAAAGGCTATGTTCTTGTTCCGGTCGAGGTAAATCCGATAGACGAGCTCTGGCTGAACCGGCCGTCGGAACCCGTCGCTCCCGTCGTGCCGCATGACGAGAGGTACGCCGGCAAGTCGACAGCCGCCAAGCGCGGTGAGATCGGCGATGGGTTGCGCGAATTGTCGGTCGATGCAGCCGTCCTGACATCAACCGAATCCATAGCTTGGCTTTTCAATATTCGCGGTGGCGACGTGCCGAACACTCCGTTGGCACTTGCGTATGCCCTCTTGCACTCGGACGGGACCGCAGACCTTTTTGTCGACGAGAACAAACTGACGGCGGAAACGCGCGCTCATTTGGGAAACACGGTTCGCATCGCGCCCTATGCAGGGTTCCGTGATGCGCTGACGAACCTGGCCAGCGCAGGCAAGACATTGTTTTTAGATCCCGACAGCGCGCCGGCCGCGGTGTCGGACCTGATTGAAAGGGCAGGGGGAAAGATGAGGGTGAAGGTGAAGGTGAAGGTGAAGGTCTTTTCGCAGAAATTACCTGTCAAACCTTACAAGCTAAATAGTTACAGAACACATTTTAATCGGCTCATTCAAACAGTATATCAAATTGTCTTTGCTCTATGGACCTTTGACTAGTGGTTGTTTTCAAGGAATACTTATTTCCAAAAGTCCAGCCTTTCGTTGATGCATTTTAAGCTAAATAATTATCAGCCAGTGTAGGATCAATTGGTTTAGACACATAACTAGCAATACCTAACTACCATCAAAGCTTCAGAATAAGATCAGCTGTTAGATTCAATTTGGCTAGAATATCGCCGCATGCGTTAGTTAACAAAATAAAGAGTCTAATTATAATACTGGAAAGGTTAAAACAAGAATTCCTGGAGTTTAAGCCAATTCTTCAATTGTCAGGGAGTTCTTAGAAGGCAGCTTAAAACTAAATCCTGAACTCTTTCAGTCTTTCTTTCCCAAAGAGAAATACACATCAATTGTGGATCTAATATAGACTCCAAAAATTAAGTGTGCTGACATGGAATCAGAGCTAACTTTTCTGGAAGAATAAAAGACACCAGATCTGACAATAATTTTATAGTTCAGTAAATATTGTTTTGAAATATGTTATTGTCATTCACAAAAGCAGAGAATCATCCCAATTTACAAGCCAAAGAATTTCTTGGTCATTAATAACACTTTGAACACTTTGCATTTTAAATTATAGTATTTACTATGTACATTTGGGTTATAAAATATACTGTAAAGTATCTTCTTTCTTGGTATTGCAAAAACTGAAGAAAGACAGATTATTTCCTTAGTTCTGGACTTATGAGCTTCAATAACCACACCCTCATGTACCAAAACATTAGCTTATTTTCTCATTATCTGTGATTCATCAAAAACTAAAAGTTGTATTTTTGATTTGAAAATTGTTGGTGACTTTTATCAAATTCAATCATATAACCTGGGCCTCCTGAGGCTGGGCGTCCCTATCTGTCTGTGGTTTAACGCGTTTTTTGTGCCTGGAATCCCATCTTCAATTTTTTAGAAAGCTTTCTGAGAGTTTATTTCTTACTAAGTATTTCTTTATGAACAATCCAGGAATGAAACAGGTAGTAAAAATGCAAGACAAAAAACAAAATGCATGGATTGATTTTTCATTGTCCAAAGCTGGATTCAAATAGAAATAATAGGAATTATTGATTGTTCCCTTCCTTGTAATTTCACTGGATACTTGCAAAAGATATGGCGCATATGAGAATTGCACAGTAAAATACTCGTAGATATGCTCTCATTATGATTATCCTTCTTTGATATAGTAAATTACAATGACACTGGTGAAGCTTTAAAGAAAAAAGAGATAGCTTTATGTAAATCTTCCATATAAGACAAATATTGTTTTATCCATCGTTTCATATTGGCCCAGAACTTTTCTATTGGATTGAGATCTGGGGAATAAGGAGGTAAATATATAAGTTTGCATCCAGATGCTTCAATAAGCTCTCTTATTTTGTGGGATTTGTGGAATGAAGCATTATCCATTATCACCGTCTGACCAGGCATTAACTCAGGAATGAGCATTTGTTCAACCCAAGCTATAAATAGCCTAGTATCACAAGAGCCGCGGAAAGTCATTGGCGCTAGTATTTTCTTGCCGCATTGGGCCGCAACAATATTGGTACGAACAAAGCGCTTGCCACTAGTTTTACCCAATAAAACCTTGCCTTTCTGGCCCCAACCACGATCCTTGTAATTTGTGCGGTCTATACCGCTTTCATCAATGTATACAAGCTCTTCCTTGGATATATTTTTTATCTGTTTTAGATATTCTCTTCTTTGTTCTGCCTTTGCTTCCATATAGCGAGGCTCTTTTTTTTATAACTATAATTACATTTTTTCATATAATAATGCGCACTTTTAGCGCTCATGCAAAAATGAGAGCCTATCTGCGCTAGCGTAGAGTTAGAATGTGATTTTACATACTCCATAAACTCGATATTACTTAACATAGGCTTCTTGCCTGGGTATGGGATTGCTTGGTAACTCCCTGTTTCTTTATACCTCCTATACCAACGGTGCACTGATGAATATGAAATATCATATTTTTTTGCTGCACTCCTGTAATCTTTTCCTGAATTTATGTATTCTATTACTCTTCTTCTTAAATCTTCACTTATTGGCCGGGTCATTTTTATGCTCTTTTTCTTCCTTTATATCATTATTCCTAATCTATGTCATGGTGATTTACTATAGTAGAAATAATCTAGAATCCGTTAAGATTGCTGCCAATAAAATTGGGCTAAATTTTTACGGATACCATTTTCACAAAAAAACTGACTCTAGATAAATTAATTACGCATAGAACGCTCTATATCACGATATTAACAATCTTTTTTGGAACAACTATAATTTTACGAATTTCTGCACCATTGATATGTTTACAAATGGGAAAGACTAGACCGACGCATGCCTGGAACATTTTCGACAATAAAGACTTTGGGCCGAATTTTTCGTAGTACGCGATCAAACTCACGGTATAGAAAATTTACAGACCTATCCGCTTTCCGAGCACCGCCCTGGCTAAAGCCTTGGCATGGATAGCAGCCAACAAGAATATCAGCTTCGGGGAAGGCTGTTATTGAACGTACATCCCCTACAACGTAGTGAGTTTCAGGGAGATTCCGTATATAAAAATCGCGGGCATAAGGAAGAATATCGTTCGCCATTAAAACTTCGTGTCCGGCACGGCTTAAACCGGAGTCGGAACCGCCGCACCCAGAGAAAAGCGAAACTGCCTTTGCCATCAGATAGTTATCCGACGAGTTCAAGAAAGAATCCGTAGGACTAACAGCATTTTCCAAAGTTCGCAATATTGACGGTCTAGGGCGATTTGGTCATTTCGTTCGAATGTTTTCCAATTCGGGTCTGAAACTGGCGCACAAGGGGTAACGTGCGTCGCACACTCGTAGTTTACCTTACTGCATGTCGAAACACTCCCCCCTCACCTCCCATCCACAACCCGAACCGCCTTCCCCATGCTCCGCTCGACCCCGCCGGGCTCGACCACGTCGACTTTCGCCGTGACGCCGACCACACCCTTCACATACCCCGCGAGTTCCCTTCCCGACGCTCCCCGCGCCTCTTCCGCCGCCGAACCCGTCGCCGCCTCGACCCGTACCGTCATTGTGTCCATCCGCCCCTCGCGCCCCAGCACGATCTGGTAGTGCGGGGCGAGGCCCTGGCATTTTAGGATTTGTTCCTCGATCTGGGTCGGGAAGACGTTTACGCCGCGCAGGATGATCATGTCGTCGGAGCGGCCGGTGACCTTTTCCATGCGGCGCATGCTGCGCGCCGTGCCGGGCAGCAGGCGGGTCAGGTCGCGGGTGCGGTAGCGGATGATCGGGAGCGCCTGCTTGGTCAGGCTCGTGAAGACCAGCTCGCCCAGCTCGCCGTCCGGGAGCACCGCGCCGGTCTCCGGGTCGATCACCTCGGGATAGAAATGATCCTCCCAGATATGCAGGCCGTCCTTGGTCTCGACGCATTCATTGGCGACACCAGGGCCCATCACCTCGGAGAGGCCGTAGATATCGACCGCGTGCATGTCGAAGGCCTGTTCGATCTCGGCCCGCATGGCGTTGGTCCAGGGCATAGGAAGGTTTTACAATTCAGCAAACAACACAGAACTGTTCAATGTAATGTGCTTTTGTTTTTTAGAGTTTATAGTGTTTGTGTCATAATTTTAGTTTGAAACTTTTGGCTTTTCGGAAGAGAAAAAAAGACTGATAAGATTACCATGTAAAATGTTTAATTAGAGGAAATACTTTCAAATTTGATATAGAAAGCCCTGTTAGAAAACTTTTTTCACATTTTAAATTAAAATTTTGGAAAAACCCTGAACAGCCAAATTTCATAAAAAAATGTGTAAATCGTGATGTATAAAGCAAATGCGACGACAAAAATCTGATCGTATTTGTCAATTCCGAAAACATTTGCGTGGAAAACATATTGAAACCTATTTAATTCTGGTATTTTTCGACTATGTCAGAATTAATTATACCTCATTTTTTTCCCAAAGTCACCGGCTCAAAATTCTGAGATAGCCAATTTCTTCAAATTAGTCCAGAATAATATAGAATTAAATATCAGAATGATATATTTTCATGATTTTTTCAAACACTGAATAACTTTATTATGTTTTAAGTTTGGATTTTTCACTGAATAACTAGTAAAGGGGGCTAGTTAGTGGGACAATTGAAGGTACTTCCGTATTGTATGATCTAAACTCGGCAATTTGGATTGAAAAACAAGCAATAGCCGGTTTTCACGGTCTTTATACTAAGTGAATCTCAGTAAGACAAATACAAAATCTAGGGGAGGGTAGGGGTGCATTGTCAGTGTAACAACTATTACTTTAGAAAGGAGCATAAAATAAGGAATCTGATTTTGCTACTTTATTTTATTAAGATGCTTCCTTTTGGAGAGCTGCTTCTCTGCACCTTTACCGAAAACACTTTTAAGAATGGGATAAGAAAGTTTTTTGAATTTTTTTTTTAAGGTAGTTTGCAGAATTTGAGCTTGGGAGGGGGCCAAGGGGTCTGTAGTGGCTCCCTTTATTTCAGACAATGCGACATAAAGGTAAAAACGTAGCCCTTTCGTTGATTCTAAGGTTCCTGGATTTTATTGCTAAAGCTAATTTCAAGTTTAGCACTCTTTCGGTAACTAATCTGAATAAGTTCATTTACATTACTCAAGCTAGTTCAACCTGTATTTCAAGCATTGTGGATTATCCAATAGTTTGAACTTCAATATATTTTAGTTACTGTTCAAAAAAAGAAGATAGTAATGGTGATGAGGAGTTTTTCTTTGTTATATTGATTTTCTTTCTCCTTCAGTTCTAAAATTGTCAGTGCCTGAACTGGACACACTCAATCCTTCTTTGAAAAAACTTGAAACCTCCAAACTTAGGTGTCCCTACTGTAGCAAGACGTTCAGAGATAAATTCAACCTCAGGAAGCACATGACAAAAGTTAATAAATGCACAGATATAACTGGCACACGATCTGATTCAGTGGTAATTGATTTTGGAGGTAAGTTCTTATCTAACCCTGCAATCTTTCTTTAATTGTTTGAAGAACATTATTTGTAAAAACAGGGGTATGGATTTGGGAATCGGTACTAATTTGTTGCTAGGAAACTAGAGTTGTCATAAGTTAGCTATTTCGAGCTTGATTCGACGCATAACTTAGATTGCATCGAGGTTAAAATGCACAAATAAATAAACTCAGACTTCAGCACGTTGTTTCATAATTCTATAGCTCAGGGTTCTCAGCTCAACATTTTTCATATTTGATGTTCTCTGTTTAATATTCAAAGTGCTAAAGTGGTAGTTTTCCTCTGCATTCCCTGCCTGCTTATATTGTTTTAGCTTTGGGCGGTTGCTTATTTGCTTGCTTATTTAGTTTTGTTGCAGGTCGGTTTGCTTATGTAAAGGATCTACCTGGAAAACAATGCATGGTGTCATTTCTATTCCGATCATTCACCTTAGAATTAGCCAGCCTCTAAGTATGAACAGAGTTCGAGAAGCACGTCAGTCTGATGTTCAGTAGATCCTTCAGTGGGAGAACTTCGAAACGTAAATTTGCAGGCCTTCTTTGGTGGTCTGGGGAAATGAAAGAGACTTATTTAGCACTTGAACCTTGGAATCAGATGAAGAAAACTAACTCGATGTTCACCTTGAAAAATTGCGAGAGCACATATCTTTTACGAACAATCCTGTCTTTGCTCATTAAAAATTTATTAATGTAATCAGCTAGACCAGGAGTTTATTGCTTCCACAATACGCAAAAGGTGGAAGTTTTATGGTGGTGATCCAAATCACAAATGCCCTGCAAGGGGTAAAGTTTGTTCTAAGTATGGGAAGGTAAACTATTATGCCCGTGTCTTTCAGGGTAAACCAGTAGACATAATTGAAATGAAGGAGCAAAGAAAAGGCAAAGGACAAGAATTTTTCATTGACACTATGTTCGTTGGAACCATAGATGTATTAAAATTCAACCAACAAATCTATAAAAGTTTAGAAGTCAAATTTGATGCTAATGCTCTGGCTGAATCCCGAAAAAAAGAAGAAAGTATTAGACTAGAACACAATCATCAAAAGAAATAGTACATTTAGAAAGCTTCAAGTTAACTGAACAAGAGAAAGATGACATGTTTTATAAAGCAGATTCTATATGATTCTGATAATAAGAGAAGAAAACAACAATTGATCTAAAAATACGCAAAAAAATTTATTCTTTTCTTTTGTAGTTGTTGTGACTGTATTCGCTCAAGATTCTAGGCTGAAATTATCATTGATAATGAAAAAGCCTAACAGGTGGCAGGCATAGAAAAGAGGAAAGACTGGAACATATACTCTTTAGCTACAAAGAAAAATGCCCCCTTCCAGCAAGCACAAACTTATAAGTCCCTTTACATCCCCTCTTCCCCCCTCCCCCTGCACACACAAAAAAACACTTATTGGAGGTTTCAACTCCATCCTTTATACCGTAACAGAAATAGGGTTTAATCACTTGTAACGATCGGAAAGCAAAGAGACTCAGATTGTAAAAGCATTCTTGAGAAATATTGGATTCAGCTAACCGTTTTATAAAGTCACGTGATTGGATAGGTGTTATGGACTCTTGCCAATCATATAAAAGAAGGTAATTATGGACATCAAACGTTGTAGACTTTTCATCTTTTTGTTTCCACTTACTTTGTTCAAAGCAGAAAAGTTAAGACATTATTTTCAGAAACGTTTTAGTGATTAATTTTAGACATAAAATGTGCAGTAATGAAAAAAAGATATGACCTATAAAAAAAGGAAAAAACTGACATGAAACGGTAAAATCCTTGAAAACAAACTTGGAGGATACCAGTAAAGGAGAAATGTAACTCATCGTCACTTTCATTCCTAGGTCATAATTAAGGATACAAACTTACAGTTTTTCTCATTATAGGTCTTGAACATCAATTCTTCTCTCTCTCTCCCTCTCTCTCTCTCTCCCTCTCTCTCTCTCTCTCTCTCTCTCTCTCTCTCTCTCTCTCTTTCTTTCTTTCTTCTTACCTTTTTTCTTTCCTTTTTCTTTCTCTCTCTGTCTCCCTCTCTCACACATACTATTTCTCTTGAAATATATCTCCTTCAATAATTCGTATATCCAAAATAAAAATGTAAACTTAGTAAGAAAATGCGCTGCATTTACTACATGTGACTACGTTTCTGCTGATTGACGATTATATGAAGCTAATGATGTCATGAAACCTAGCTGTTGACCTTTTTATAAGACTGACCAGGTACAATATCTTAGATAGTTCATTCTAATGCTACATCGTCAAAACGGGTTCAGTAGTTTTTCTACCAAAAGGCGAAAAAACAAAAAGATCAGCAAGAAAATGAGGAAGTTACTTATGACCAAGAGATATAAAGAAGCGTGACGAAACAAAGTGTCAAGACACATATAGCGGAAAAAATTCTTTAAGCGGAAAAGAGATTGGATTTAATTATCCAATAAGAGAATAGTACAATAGAATCTATCAGAGACAAGCCCTCCTTGCTGATTTGATTTAAATTATTTCAAATTTCAAATCACAAGGTTTAAAGTTGAAAATAAATCGCAAGTTCAGCTATAAGATCGTAACTGGTTCAAAAAAACTCCCATAGTGTGCATGCGTATTGACTACTCCAAAACATAACCAGTTGCAAATACCAATTCCCTGAGCAGCTGGCAGAATGCCAATAACTTACTGAAAATCCAGATGCATCTTCTGTTAGAGGCATATGATTCTTGTAACCATAAGGTGCTTTACAGCCATCACAAGGTTCTTCCAACCTTTCAACGGGGTGAAAAAATAGCTATTATATACTAGTAACAACTTTTGATAAAAATTCTCTTATTCTTTGAGGGGAAACAGCCAAGAGGCTTGGCTATCTCTTCAATATAAAGAATTTTTTTGCGTTTTTAAAGTTTTTAACTCTTCCTCCCTCTCCCCTCCCCGAACAAAAGTCCTAGATACGTTCTTAGCAATCCCCTAAGGGATTTTATTACGAATACAAACTAATCAGAAAGGAGTTTGATTCTATCTACTGTTTAAAAAAGGAAAATGCAGAAAATCATATTTAAAAAAAAAAAATATAAGTTTAGGAGTTAAAGAACATAGAAATTACATAATCACATAATCAGGATGGTGCGATGTAATCAGTTTCCAAATTTAAAATATGCAAGATTTATTGATTCGAGTATGTCTTCAATTCATCAACACTAGCCACTTGGGATCCTTAATGAGAATTGGGTCTATTATGCTCAAATTATGTCTTCTGTTCAGAGCCGATAAAGTGTGCCGACACCTTGTTTGACCCATTTAACACCCTGGATACAAAACCGTTCGCCTGATCAAAAGGTCGATTAATATTAAGATAATCCTCTATGGTAATATTGAAAGTCTGGAACTGTTTCATCGTTTCTTTATTTATTAATGGTTCGGTATTACATGCTTTTTAACAGGAACCTAGATGACAGTTTATTTTTGGAGGAGGCAAAGTTGAAAAAGTAAAGAATTTCAGGTCATGCGAAACAGGGGTGGATCTAGAGAAAATTTTGAGAGAGGCCCAATTTGACAGGGGCGACAACGACGAAAATCTCGGGGGGGGAGCAATAATTGACCAAATTGACAAATTTATTCTAAAAAAGAGTAGAAAAACATGATAAGAGGGCACCAGAATGTTTTTTTTGGTGGGGGGGCCCTGCCCCTCTGGATCCGCCAGTTATACGAAATTGTAGACAGTGACGGAGAAAATCCTATAAATTTATACATTTCTGCGAGAACATACCTGGTTACGGAATATTATTGCCCAAGTTCCAACTTGAATTTGTTCCAATGATTTTTGCTGGCGATTTTTTTTTTCTCAATGTGTGCTATTGAACAATGGTTAATATTTTGTAACCAGCAATGACCTACATATGTTTTGCATTTAATTGTATTAAAATATACATGAAGTTACAAGAACTTCCTGCATTCTTAACTTTCGTTTTCCAAAGAGACTAAACAAGTACATAGTTTTGATGTCACAACTTTTTAAACTAGTCCTCTCAACACAAATACTTGACAGTCTTTTCCGGTCAAATGATTCACATTTTCTAGATATTCAGTTAACAGGCTAGTTAATTATGAATCCTCTCACCTAGCACACTTCCAAAAATATAAAATATATGTTCCGAAATTATCTTTATTCTGAACTTTTCAAAACTCAAAATTGACTGAAACTGGAGATCTCTCAACACAGATACTTTTTAGTTCTTTCTAGTGAAATATTTCACGTTTTCTAGATATTCAGCTAACGGGCTAGCTAAAAATGAATTCTGTCACCTAGCACACTTCCAAAACTATAAAATATGTGTTCCTAAATATTCTCTGAATTTCGTATTCTAACTTTTCAAACAGTTCGTGGTAACGAACTGTAGTAAGGAGCGACCCGGCTCAATAGTAATCGAAACTCTAAAAAATATAATTTTGATACCAATAGTTACATCAAAAGAATTGCAATTTAATTTTGCAGTTTAGCTTTGGTGATTCAGGGGTGATTCTTAAGGAATTGGGACAAAATTTAAGCTTACGCGTAAAAGGTGAGGTATTGACGAGGGGGTTGCTGAGATATTACTTTTACGCTATACTGACCACCTGGATGCAATTCAGCTTTTTGGTTTACTTTAATAGGTGTACTAGCAGTCACAGTCGCAGTCACGAGTAGTCATGGTCAGAAGTCCCCAGTAGTTCAAATAGCCAGTAGTTGCGTGGCCCAGTCGAATGGCCACCAGTAATTGCAGTTGCAATTAGCTGCAGCCATGGTTGTAGTCCTAAGTAACCACAGTCGCAGCCGCAGTAGTAGTAATAGTGCTATACACAAAGTGTCTTTTGGTCCCATTCAACTTAGCCGTGATAGTTTCATATTAATATCCTAAGCTGTTCCTGAGACATTACTGATATGCCTTCTTTGCCATTGGATTTGTATAGTATGTTTTGGTTTAGCTCAACATTCCCCTCAACTGTCGTGAAAGTTTTACCTTGACACCCTTAGTTTTTTTGGAGGCCGATACCCCTTTAGGAAGGTATTAGGATGCCCCTCTTTTCTAACATCAAACCACATATAGAAGTAACTAGTTCCTTACCATAAACTATTGGATATCAATTCTTTACTGGAAAATATTCATTAGAGAACCATTGACACAGCTCTTGCTTATATTTTAGTCATATGACTAAAAGCGCTATCTCTGAAACAGTTGTTGCTGCACCAGAGGAATCAATTCCAACAAAACAAAGTACCAACATTGACCCTGATATCAAAGAAAAAAAAGAATCCAATAGAATCCTAAAAATCTAAAGAAGCGACTTAGAATTGCTTTGAAAGAGCGCAATCACTGCAGAGAAGAATTAAGTAAGGCCATCGAGTTTGACCATTACGTGGCAGAGTGGTTTTGCCGCGCATGTGTCAAGCGCTTAATGATTGAGGAAAAGATAATGATTCAACACGGAAAAATGACTGAAGAAGATTCTCTGATTCCTCAGTTTCAACATATTCTCGAGGGAAAATCTTATCCAGCTTTCACAAAGAAAATCCAAAGGATTGGCGAATAACTGTAAAGGAGGATCATTGGATACGTTATCCTTGGGAAAAATAAGCACAAGTCGCACAACTTATAACGCTTGCCCCAAGGGCTATGGCGAGTCATGTAATCCCCAAAGACATATTTGGTGGGTCTTTCAACTATGCTGAACTGAATGGTTATCTCAAAATTTTGATCAGATGCGTTCCGATTTTAACCATCGAATAAGTTCTGTCCAAGCCTCATGTGAATAATTCCATTTTTTAGAGTTTTGGTTACTATTGAGCCGGGTCGCTCCTTACAACAGTTCGTTACCACGAACTGTTTGACAAACAGCTTTTTACCTGACCAAAAGTTTCCAGTTTTACAATTGGAATTTTAACAATTCAACCGAATCGATTTGATGTAGAGATTTTTGTAAGTTTGTTATTTCAGATGCATTGATGCCGTTAGTGGTTATAATATCCCATTCTCTGGGGAACACAAATACATTTGAACAAGGCATATCAGTATTTAATTTAAATCTTGATAAAAACAAAGCTCTTGGTAGCACTTGTTCTCTTTGTTCAATTTTCTGACATCACTCAGGATCGGCTATATCTGAGCTGCTTCATGTACGACTCGTCAACTGTTAAAATAACACCTAACTTGTGCAGCTGTGCAGCTGTTGAGTAATTCCATTTATTTCGAAGATGGTTTCTTCAAATAGGCGATTTGAAAAGGGACAGACATTTATAGAATTTTTCTGTTTCACTAAATTTCATTATAAAGAACTCACTGTTAAAACTATCATCTATGTGTTAATGTAATTTGGTATATTCAGTTTGATGCTTTTTTTAAAATGTGATTCACTTCTAAGCTCTTACGAACTAATCTTAATTTTTGTAAGAAATCAAGTCAGCAGCAAATTCACCAAATATAGGATATATTTAGACTAGATAAAGGTTCGAAACATATAAACTTTTTTTCTAATAGTGATATTCCTTCTCCATTAAATACAACTTCTCGAGACTAAATTCGAATATTCAGTCATTAATTATTTCATCATCGACAGTAATCTTCTAAGGTTTTTATTCAAAATGTAAGTATTTTAGAATTTTAGAAACCAAATATTTGCTGTTCAGGAGAGTAATTCTGATGTGGTTTTACATCCAAAATGCGAAATGTGTTCGTATGCACCTTGGGACCCAAAGGTTCGATTCGTGTATATTTGCCCAGATTTTGTCAGAAGCTTTAAAAGAGGGGTTGATCCTTCTGTTATTAATTGTGAAGTTATATGTATAGTCATCTTAAAGCTAAAATAAAAGGGGGTTCGGATCTTTTCAATATATTTAAGGGTGTCAGACAGGGTGGTTCAACTTTCCCTGCTCTTTTTAATAACTCGGTTTCTGCTGCTCAATGCTCTGTCAATTGTATGTGTATTTGTGGTGAAATCGATGTTTCTTTATTTACCTACGCTGTCATATCAAAAAAAGTAAAAGCCATTTCAGACTTAAGATCAGTAGATACACACCTGCTGATATTCAGAATCAAAACGACCAGAAATCAGTATTAAAAAATAAAAGAAACCCAAAACGAACAGAAATTAAATAAACAACCTGCAAAAATATAAAAAAAGTAATAATAAAAAAATGAACAAATTAATCCTTAGGCAATTAATGCTTAAGTTGAATATACAAATCAACCTTGAAACAAAGAAAAATATTTTAGTATTCAACTATAAATGAAACCCAAAGCGAACAGAAATTAAAAAACAATAGATGCAAACAAACATAAAATAGTTAATAATATAAATCAGTAAATTAAGCTCAAAACGAGTGAAACTTAAATTTAAAATGTGCAAATCAAGTCTGAAACGAACAAAAATCACTACAAATAAGAGTTTGGATATTGCTTCTTTCTCTCTCTGTAAGTCTAAAACCTTCTGCATCATCGGTGTTTTACTGAAAACGCGATAATAATAATAATAATTTATTTATCACCCATACAATACAGAAAGTAAATATGGCAGAGTAAGAATAAATAAAAAACACAAAGAGAAAAACAAATATACACAAAAAATAAACTAAATAAACAGATAAGACGGTGGTGAGGGGATAGGCGTTTAGAGCCTGTACTGGAGAGTCTTCTGTGTAGAATTTCCAACTTTAAAGTTACACCAGGAACAGAAAATTTGCTAACAAGAATTAGGTTTTTTGTCTAAGGTGGATGATATAGAAGAGATTTACAAAAGTTGAAATAGGTTTTCCGGATAGTGTAAACTAGCTCTCTTAATAAGGGGGGAAAGACCTGAAGCATAAAGGACAGTATGATACCAGAAAGTATAATAAAGTTTAGCCAGCGCACGTCTATTATAATTCTCTCTGTTTGCAACAATCTTTGCTTAGCCAATCTGGATCTTTTTACTTATATCACAAACAGTACGCTGACCTCAGCTAAAGAGGTTATTGGTAATACAATCAACAAGAGGACACAATCAACTTGGCAGTAAGAGGATACTGCCGGCGGATACAATCAAAGAGCGGGATATTGAAGTTATTATAGTGAAAAGGATTAGCAGAAGTACAGTTATAGGGAAAAACTCACACTTATGTAAATTAAGTGAAAGGACTATATTACAAAAATCATCAGAGACTGTAGAGACAATTTGGGAATACACTTTTTGGTCTCAATTCTGAAGCCAGTTCTAGAACAGCCTTCTTTGACTACTTGTGACATATACAACTGTGAAGAAAATTCTGTGACCACCGTTCACGCTCCTCCTAAGGTGTTTAGAGAGAGGAGTCAGATGAGTGTGCAAGGCAACATCTTCAGAGAGAGGTGTCCTTGTGGCCATGGTCGAGGCTGTTTCTACAAGCAGTCAGTATTTACCACCTTACTTCATATTTCCAAGGAAAGATTTCCAGCCTCACATACTAACTGATGCTCCAGCAATCTGAGCAGGTGAAGCCTGCTCGTGAGCTCGTGAGATCAAATCTGATCGTGAGATCAGATTTGATCAATCCAGATCTATTTCTGAAATTTGTTTTAAGCGAAGGAAATATTCACATGCATCTCAAGAGAGCCCCAATCTTCTAACCTTAGATAACCATGACTCTCGCATCTTCTTAAAGTTGTCAGGTTTGCAAAAGATTCAGGCATTAAGCTACATATCAGCCAGAAGCTCAAGCTGTTAGATGTTATTGTGTACAATACAAGTCCCTTTAAGTGCCAATACAACAATGCTGCAGATAACTGGGTGTTATCTAATCCTAGGAAGACCTTGACAACATATGACATTGCTTCTCTTGTTAGATGTAGTCTTCCTCTATTCTTCAGCCCAAATATCATCATGAGTGGCTTTTACAAAAATGGAATGTACTATCCTAAAATTTTCACAGAAGATTTCCTTACCTCTTTTTATTACTTGACAGACCTGTTCCTCCTAGCCCTGCCATGTTAGTCCTGCAAATGACATCCTATGTCAGCTTAAAGACCCCGAAGCTGAGGTGAACAATGAAGATGTTCAGAACTCATTCGCTCCTGTTTCAAATCAAGAACCATTTATGCCTGAACAAGTAAGTTCATACCCCAGAGCAAAGTCACGCGTTATCCAACACAGTCAAAGACGTAAGAAAGGAATTTCAAAAATTTTGACTGAAACCGCGACAAACTTCAGCTTGAAAAATAAGAAAAAAAAACAAGGAATGCAAAGACCAGCAAAGTAGTTGATGAGATAGTTGCAGATGGGAAAAACACCTACTCAAAGAAGAAACCCTAGATAGAGCCAGACAGTGAAGATGAAATGCTCCTGAGCAATGAAAGTGACGATTCTTGTAAGCTGGTTTTTCTGATGAAAAGGAAATTCAGATGTTAAGGCATTTGAAACGAAACGCCAATGGTGAGAAGAAAAGCAAATTAAAGGTCATCGGTGGAGTGGGTAAACGTAATACCGGTACCACCATTAAATTTATACCGGACGAGAGTTATTTCGAATCTTCCAAGATCGCCATCGCCAAACTCAAACATCTGCTCAGGGCCAAAGCGGTGCTTGCACCTGGTTTATTGATCAAACTTAACGATGAGAAGGCTAAGGAAAAATCCGAATGGTACTACGAAGATGGGATCAAAACCTATCTAGCCGAGATGTTGTTGGATGTGGAACTGCTACCGCCAGAACCCTTCATCGGTGATATGAAAGGCAATCATGAGGCCGTTGAATGGGCAATCCATTGGTTGCCGGAAGAAGGTGATTTAATTACAGAGAGTTATGTCAATCTGGTGCCTACCACCCAAGGCGGCACCCATGTGAATGGCTTACGACAGGGGTTATTGGAAGCGCTGCGTGAGTTTTGTGAATCAAGAAACTTGTTACCTCGTGGTGTGAAACTGACCGCCGATGATGTTTGGGAACGTTGTGCCTATTTACTTTCTGTTAAATTGGATGATCCTCAATTTGCCGGACAAACCAAAGAACGTTTGTCTTCGCGTGAATGCAGTGCCTTTGTTTCCGGTGTGGTTCGTGATTCGTTCAGCCATTGGTTACACCAGCACATCGAGATGGGTGAGCGAATTGCCGAGATTGCTATCAACTCGGCGCAAAAACGTTTAAAGGCCAATAAGAAAGTCGTTCGTAAAAAGATCACAGGAGGCCCCGCTTTACCCGGTAAATTAACCGATTGCACCATGCAGGATCTTTCTGTCACTGAATTATTCCTGGTGGAAGGGGATTCAGCCGGCGGTTCGGCCAAACAAGCAAGGGATCGTGAGTTCCAGGCAGTGATGCCTCTACGGGGTAAGATTTTAAATACCTGGGAGGTGGATTCCGCTCAAGTATTGGCTTCAAAAGAAGTGCATGATATTGCTGTCGCCATCGGTGTTGATCCAGGCTCCAGCGATTTATCCGGTTTACGTTATGGCAAGATTTGTATCTTAGCGGATGCTGACTCCGATGGTTTACACATTGCTACCTTATTATGTGCCTTGTTTCTGAAACATTTTCGACCATTGGTGGAAAACGGACATCTCTACGTCGCCATGCCACCTCTTTACCGTATTGATGTGGGGAAAGAAATCTATTACGCCCTGGATGATGCTGAAATATGAACAGTTCTACCTAAAGCTCCCACTGTCTGAAAATTTTCATTTTTGTAACGAATAGAATTGTCTGGATTAGCCTTCCACGTTTATAGATTTGCATGTGACGGTCAAGAAATTATTGTTATTATTATTATTTTTGTTATTTATTGAAAACGGGGCTAAAAACAATTTTCAAAAAACGCTTTGTATTTTAAAGATATATAAGAAATACATTGAAAATACAACAACAAAAATCTGTCTTGCAAACACAAGGAACATATTGATAAAAAAAAAATCTTCCCACTAGCACTACCCATCTCCGACCTAGTATTACCATTTGAATCTAAGTGAGTTTCTCTAGACTGAGATGTTTTCTATACGGTACGCATTCAACTCGATCTGAAATACGGCAGTTCCCATTGTGTTGTACCTGAACACCACCCTCACGTACATACACTTCGTTCGATTTGGCTACCATGCCGTTTTTTCTACTCTAACTGAGCAGTTTTTAAATTTTAAAAAATGAATGGTTTTGACTTTTGCTCTTTGAACTAAACTACTTTCCAGACAGTTAATATAAACACTCATATCAAAATTATTTTCAGCATAGTGTATAGGCTCCCCTTTACAGACTTGTTTGATATCCTCAGTGTGTGTTTGAACACAATATACCTTCGGACTTGCAAGCACACAATGGGATACCAAGCCACTCCCCGTCTCAAATTTTAGCAATAATAATTGACCTGGGACTTGGCGCTTCTCTTGCTCCGAATAAATGGACTCATCCCTGTTGGTAGAGTCCATTCAAGAGCTAATGTGCCTACCATTTTCCAAATCATTTTATAAATCGTCGTTTTCTATTTTAACAGGAGTGAACCAGTGTCTTCAAAATACACTTGAACTTCCCCCTCCCTTGGCCATTTCAGCTCACTAACATTGTAAAAGAATGTCAACATGAGTTACTTGGATATTTCTGTAATTGAGCTACCAGTAGCAAAACAATTATTTCAAATTATAGCTCTTTTTTTTAATAAAAAAAAAACATTTCTTTTTTTTGCATTTCTATAATAGTGAACCATGTTGAGATCGGCTATGATTCGAGCACATTCTGTTGGGTTGGTTACAACGTCACATCGACTTCTATTGCGCACACGCTCACAGATTGTACCGAAGGTTAAATCTAAAATGAGTTTATATTTCTTTCACAACCATCGGTTTCGCTTCCGAACTTCGGGAGTTGCCCCCGCGACCCCGGTAGGCAATATCATCTCCGGTAACACCAATGGTTTAGACGGAGCCTGTTCCGGGGGCACGGATAACAATGCCTATTCTTTCCCGATCAATACAACTGCGAATAACGCGATGGTTTTTGGCGCAACAGCACAGCGTAACAAAACACATAACCCCGGTGGTAATTTCGTCGAACGTGAGGAGTTTCATCAAGGCAGCGGAGGCAGCGAAGCCAGTGTGTCAGTGGTGGATGCAACTATCGAATCTGCCAGGATGAGCGCGGTTGTGGATTTCAATGGCACATTCAGCAGCAATGTTGATTGGGCAGTGGTTGCGGTGGAACTTCGGCCTGGCAACGTGCCGGATGCTCCGGATATTTCGGTTAGCCCTTTAACTCATGACGCCGGTCAGGTGGTGATTGGCAGCAGCGCTTCGCAGACGATTACAATAACGAATAACGGCACGATAGATTTAACCGTCAGCGCCATCGGGCAAGCGACCGGCAGCGGCGAATGGTCAGAAGACGGTAATCCGGCTGTGATTGCTCCCAGCAGCAGCGCCACGTTTGATATTACCTTTGCCCCGGCGGATGTGGGTGCAGAAACCGCTACCTTTGAGATTTCCAGCGATGATCCCGATTCCCCGGTTGTGACAGTTAGCTGCACCGGGGAAGGTGTAGCCGCCCCTGAGCCGGATATTTCCGTCAGCCCGCTCAATCATGACGCCGGGCAGGTTTTGGTAGGCAGCAGTGCGTCGCAAACCATTACGATTACCAATAACGGCACGGCAGATTTGAATATCAGCGCGATTGCCCAGGCTACCGGCAGCGGTGAATGGTCAGAAGATGGCGATCCGGTAGTGATTGCTCCCAGCACCAGTGCTACCTTCGATATTACCTTTGCTCCTACCAACGCTGGCGCAGAAACGGCTACCTTTGAGATTTCCAGCGACGACCCTGATTCCCCGGTTGTCATCGTTACCTGCACCGGGGAAGGAATCACACAGCCCGATATTTCGGTCAATCCACTCAGCCATGATGTTGGCCAGGTTTTGATTGGCAGTAGCGCCTCCCAAACGATTACAATTACAAACAATGGCAGCGGGGATTTAACCGTCAGCGCCATAGGGCAAGCGACCGGCAGCGGAGAATGGTCTGAAGACGGCGACCCGGTAGTAATCGCTCCCAGCAGCAGCGCCACGTTTGATGAAATTGTCTCCAGCATTTCTCAGGTAATTGCCAATATTGTTGTTATATTCTAATGGACCTAATTTATATAATTTATATACCTTCGATTTTTAAGAGACAAAAGGCTTATAAATGACGAGTCATGCGTATAAATCAGGACAAACATTCTTATTAATCAATATGTTATTTCTTTCTCTTTCCTCTATATTTTGACTGTTTTTCTCCAAATCCGTATGTCACCGGGTATCAACTGGTCTTCATCTACCATAATATCCCGACCATGTAAAATTATGTTAATCCACAGCGGTCAACCCTCGCACAACTCAACCCAAAAATCTACAGCTTGACGAATTCAGCATACACAAAACTTTAATCCAGTTCAATTTGGCAGAAGGCAGTCAATAAAATTAATGCCAAGCCAAACTCTAACCCATGAAACAGTTTTCTGGCAATTCTCGAACCAACAAAACTCACCTGGCTGTAAAATTCAACCGAATAAATGTCAACCTAATAAAATATAAGCCCAAACAAAATCCAACCCGATCAAAATTGGCAAGACTAAGTCAACCACGGCCCCACTGAAACCCACGCAACATTCAATCCGGCTAAAGGCATCCCAAGAATATACAACCAATAGAAAATAAGGAGACTGGCAAAACCTAATCCACAACAAGTTGAACGGAAGAAAAGGCATTGATTGCCCCCTCCATATCCTGTGCCAGTATGAATATGAATGAAATCTTGTATATTATATAGAGAACATTTTTCTGCAATAAGAAAGGAGCTATAACTCCACTGCACCTCTTATTCAGGCTTAATTTCAATAAAATTTTCAATTTAAATTTCAATAAATTGTGTAAAAAAAAAATAATTGTTGACATCAACACCGGCCTTTAACCAAATTTGACAAAATTACCCTAAAACTTAAAATGAAATGTCAGTTTCTTTCTGCTTAGATAGGAAAGTTTCAATGAGAAATCCTAAAGATGTTAATGTTGCCTCTGAATGTGCCACAAGATGAATATTGTCTCTGAAAGTGTTAATGGTAATCCTAAACATTTGTTATTTAGTTCTATCAACAAGACGTCAGTACACAACGAATGGGGATTAATGAAATAATAATAATTAAATTAATATAATTTTAAATTAGTAACTAATTATAATCGTAGTATTATTATATAAGATTCTTTAATTATATAGTTATGATAGATTAACATAATTGGAATAGGGAGAGCAGAAGGAGGGAACTGGGGTTGTCTGGGATGTTACTGATCTTTCTGAAAGAGCAGAAGAACATCCATCTCTTATAGTAGATGTTACTGTAGGGGATCCTCCTCTTAGCACAGTTAGGTCCAATGGTGTTTCTGTAAATATAAGATAGTTTTGTGGGATTTTTGTTTGGCTGGTGAGCAGAAGGAGGGAACTGGAGTTTGTTGGGATGTTACTGATCTTTCTGAAAGAGCAGAAGAACATCCATCTCTTATAGTAGATGTTACAGTAAGGGATCCTCCTCCTAGAACAGTAAAGTCGAACGGTGTTTCTCTGAATGTAAGGTACAGTTGCTTTCTTGTCACTATATTAAACAGCAGCAGCAAAACTAATATCCACATTTCTTTCTGTTGTAAGGGCTGAAAGCTTGATTGGTTTTAAGCTTTATTAGTACCATATGAAACATAACTTTTTCAGTTTAGTCAGAAATAACGAAGATGCTTTAAACAGGCTGGGGTGGAGTATGTTTATTTTGCTTTTGTAGCTAAATGCTGCGGCAAATATGAAGAAGTGAAAGGGGCGTACTACTGAATTTTGCTCGGAATCTAGCTTCAACTAAGCCCATCACATGTATTTTTAGATTAGAAGTAAGAGCCATGATTGAATTAGACTCTGTGTCGAAACGGCAAGGACATTTTGACTTGTATTTTACTCTCTGTCGGCACGGCGGGCGTTCAATTTGTATAATGTTGATTTTTATCGTTTATTAGAGATAGAAAAAAAATGACCAGTTTATCTTTTATTCCTTGAACCTAAACTGTTACTCTCGAGGGATTCCACACAATTTGTTTTTGGCTCCCAGCATATTATCAAGTAGTAACAAAGAAAAGACAGTACAGTTGTGAGTGACAATTTTGTCAATACATGAATGAATAATACACGAACTAGCCAAAAAGCCTCTCAGATAACAGACAAAAAAATAGAGAAAAAAAAGTACGCAGCTTTCGAGTACTACAACCAAACTGACGATGATTGTAGAATGGAAAAACATTCACGTCAGGTAGTCGACCCGTTATATTATGTGACATCATTGCCTTCTGATTAGGGACTGACTGGGTGTTACGGACATATGCCAATTAACCAAATCTTGACTAAGCGAAACTTGGCCGAATCGAACCAAAACCTTTTTGGTGAAAGAATTGTAATCTGGGATTAAATTGAATTGATTCAAGGACCACTGGGTCGATACTATCACCCATGGAGAAAAAAAACAAACACGCATCCGTGATATTTCTTCTGGCAAAAAATACAAATTCCACAGTTTCGCAGATATGAGCTTGAAACATCTACAGTAGTGTTCTCTGATATGCTGGATCTAATGGCACAATTTTCATTAAGATTCTATAAATTTTAGGGGGTTTTCTCTTCTTGTTTCGAAAATTAGGTAAATATTCTCTGGCTTTTATTAGATTCCGATTTTTGAGGACTGTCCCCCCTAACAATTTTAGCAAAATAGGTTCCTCTTGGCCCAAGGGTTTATTGCAGTGAGTTTCGCAATCGTCAAGATAAAATTGACACATTTCCTGACCCCCTAAAACTCCCCTCTGCTATAAAGAGTGACCTTCTATGTCGAGGGTCAATCTGACATCCAAGATTAAACAGGTCCCTTTTTCCAGTATAAAATATACCTGTAAACAATTGGCATAATTTACAGCCCTTGCATCAAGACTATGGTTGTCAAGTCATCCCCTGATGCATATTTTTTGGACCTTTTGACTATTTCGGAAAAATGGCTATCTGGAAAAGCTGGACAGATGTCTTGCGCGGAGAGGAGGTTGCAAAAACCTACAAGGAAGGGAGTTGGTTACCGTCTCATCCGTTTCGAACAGAAAAAGGACATCAGAACTTGAGATTTTCCCCAAATGAGCCCCTATTTTATGACCATCCTGGCCATACGAATTGATCAGGAACAAATATGGGAGGCACATGGAAAAATTCTGGTTTTGAGCGTTTTGGTTTGCACTGATAGGGATCATTGCACAATTATCGTCCATTGCCACGAACAGTTGTTAGCTTGTTAACTTACCAGTGAAATCGACATCATTTTGCAAATCTTCACTGTTACTTTCGATAGCTTCCTCCATTTCAAAAGGCAAGTCAGTTATGGTATTTTCATAGCCGCTCTCTTTGCCAACTTCTGCAATTTCTTTTCTCGTTGATTTTGCATCGATATCAGTTTCCTTCACACTTTCTTGGATCCCTATAATAGAGATTGTTAGAGTGCATAAAACTTTTTTTTATTTATCTTTGCCAGTTGTAACAAGAGCTAAGATCTCATATGGCACTTGTGACGACGCAAGAAGAGCTAAGAGCCAAGAGATTATATGGTATGAGCTCTAACAAAATTCTATGAATCAATAGATTGATTTAAAAGGATTTTCGTTGCTAATACAGAGTATGAGAGGAATTATACAAGAGTTTATAAACGCAACAGTTTTTCTCGGTAGTTATATATTTTCATCATATTTTGCTTTATTTCATTAGCTTTATCAAGAGTTTGGGCTATATATTTGCACATTAGGGGTGGTGGGTGCATTATATCAAATACCTAACCTAGTCAACTCTATATATAAAATATTTGATTAAAATGTGCCTGCATCGTAGTTTGTATTACGAAAGAGTTTAACTTCACTTTTGAGTGTGTTCTGAATAATACACAAATGCCAAGCAACCTAACTATACCCCGAATCCCCTATTGTGAAAATATATAGCCCAAATTATATTAAATCCAATGCATTCTGTCACCCATTGTTTTTCTTTTTGGCTATGAAACCGGATTTTCATAGATCGTACAATCAGCAAACTTCTCGAGTGTGTTCTAAATAATACAGGAGTGCCAAAAATACAAAAAGAAAAAACAGCTCCAATTCCTATCTTTTCCAATGCTATCAATCTCTTTAATGTTAACCTCATTTATCTAAGTTTATTTCTTATAAAAATAGTTTTTTAGCACCATTTTGTGAAAGAACAAAGGGAGAACGAAGTATATTGTCATGCCTGGGGTCCTTGCATTTCTTCCTAAGGTGGCTTCTTCAATTAAATATCGGCAGTTTTCTTAATAGTTAGGAAAGGCACAATCACGTAGGCCTACCTGTTTTATCTACATCAACATAGCTATTTTTCAAGGAACGTTACTCTCCCGCTTAGTTAATTAAAGTGGGGGTAGCATTGCCGTCAAGGTGAAGTTTGAACAAGTGAGTCATCGCGACCCTGTTTTTGATATCCCATGAGATCTTCCTAGCATAAAACTTGACAGCGAACCTTATATTTGGTACACAAATGAGTAGCTACCAACAACTTGAGTTTCAAATTGTTTCTCAGTTGCTGATTGGTTCCTTTTGTGGTTGTGTCCCGCCTTCTGCCTAAAACCACAAACCCGCATATAGGAAAACCTTTACACGAATATGGATGAGACAAAGCACAGTTGAACTGATAAGTGCTTATAGATAAGTTACTAATCAATTATCGATAAAGAGTGTTATCAACCAATTAATTCTAAAAATGGCCGATGTTAATGAAACCACTTGTACGCCACTACCAAGTCTCAATAGGTATGATTAATTTAATCTAAACAAACATTAAGAGAAACTGATTTTTGTTAGTCTGCTATAGTTTAGATTCAGTCTAATAAGTTTTCCCTCTGCTTATAGGTTGGATTTTTCACTCTCTGCTTGGATTCAATCTAATAAGCGTTCGGCGACGTAATGGAGTACTTCAAGGGTTTTCTGAAAAAACACCACACCTGCAAAGTAAATTCGCCTTTGAAAGCTGCTTCTTATGTTTGTTTTGGTATTTTTCTTTATACGTTTTCAAAAACAATTGTCAGAATTTACTCATTTTACCGTAATATGGGTGTTGATGCACCGTCGACCTTCACTTACCAGGCAGAACGGTGGCTCCAGTCTTCAGGTCAAAGGCGAGAAACAGGTGGAAAATCTAATCTTCAATTCAAAGAGGCTGGAAACATTGTTTTTCTTAGTGGCATACTTACCATATTATGCAGATTGGCACCAATGGTCAGTCAACTAGATAAGGTAAAGTTGAACTGGAGCAAACTGAGGCCCTATAGAGTACTGGCCCGTATGCACACTCGCTGGTACAGTGGACTTTTCGAATGCAAATAGCTACAAAGTAGAACAATATCCGTATTTAACATTTCTTCATCTTGAAGTCAATACTGCATAATCCAGGAGCATATTGAAAGAGTCGAGTCAATCACATAAACCTACTAGATTCTTTCATTGTTAAGGGCCTTGAAAAAATACTTTATACCTTTGAATGTTCTTACCACTGATTAGAAGAATAAATTACGTGAATCCTTACTTAAGATAACATAAAGTCGCTCACTGTCAAGCCATTTTACTACTATGCACCAAAACTGCTCCCTCCCACCAGGCGTGTGACCGTTTGTCATGGAGCTTAGAGGGCTTCTTGTCTTCCAAGGTGAATCCTTTCAATTTGTTAGGGTGCACAGACGGTAGTGTACGGAATGCTCATCCTTGGACGGCTGAGCGACAGCCAAAAGAGAAAACCACGTGATGTAATACAGATTGTAGTTCTGGTATTTTGGAATACGCTCGGCAAGCCTTGTTACAAAACCGAAACCCGTTCCAAAATTAGAGCTCTCAGCAGTACTCTTGACCATAGAAGCCTTGACGTGGCAAATGGAACTTCTTTCTCCAGCTCTTGAGACAAGCAAATAACCCCACTTGTGTGGCTTGTTCACACTGTATTGCTTTATTAAAACTCTAGCTGAAGCTCGCCTACAGACTAAGTCACCTGGAATAAAATAATAATAAATATATAAGAAAAATAAATAATTGAATAAACAAAACAACTTCTAAGAAGCCAAAGAATTATCAAAAATTTTTTGAACAAACCAAATGAGTGGCACCTTCGAGCGATTCAGGCAACTTATTCCATTCAATGAAGGATTAAAAGGATTAATAACTATTTAAGGATTAAAAACTGACCTTACACAAGGAGTACAAGGAACTTGAATATGATTTTTTGTATTGTAAAGATTACAATTATTCCGATTGGAGTTAAAAATGGTAGGAAACTTATGGGTTGTGGGAGGTTACCATGAAGCTGAGGAAAAATATTTTTTCTTAATTTATGGTTAAGAAATTATTCTTAACCATAACCATTCTTGAGCATTCTTAACCGGTTGTTTCTCTCTATGCAACGGAGAATTTTAAGCTATGATAAATATTCTGAAGCGAGTTTGTAATTTTAATACTATCAAGATTGCTTCACTCGAGCTTGTCTAAAAAAATAATCTTGAAATGTCCTTTTCAGATCCATGTTGCGTGAAACACAATTAAGCAACAATCCTAAAATACTTTGGTTTTATACAATTAAAAGTGCCCTTAAATAGTTTGATTTTACTGAACCTAAACTCCTACATTATTTTGTGTTTTCTGCTAAGCGCTAGTTCTCTATAATCCTACAAATATAGGATTGTAGGATTAAAACTTGTCTTGTCGATATATGTTAGATACGCTGTGAAATAATAATTTTGTTCTTTAAGTTTCAACTTCGCACTTAACTTCCTTCAGAATAATTTTTTTTTTTATTAAATTAAAATAATCCAGTACCTATTCATGCAATACATCTTTGACAAAATACTAACGAAACATAGAAAGAGGAAAATAGATGTTAGAGTAAAAGAAACTTGTGACGAGGCAAGAAGAGCTAAGAGCCAAGAGCTCATATGGTATGAGCTCTACCAAAATTCTAAGAATCAATATATTGATTTAAAAGGAAAATCAGAGGCTTATTGCCGGTCGGGATTTAAAATAAGAGCTCTGAGTAACGATGTCCTTCTAAATATCAAAATTCATTAAGATCCGACCACCCACTCGTAAGTTATAAATACCTCACTTTTTCTAATTTTTCCTCTTTCTTTAGCCCCCCAGATGGTCGAAACTGGGAAATGACTTTATCAAGTCAATTTGTGCAGCTCCCTGACACGCCTACCAATTTTCATCCATTCCCTAAATGTTTTCGAGTCAAAAACGAAACTTTGACTTTTATTAAGTGAATATGGCGTTAAAATGGCGTTAAAAACCTCTAGTATAAATCATAGAGGATAAGAAAATGAAGTTATAGCTTCATTCCCTAAATGTTTTCGAGTCAAAAACGAAACTTTGACTTTTATTAAGTGAATATGGCGTAAAAATAATAATTTTATAGTATATAAAATAATAAAATAATATATATAATTATACAATTCCTAGAAATTGTATATATCAGTCGGATGGGTGACTTACGGAGCCTCTTGGTAGTCAGAGCTTGGTTATTGGAGGGCAGCTCTGTTCTTTAAGAGAATAAATAAGAACTAAGACCTTTTACATTTAAAGTGTGCATATTTCATCAAATAAATAAGATTTCATCTAGTTATTTATTCTGGTAAATTCTAGAATTATTCATGGGATTGCTTTATACAAAATTTTACATGGATTTTGATGAAGATGAATGGTCTCAAATTTCAAATGATCCTATTGTATTTGAAACCACTAAAAATGATGTTTCCATTGAGATTGAAGATACTTCTCATAAATCATACAAAATTAAATTCAAAAAAGGAGGTAAACTACACATGTTTAGGGTAACTGGAAAGTTTCGTATTACTTGGGATGATGATGATGTTGAGTAACTATATGAAATAATAATGGGATTTTTCAAATTATTACATGTCTTTGGAGACTCAAATTAAAGAAATTATTGATGATTTTGATAATTCCTCATCTGAAACTTTTCTTCAAGTATTAAATCAAATCAAACCCCATTTCAAAAATCCTTTGATTTCTGAATATCTTGATGGAAAAATTAAAAAAATTCTTGATTCTGAAAACGAGGCTGACAAAATGAAACAATGTAGGGCTTTAATGCCTTATTTTGATTGGTATTTGCAAGGGCAATAATTATTCTGAAAATTCTTTAATTTTTTTCAATGCTGTCTTGATGATGTCTAAATCCTTTCTTGATTGATTCATATCTCCAACAAGTTTTACAAAATATTCATAGCCTGTATCTTCAGCTTTATGAATATCTGATTCATAACATGTCAATGCTTTTTCAAAAAACGGGATATCTTCTTGTAAATTATTGATATTTTGACCATTCTCTAAACTGTTTTGAATTTTTTCTACTGCCTCATCAATTTTTGGAACTGTTTTTCTTGCTTGTTGATTTCACGAGACGGGATTTAAAGGAATTCACGAAACGGCTGTGATTCACGGAACGGCCCAAATTGGTAGAAATGTGACCATTGGACCTCATTCTGTCGTCGACCAAGGTGCCATCATCGGAGATGAAACAGTGATTCATCCGAATACCACCATTGGCCCCGCAGTCAAAATTGGTAAGGATTGCACAATTCATGCCAATGTTACAGTGCGTGAGCGGTGTATTTTGCACGATAGGGTCATCATACAACCTGGTGCTGTTATCGGCTCTTGTGGCTATGGATACACTACAGATCCCAAAACAGGGCGCCACACCAAACTCGATCAAATCGGCATCGTCATCCTTGAAGATGATGTCGAAATTGGAGCCAATACAACGATTGACCGTGCCCGCTTCAAAAACACTTTGATACGTAAAGGGACAAAAATCGATAACCTTGTCCAAATCGCCCATAATGTAGAACTCGGTGAAAATAATATTATCGTTTCTCAGTCGGGAATTGCAGGCTCAGCCAAACTCGGCAATAATGTTTTCCTAGGAGGACAGGCTGGGGTCGTTGGCCATGTGACGATCACAGACAATGTCAAGGTCGCCACCCGAGGCGGGGTCAGTAAATCGATTTCTGAACCTGGCATTTATGGAGGAGGCCCCGTTACAACGATGGCAGAGTTCAACAAACGGCAGGTCCAACTCCGAAAAATAGGAACCTATGTCAAGCAAATCGAAGAGCTTGAAAAAAGGATTGAAAAACTAGAAAAAAAATAACATTACTTTCATTTATAATACGATGGTAATATAATTAAGGAGTAAGCGCCACACCCCTTGTGAGGGAAAATGATTACCATTTACGACAAAACAGAGCATGACGAAGAGTTCAATGAGATTCAAGAGCCTCGTGAAGGTTGCTGGATTCATGTCGAAGACGCCACAACGAATGACATTAACCAAATCAGCAAACTCATTGATCTTGAATACACCGACATGTACGACTGTCTCGATCGTTATGAAATCCCTCGCGTCGAAAGAATCGATGAACACGTTTTAATCTTCACACGCCACCCCATCGAAGTCGAAGGCGGGCTCTACACCACCACCTTTACCATCAATGGTTCCTCCACTTCCACCACCTCCTTTTTGATATTTTGTATTTATTTGTTAAAAATAAAAAACCAAACCAATTTTGTAATTATTATTATTAGCACAATGTATTTTAAGATTGTGTTTTAATAGCTGAGTTCATGAATGTTTTTGAACCGGTGCTCCATATTCTTAAAGGTTTTACTCCAAAAAGGAAATAACTTACATAAATTTGTGCAGCCATCACATTGCATATATGTCCAAATCCAATAACAATTCTACCAGCCAGGACGATTGCAGAGTTAAATCCGTAGGCACTCATAAGATATCCAATAAAATAAAATGGAGATACCCTCAAAATGGTACCCTGTCGACCGAATTTGTTGGTAATAAGAAAAGCAAATATAGACCCAATTGTTGTACCAAGAGGTGTGCCACTGGCTAAGAACAAAAACAATCAACAGTATATAATGGTGGAAGAAATTCAAACGACTAAAAAAGTAGTCGTCTTTTAGATTAGAAGCACAGATATTGGGCCATAGATGTTGACATAAAAACGTAAACGAGCTCAGACACATAATGGAAAGGGGTTGGCCATGGTTGGAGGCACAATTGGGTAGACGTACGCTCTGGTAACTTAAAGGACGTTCTATTGCGAAAAATGTGCTTTGGGTTTTTCTACTGTCATCAACAATCAGTTTCGGGCATTATCAATTTCTTGCAAACAGAATATTTGAATGATCAGGCAAAAAATATCGTTGACGTTTTGCCTACCCTAAGGCAAGCACAAAGAGAAGGCCTTTAGCCCGAACCCATGAAGTCTCTAAGGTTTTTCACAACCATTCCAAAGACTTAAATAATCTTTAAAACAAATACAAACAATCGGAAGCTCATTCCAAGTTTCACAAATTTGCCAATTTCTAAAAGAAATATTTATCCTTCAATTGACTATAAACTAGCCCCGAATGTTAAGTAATAATGTTTAGCCTTATTTCCACGTACCATATCCATAGAAAACTGATAGAGCTTGCCAAAAGTTGGAAGTAAGGAAGGTTTTTGCAGCCCTACTTAAAAGTTATACTTCGTTTGAATATCTAGTAATTTCTGCTCGGTAGTATTTTGACCTTATGTGGGCCAAAGTGGTTGTTTTAAGGCACAAAAGAGCAAAAATTTACACCTTTCTGGGGTACAATCTCTTTTTTCTTTACAGAAAAGCAGCACTAGAATTTACAATTTCCCCTTGGAATGATTCCTTTCCCGATGTTTTATGATCACTGGTTCGACAAGGATCACCCCTAATTAAAAATAAATGAATAAATAAAATAATAAACATACAGAAAAACATACCTCTCTTTCAAAAATGATCGATTACCTCGCTTCCATGCTCATTGCCCATTTTCTTGTTCAGTGAATAATACCACGGTTAATCAGGATTTTAGTTCGGCTGATAGAGTGCTATCGAGTCTCAGTGAGTTTTTGACGCTACTACAGTCTTGTCACAAAAATTAGTACTTTAGCATCAACAAGGATAAACCCGTTGCAGGTGGAGCAAGCATTACTGGAAACAGTAGAAAACAAATTAAACCAGCAGAACGCCTTAAAAGCCGCATTACTCGTGCCTCTGTGGTGCATGCCCATGCTAGTCGCCTGGTATTGGGTGTTTCACAATGTCGGCCGTGCAGTGCCCATGGTTCTTCTACTCAGTGGTGTGTTGATCGGTTTGATTATCCGAATGCATGGCAGAGGATTTACGTCGCTGTTTTCATTATTGGCATTTCTAAGTCATTTGTTATTAGTGGTTGGGGGAACTCTGCTTGGCTTGCTCTTAGGTGAGGGTGAAACAATCATGGCGGTCCTATTGGTAGGGCTTTATATAGGCGGCGCGTGGGCGGCTACATTTCTGGCTCGCCTGCAAATACCGTTTCTGGAACAAAGAGCCTATTACCAATTGGCGGAAAAAAACCTTCATAGCAGTCATAAGCGCAAGCGCAATCGTTGGTTTGTTTCCATTCCAGTGCTTTGCGTTATGAGTACCGGTACCTTGTATCTGACAGTGATGGGCATAGCATCTTATGACCATTACCTGAATCAATTGGAACCCTATGTCGCGACGCAACAAAAGAAAGACGAATTAGAAAGACGGGCTATTGATGTCACTCCCGCCAGCCTTGAGAAAATATCTACTGAAAAAGCACTACTGCATGTCTATGCCTATAGCTGGGGTGAGCTAATTAATAATAAAGGTTATATCCTGCACCGATATCCTGTGTCGGATTACAAGGCGCAAACGATACTAAAATACCTAGTGAACGAGCGAAACGACCCTCGCGCTATGTTCTTATTAGGTATATTCACACTGGAGCAAAACGGACTAGGACTCATTCAACAGGCAGCCGATGAGGGGGATATCTACGCCAAAATTCACATAGCTGCTGATTATGCCTGCTATGATAAACCGGAAATTGCCCGCGATTTGCTCATACGCATGCTTAAGAGCACTCGAGACAAACGAGCATTGGCCAGAATCAATAGAATTCTTGCTGGCGGATTGTAAGCTTTCAGAAAAATGTAGGAAGAGGTCGGGGGAGGGTAGGAATTAATTAAAATATTTCTCTCTGTAGCTTAAAATGTTACATTCCCATGCCTACCGCCACAGAGGTGGATATTGCGAGGACGGGTATCATGGGCCCCACCAGAAATTTCTTTGGAGGGGTGGGGGAGGGTAAATGCTACCAGAAACTTTGTTTTTAACAATTTCAAATGATAATATTTCTCTTTTCTATTTATATTAAATATTTAAATGCATTTACACACATTTATATTAGGCATTTATCGATCGGAGAATCCTATTATAGTAGTTGTGATGGCTTCAGCCTTGTAGAAGCAAAAAAGCCAATTATAATTTCTATATGAACAACAATGCCCCGTTTCGTCCACCCAATATTCTGCAGTAGAAATATTAATAAGGTCTTTTTCAACAAATATAATATCCATCAAAAATTTTTAAATATACTCAAATTTTGTCCAAAATTTATATAGCAATCTAACATTTCAATTTTTAAGCAGAGAAACTAAAAAAGTAGCGTGGTTCTAATCAATTTCTAACTATTCATATATGCATTTCAACAGCAATAGACCATGGGTTTAAGGAGTCGGTACCCCAAAATTATATCTTGCTTAGGCATGGACATGATTTGGAAAACAATGAGAAATTAAATTAAAAAAAATACTTTTTTCAACTGAAAGTAAGGAGCATTTTGAAACCTATTTCATCAGAAATTATTCTTTATATAAGGTGGACTATCTCCTCCTTAGCTCCTTGCTCTTTACTCTGAAGTTTGACTTACTGAAACACAAGGACTATTGAATTGGAAAAATAAGGTTTTTTTTAAAAAAAAAAAAACTTTTTGGAAAAAAACCTTCCTTATTGAGCAAGGAGGTGGGGAGGGGATAGTCCCCCATATGTACAGAACGATTTTGTTTTAAGTTTTAAAGTTGTTCCTTACTTTTAATTTAAAAACCTTTTTGGTTTGTTTAATTACATTTCGCGAAACGGCATAGTCTTACGAACACGATACTTTTCTTAACGCAGAAAAAAACGCTCAACATTTCAACGCTCTCAGTCTGGTTTTTGATGGTTTGCAAAGCTTAGAGACAAACACTTGTTGAAAGTGTCAGCCTCGTAGAAGAAAAAAAAGCCAGTAATAATTTCCATATGAACAATAATGCCCCGTTTCGTCCAACCAGAATTCTATAGTCCAAGAAAAATATAACCGGAATTCCCTTTCCAATGAAGACTACCTGAACCCGCCCATTAGACAAGATTTTTGAATGCAGAAATAGCACCAAAACGTTCGGATGCTAGCACAGCTGTCAAATGGGGAACAGCTAGAGACAGAGACGATCCACTATCAGCTAGACATCATGGCCCTCTTGGAAGTGCGATGGCCAGGAAATGGAAAAGAAGTGCTCAGCGTTGGAAACACTTTAATCTTCAGCAGCCATGTTATATGACAAGAAACTATAGTGGTTGTAGTAATTTTAAAACCTGAGGCAAAATCCCTGAGTAACTAGAAACCCATGAGCAATCACATTATGACTGCTTGATTTAATGGGAAACATGCAAAAATGACCCTGGTTACATGCTATGCACTCACTAATGAACCCACAGACAATCAGAAAGAGATGTTCTACAATGAACTGACATCTGTCCTTAAAGATGTACCCAGACATGATATTCTGTGTCATTGGAGATTTCAAAATAAGGTTGGCAACAACAGAGATTATTATATCAATGTCCAGGGTAACCATGGTCTTGGAGAATACAACAAAAATGGAGAGTTGCTTATATAAATGGCTCAGTCTTTTGGCTTGGTTGTTGGCAAAATATACACAAGTACTCTTGGACATACAAAACCCAGATCAACCACCTTCTTACTGGTAAGAAGCAGCAGATGTTGCTATGTGATGTGCATGCATTTAGAGCCACTGATAACTTCTCTGACCATAGCCTATTGGCTGCAAAAATCAGAGTAAGGCTGTCAGCTCCAAGAAAGGTGAGGACAGCTAGGCAACAGTCCTATAACTGTGAAAAACTAAGTGACTTAAAAATTCAGTCACAGTCTATGTTAAAACTGACCAACAGATTTGAAACCCTGGATCTGCTGCAAAATCAAGTCCAGAGGCATCTTGGACTGCTATTAGGCAAACCTACAATGATACTACCTACAAAACGCTAGGTATGAAAAAGTCACCAAAGACTGAATGGATCTCCATCAAATCATGGAACCTGATTGAGAAGAGGGCTGAAAGGAAGAAATCTCTTCTTGCCGCCCTTTGCCCTAATGCAAGCCAGCCTCTTGAACTAGAGTATGCTTGATAAGGCTATAAAGAAGAGTGTCTGTGTTGATAAGTGCAATATCTTCGGTTTAATTTAATGGTTTAATGGAAACCCAAGGAAGCACGTATCCACATAATTTTCTTAAATAATTAGTTTTAGTGTTTTTTCAGTCTATGTTTTGTTTCTATATTTCTTCTTTTTTTTGTGTATATCACCATGGCCTAAATGGGCTTTCGTATGAAAAAATCTATCGATTTATCTATCTATCTATAAAGGATCCTACTCTTTGTTTTTCATTGAGGTGTTTTTCATAGAGGTATGTGCTCCAGAAAAGATACCTCTAGTTTCGCCCTAAAATAGCTTTATGCAAGATCACCTCCCATGAGTTGACATTTCTCAGACGCTTTGTTTCCTTCAAGGGGCTAACGGAAAAATATCACACACACTCGTACTTTTCTCTACGATCTGCAAAGTATTTATAGGATTTCTGGGTTCTTGATCGAGTTTTTTTTTATTTTTTCAAGTCGACCTGTGATTATTTGTGTGGTATTTTAGAAACGTATATAAAGCATCCTCCTGTTTTTCTTCCTGTTTCATTATTCCACTACTCCAGAAAAGATACCTCTAGTTTATCCCTAAAATAGCTTTATGCAGGATCACCTCACATGAGTTGACATTATTAAGACGACTTGCTTCCTTCGAGGAGCCAACGGAAGATTTTTGTTCAAGCATCAGTCGACCTTCTAGAACCGCATGAATTAATGAAAATAAAGTTGTTAGTTTTCTAAATAACTATATAAGTAATGAGTATTAATTATTTTCTCAGGATATACCTCTCTAAACCACCTATCAAGTCAGAAATCATCAATTCATTCAAAGAGGCTATTGACAAGGTTAGAAAAAAGTTGAAAAAACTTGGATATAGTGTAAACCTAAGAATAATGGTACCTCACATATAAAGTGGTTACGGGATACTTAACAACTCCATATATCCCACTTAGGACCGTCAGATGTCTAAAACCCTAGATGAGGCAGGATATTCCATCTTGCTGAAAAGTGTAATTAAAAGAGCACAAGTGCACTCTAGCGTCGGAGCCATAAGCCGGGAGTGCACTTACAAGTTCATTTCGTAAATGGTAAAAGTAGAAAAGCTTCGGTTTGAACTTGATGTTCTTAACGGATGATTCTAGTTAGCCTAATCAATTTACCTCTTTCAGGTTTATTCTACTTCAAGCTGAATTTAACAGGATTTTCTTTTTATTTATGAAAAACTTTTTCAACTGGTATAACGTACTCTTTGTACGATATATTTTGCAATAATCTATCCAATCCAACGCCTCTAGGCAATGACAAACCAGCATGGAGCAAGTTCCAATTGAATACTAAGAGTCCCAAAAGTTCTATCATTCGGCTAACACTCTTCCTCATCTATGTGAACGATCTCATACCGACTTTTTAACAACTCAATTGCCAATGCGTGATGTGGATTATGTCATACATTTTACTCTCAGACTTGGTCATCGTTCACATCTGATAAACAAGAAGAATTGGGAGCATTTGCAGATGACACTACTCTAGGTGCTGCGGCTCCGGATAAATTATCCCTTATTCTAAAGCTTCAAGCAATGACTGAGAAGATACTGAATTGGTTTAACGCAAATCAAAAAGCTTCAAATGTAAAAAAAGTCGTATCTTTTTATTTCTTCTCGTACAGGTGTGAGCTGCCCAACAATAACTGAGCCTCATACACCCAGTGGCTCCATAAGTCACCCCCCTGGATCGACATGTGCGATTCCTGAGAGTGCTTTTGGTTTTTTCCCCGGTTGCTTTGATGTTCTCATTAAAGTAACTCTAATAGCTTCTTTTAGCTTCCGTTTAAGTGGCATGCTCAGGTAAAAAGAGTGAAAATTTCCCGTGAACTTGGAAGCATCTGAAAATTAAATCAATATTTTCAGTTTCCTATCTCCTGTCTTTTATAATTCTTCTCTTTTACCTTTATAAACGTTAATGTTCGTAAGTGAAGATGTCTACATTTTCTTCTGTACTTGCTTCTGTTCACCATCTTCAGGAGAAAGCGCCAAGAGTCCTCCAGCCGACTACAAATACTAGTGTTGAAAAGATGAAGGATATTTGTTATATCTCGTCGACGGATCTTCGTTGGCACATTAATACTTGCATGGAGATTTCCCCGGTTGCTTTCTCGACTACTGAAACTAGTAAGGGAAGCAAATTTGTACACAGTTCGTAACTGGGAGGATGTGATGATTCTACCTACTTCCTCGGTTCGTCCAGACTTCGTTCTGGCCTTTACTGTGGGGCGTGCTTGGAACTTGGCTCCTGCTAAGATCCAGCAGTCACGAGCACATGGTTCCTTTAAGAGGCAGATGAAAAGTTTTTTATTAAAAGAAATATTAAATTAGTTTTAGTTGTTTTAAGATTTTTTGGATTTTTCGCAGTTTACCCTAGACATTGAAATTGACAATAAACTACCGTTTTTAATGTGTTAATTATTAGTAATAATGATTACCTGGATTTTACAGTGTCTCCTGTAGGCCTAATGAACAAAACAAGGCAACCTATTGTCAGTAGTCATCTGGGTATATTAGTTGATGAACAGATAAAGTTTAACCCAAACTGTTAAAGCAAAGTGTAGTCAGATTCTTAGTAGGCTATATTTAAGAGAACTTTCAATAGGCCTAGTTGTTCTTCCTCAATTGTTTCAAAGCTCTATAAAGGTTTAAGTCAGCCTAAGCTAGAGTTTGGCATGCGTATTTACAACCCAATTAATAAATATGACCAAGAAACTCTAGAATCAGTTCAGAGGTGTACAACTAAATTTGTCAAAGGTTTCTACAACATTCCAATTCCCTCCTGGCTTGAAAAATTGAATTTACCTTCACTGACCCACTTATCACCAAAAGAGAAGGGACGTGATTATTGCATTCAAACTGCATTTTAAAAACAAACACCAATGGTATTATAATGTATACTGGTATGTTTTTTTGTATTATTATTACAATCAGGATCAGCTTTTGGTGACGCAGGGATTACTTCTTTTTTCCAAAGCGACCCAGAGGCATTCCCAAGATCTTGCTTCGAAAAATTTGGTGCAAAGCGAAAAATTCGGTGCAACGAGCACAGAGAGTGGCCATCGTCTTCGTCATTTCTAGACTTTAATCTCACAAAAGGTCTAGTATATTTCTTCTAACCAAAAACACCTCAAGCAATTAAGGATCCAATTCAAGATACAATATTTCCTTTTCTTAGCAACGAGAGAGACTTAACTTTAAAACAAACTAGAATACATTAAGACCCTCAGATTTAAAAGCTTTCTTAGAATACTTTACATACTGTTTAAATAAGGTAACTACATATATTAGTTCATAATAGATAAATAATACGATTCAATATAAGTTATTATGCAGATAATTAATATTTAACTAAGAAAAACAATAACAATTTTATTACAAAAAAAAACTTTGGCTAAAGGAGCATTTGTTCTTTTAAAGTAAGAACATCCTGCTATATCACATTTAACCATGCTTGTGAGATTCCAAAACAGACGCAATTAGACTTTAATCAATTGAAATTCTATAAAATGATTAAATCAAAGCATTATGCATCCAAACTATTTCAAAATAAAACCAAAGCTAAAATAAGAAGCTAATTCTTATCACAGATAAAATATAGACGTTCATAGACAAGTATGGCGGGATTAATTACTATTGTCATAAGAAAATTTCGATGCCCACAGCGGTGAAATCTTTGCTGAAGAATTCCATGTCGATATCCCGCTTAAACGCATCGAACAAGCCAAACACGCCGCCAGTATGATTGGCCCCGGCTTATTCGAACGCTTCCCTTTACAGGGCAACACACAAGTCAGTGACCAAGATGCAACGGAATTGATCCTAAACCGCAGTTGGCGACCCGCTTTATCTTATGTCGGCGCCGATGGCCTGCCTGACATTCAATCGGCAGGCAATGTATTAAGGGCTGGCACCTCGTTAAAACTTTCCATGCGCCTGCCACCTACATGTGATGCGGAGAAGGCTTCAAAAAAATTAAAAAACCTTTTGGAGAACGACCCACCCTACGATGCTGAAGTTAAATTCATTCCGGACTGGGCTGCAGGTGGTTGGATGGCACCGGAAGTAGCGCCCTGGTTGGAACAAGCCTTGAATGAGGCTTCACTGAACTACTTTGGTAAAGATGCTGTACACATGGGCGAAGGTTGGTCCATTCCCTTTATGGGCATGTTGGGAGAGAAATATCCCAAGGCACAGTTTGTCATCACCGGTGTATTAGGCCCTGGCTCCAATGCCCACGGCCCCAATGAGTTCTTGCATATTCCAATGGCGAAGAAATTAACCGCTTGTATGGCAGAAGTGATCGCCAAACATCAACAGCGTTAATATCAGGTTCAAACCCTGTGTTTAAAAAACGGAAGTTTATCTTGCACGGACTTTACTGTTTGCTGAAACATTTGTCCCAGGGTGATTTATAACCTGTTCGCCTTCTTCCAGACCTGATAACACTTGAGCGGAAATGCCATTGCGCTTCCCAACTTCAACTGCTTTTAATTTGGCACGATCTTCACTGACGGCAAAAACAGCCCATCCATCGTTATAACGAAACAAAGCACTACTAGGAATTTGTAAAACGTCTTCACCTTCCCAAAGAATAAATACCGTTTCCATACGATAACCGTCTCCAAGACGTTGCCAATCCTCTTTTGGAGAGGTGATATCCACAATCACTAACACACGTTGCTCTTCAACACCCAATGCAGAAACTTTAGTAAATCCAACAGGCTCAATCGTGCGCACAGCACCTTTAAGTGCAATATCACCGCCCCAACGTTCAAACCGAACTTTGGTTCCAGGTACTATTTTAATGGCATCACGGGATAAGACGTCGACTTCAACCTCCAGTGACAAAGGATCTCCTATACCCCGCGAAACACGCGCGCCTTCAAAAGCCAGTAGATTCAAGACTCTGCCAGAAGCCCGACTACTAACAACTGCGCGTCGACTCGGAATCGCCTCCACCCGCCCCAACACGAAGAGTGTTTCCTCGAACTCGCCCACCCCAACCGGAGCGGTCTTCAGGCCGAGATTCGCCGCACTCGTTTCATCCAACAAAACGCGGCTCGCTGCGGAACCATTAAGCGGGCCGACAAGCAAAGCCAAACAGGCCCAACCCGTTGACCACCTCGACACGCCTCCCATCCAATCAAACCCTCTCATTGTTTTACCTCTTCGTCGAATTGCCCGGTCGCGGTTTCATAATCCACCCGCGCCAAATAATAATCCCGTAATGCATCCAAACGAGTTACCTCCAAAGAGACCCGCTGTCGCCGAGCCCGGAGGACATCCGACACCGGCACTAACCCGTTTTCGTATGCCTCAAGAACCTGCTCAGCGTGGCGTTTCGCCTCCGGCAGCAACTCCTCTTCAATCTCCCGGGCGTGCCGTGCCAAGGTCCGCATGGTCGCCCAAGCACTCGCAACATGATTGCGTATCTCATTGGCAAGCGCCTCCGCACTCACTTCCAAACGAGCGGCCTTGGCCGTCTTTTCCGCAATGGGCCCCGCATTCCGGTTCCACAGCGGCAACGGAACACTTAACCTCACTCCGATGCGTTGTTCTCGCTCGATCCCGACGGGATGATCTTCCTCCCGACGATCCTGGGCAAACACCCCCAAGGTCACATCCTGCCAGCGACGCGCCCGTTCCAGGTCCGCTTCCACCGTCGCCGACTCCGCGAGCACGAGTGCCGCGCGGTAGTCGGGTCGTAGCGTCAAGTCCAACATCGGTTGCTCCGGTTCGGCAACCACCCTCAAATCGCCCACGACCTCCACAGGTTCCTCCGGAGCCAAACCCAATAGGCTCCGTAAGTTCGCCAAAAGCGGCACCCGTTGGTGGGTCAGATGATGAATCTCCAGCTCCAGTTTGGTCGCCTCCAGACGGGCGTGTCCCGCTTCCAGCAAGGAGCCTTCGCCTTGATTCCCTGCGGCCGTCGCGTAATCCGTCAAATCGGTCGCCAACTCATACTCCTGTTCCCGCAGCTTTCGCTGGGCATCCAAGGCCAACACGGAAACTAGCAGGATCTTGGCTTCGGCAATGAGGCCCCGCTCCCGATCCGCCACCTCGTAGCTCATCTTCTCCACCTTCATTCGGCGGGGGTGTCTCATCACCTTCACCGCCTTCACTAGGGCAGTCAAACCTTTTGGCAAAATCAAACAATCGCCTCAGGTGCCAATCTCCTGTTTTCTCGATATGATTGTGAATTGAGGTTGCGAGCCGTTCTGTTCCGGTGCCGGTACATTTGTTCAAGAGATAGAAATTTATAAAATTGTAGAAGCCTTTACTCGGATCACCAACTTCAGTAATCAACACTTGAGCTTCTAGCGTCTTTTGATAGGCTTGGGTCTCTTTACCAGTCAAGAATAAATAAAAAGCAATATCAATGAGGGTATTTGCCATTTGATGCCGATTATTTGCAGACTTTTGGGCTGTATACCCATTGATGCTGTGTTTTAAGGCTTCCTCGTATGCACCTAGTTGAAAAGCAAGCTCTGCCTGGAAATGAAGTACTTCTCCCTTGTTTAAATCAGCTTGTTCAACCATGAGGTAGGCTTGGTCGATATAGAATTGGGCATCTGCTGGATTGCCCATGTTTAGGGAGAGTTGGGCAAAAGAACAATACCCTTTATAAAGATTAGCAGGCCGGTCTAAGCGTTCATAAATTTCAATGGCAGATTCCAAGTGATCTCGAGCATCTAACAGGCGACCAATCCGCATATAGATTTTGGCTAATAAAAAGAAGGTATTGCCGACAGTAATTTCTGGTGTGTCGGTATTTCGAAGAATCTCTTGGGCACCGGTCTCGGCGATTTCGTAATTACCAAGAGCATATTCAGACCAGGCTTTTCCAAAACTCGCTACGGGATCGTCCTTTTTCCCCGTTAATATCGAGGTGTAATAGGAAAGTGACGCTTGAGCACCTTTTTCTTTGAAGATTTGTACTCCCTCAGGATAGAAGGACACCATCATGCCAAACGACACCATACTGAATCCAAGGAGGCCGAGAACTACGAGGCGTTTTTTACCCAAAAACAATGTCGTCAATTTTTTTAGGAAATGAGCGGTTCGAGGAGTAGTTTTAAAATGGTGTGCTTTTTCGTCATGGGTCATGAGATAGCGTTCGTGAATGCTCCATTCTTCGGCTGAGAAATAGGAGCGATCTAAGATAGTTTTCCAACGCCAGCCGTACCACCCTTTAATAGGACGACCACAATCATCGATGACAAAGCCATCTTCAGTATCTGGTAAATGGCGTTTCCGTAAATTTTGGAGAGCGGAAAAACGTTCGTAAAAAAGTTCTAATTGCCTTTCTAAGTAACCAAAAAATTAGAGGGTTACTAGGCCTCCTCCCCCACTCTTTTTTCTCAAAATAGTCAAATCAAAAATATGAGAAAGCTATTTAGCGAAAAAATAAATTAATGCGCAAATTTCGTTTTAATTATTCATGTGCGGAATGCCAAAAAAAACACATACATTAATTCAAAACCATACAAAAATTAAATGAAAAAAATAAGTTTTTTTAACTGAAAGTAATGAGCGACATTAAAGCTTAAAACGAACAGGAATTTCTTCGAATATGAAACGGGCTGTTTCCTCCTCAGCACTCCGCTTTTTACGCTAAAGTTTTTTACTGTTTTAAAAAGTAGATTTGAGAGACAGAGTAAAACTTTAGTGTAAAGAGCGGAGCGCTGAGGAGGGAACAACCCCTTTCATTTACGGAATAATTTCTGTTCGTCTTAAGCTTAAATATCGCCCCCTACGTTCAGTTAAAACAACTTGTTTTTTATTTTATTTAATATATCAGTTAGGATTGGTTTTCTTTTGGTACGTTTATGACGATTTAATGGTCGATTTTAAATATCTTCACTGAACTATTTAAAATTATACTCATACAAAATCACTACCCTATTCCATATTTTTGTCTTTGGATTTTAAAATGCAACGATCATATTTTAACACTCCAATTGTGCCACGGATGGTTTAACTAATTTGTATCCAAAGAGGTGTTTTTCCGCAAACAGTAGTTTTTGTGTTTTCTATCAGTTAGGATTGGTATTCTTTTGGTAAGTTTATGACGGTTTACTGATTGATTTTAAATATCTTCACTGAACTGTAAATACCCCGGCCCTTGCCGGGGGTTTAAAGGTCAACTGGCAACCCCAGAGGAATAGTTACTTGATCTTTGCATTATTTTAAACAATATGACCAATTCGACATTTTCATTGAATGCCTTTGGGAGTAAAGGTGCTGGAGGGGAACGGTTGCCCTCTAATCACCTTTGAGTCTTACAAAGGGTACTAGAACTGTTAATTTACACTTGACTTAGCCCCCTCCAAATTTTATACGACAACCCCTTCCATATCCACAGCCTCTTGGAAAAAAGTAAATAGTTAATAAATTGAAGTCTTATGGCCCATTATTAATGTTAGTTTCTTTTTTATATTTTCGTTTGTTGCGCTGAGGACGGTCTCTGGACATAACACCACATGGTTCTGTTATCCAACACGTTTGATTTCTTCGTTTTGACTTCCATTATTTTCTTTGCTGGAAACAGAAAGATTTCACGCTCATTACAGTTCCCTTTTATTAGTCTCCAAGCAAGACATCTGTTAAAAATTGGGGGGCTGACAAGCAAGGGTCATTTCAGTCCACGCAATCAATCAAAATGACCTGTACACAGTAATCTATCAGTTACGGGCCTTGGAATTCTATTTCTATGGTTGGGGTAGGAAGTTGAATTTCAATAATTTATCACCCAACCTTGCTTGACAGGCTTTACGATTATCGTGGCAAGACAGGTCAAATAAACAGAGGCACTATTTTAGAATTCTCAATGTTTTGATTAGAATCCTCCCTAAGTTTTATTGCATATGCAGGCACTTTATGATTCTTAATTGTGGAAATTGTTTATTGACGAATTGTTTTATTTTGAACCATTAAAAAAGAAATACGTTTTCTCAGCTGAAAGTAAGAAGCGACATTAAAACTTAAAGCTAAAAAAATTATTCCGTATTATTAATTAACTATTAATTAATTAAGGGAGCTGCCCCTTTCTGCATCCTCACTTGTTACGCTGAAATTTTTTGGTGATTTCAAAAAGCTTCTTATTCCAGTTAAACTACCCTTGTGTTTCAGGAGTTGTTCCGAAAGAAAAAGGCCAAAAAGCCAAACCTTAGTGTAGGAGGATTGAGGGAAGGGCAATCCCGTCATTTACGGAATAATTTCCGTCCGTTTAAAGTTTTGAAGTTGCTCCTTACTTTCAGTTGAAAAAAATGTAATTTTGTCTTATTTCTGATCGTTTTTCAGATCACACCGGAAAATCTGCATCCACTATCCGTCAAGAATTTTCCCCAGAGACCCCCCCCCACAAAAAAAAACAAAATTCTCCCACGATCTCTTGTCATTTGGGGGGGGGGGGTGTTTTCTCTCTTGATCGAAAATCGTTTCGAAAAAGCGTCCCAGTTTTGTCATCCACGGTGACTCTTTTTTCTCTTTTATAATTTTTTCTCGGGAATAGAAAAAATGCTTTTAAAAATCAAGCAGGGACCTTTTCATCAATTATCCATCCAATTCTGGACACACACCTTGACCAGGCCTAGTAATTTATGCCCAATTTAATGGTTCTAAGCTTTTTAGGATAAGAACACTCATCTCCTGTTGTAAAACCATTTCCAAAATTAATTGTTTTCACGTCGAGCCGCGTGAGATCGTCGTAGAGAGAATTGGCTGCCAGCCTTCCCGACGCTTCGGTAACTCCACCGGCTTCGAAGACAAAACTCCGCCCGAGGTTCAATCCCCTCAGGTGGTCGAGCGCGAACACCTCCTCCGGCAGCCGCGTCAATCCCAAACGACCGAGGTCCAAGAATCCGGTCGGCTCGGCGGCTTCGGCGGCAATCCTTTGCCGTGCGATGTCCAGCCCGTTCATGTGGTTCAGGTTAGACCATTGAATGTTCCATCGTTCAATCGCCGTCTGGTGGCAGGGCGATTCGGCATCACACTCCGGTTCGACGCCCGTTTCAGGGCCGACTGAGTGCCGATGTGGCGTTTCACGGCGGTTTTGAAGGTCTTGTTCTCACGACCCACCCCAAATGTCATTCGCCGGCTCGACCGGCGAATCCACTGCCGCTGCCGGTGGACCCGCCGGTCAGGCCGGCGAGTCACTGGAGTAGAGGGGAACCGGCGGATGTCTAAAGGGGAAGGTAGAGGGTCTTGTTCTCGTTGAGGAGCCTTTAACCCGACCGCAGGTACTTGATCGCCGCGTCCCGCTCGAACAGGTAGAGCATAACCCGCAGCGCCTCGCCGCGCGCGCCTTTGAGCTCCGGGTCGCGCTCGATGATGATGCGGGCGTCGTCCCGGGCGGCGGCCAGCAGCTCGCCGTGGGCCGCCAGATCGGCCAGGCGGAATTCGGGCAGGCCGCTCTGCCGGGTGCCCAGCAGCTCGCCTGCCCCTCGAAGACGCAGATCTTCTTCCGCAATACGAAAGCCGTCGTCGGTCTCGCGCATGATCTTGATGCGGGCCCGGGCGGTCTCGCCCAGCGGCGCCTGGTAGAGGAGGAGGCAGGCGGACTGCTCGGCGCCGCGGCCGATGCGCCCGCGCAGCTGATGGAGCTGTGCCAGTCCGAAGCGCTCGGCGTGCTCGATCACCATGACCGTGGCTTGGGGCACGTCGACACCCACCTCGATCACGGTGGTGGCCACCAGCAGATCCACATCGCCTTGGGCGAAGGCCGCCATGGTGGCGTCCTTTTCGGCCGCCTTCATGCGCCCGTGCACCAGCCCGACACGGGCGCCGAAGCGTTGCTTCAAGTCGTCGAGGCGTTGCTCGGCGGCGGCCAGGTCCAGCTTTTCCGACTCTTCCACCAGGGGGCAGACCCAATAGACCTTGGAGCCCCGCGCCAGCCTTACCTGTAAGTTTTTTCTACTCCTTAGATTTCTCAACAGCCAAGTTTTTTTTCCGTGCTCATAGAAGTAAATAAGGCATCATGAATAAATCGTTCAGCTGACGAGAAAGATCCGACGGCCATTGCATACTTAGTTTTATTTTTCTTTGTAATCACGTTTCACCTTACCTAGGCCTACTTTAGATTATAAAAGTAGCCTATGTAAAGGATGATTTTCCTATACCTTCCCAGTTTGTGATGTAGTCTGAATCTATTAAAAAAAAATGTCTAGAGGCCTAATATTAAAAGCAAAGATAAGACAATTTGGCAACTAAGCAAAGTCTCCATGAATGCTGGAAATTTACTAATTATTGTTCTACTTAATAAATGTGAAAGCAGCATTCACTTTGATCTTCACCTAAACCAAATACAGTAGTTTAGTATTTGAATAAATTCATTTGAAAAATATTGGCGATATACGAAATTAAATAAGACATATGCTATACATGAAAATATACAAGTATCACAGAACAATCACAAATTCAGTATCACACTGAATCAAGGCACACTGGAAGACTTCGAGATCTTGGGAGTGGTACTATATTAGCTGTTCTTTACCAGGGTCTCCAGATCGAAGAACTAGATGAGGAGAGAGGCGAATCTAGTCGTTCTGGGATGGGACTTAGGGTGCCTTCACATTGTTCTGATAAACTACCATAACCACTAGAGGCGTGACTTGATGGCCTCATTACGTTAGAATTAACAAATAGAGGTGATTCTGGATACTGTTCATAGGTTGTGGTATTTAATGTATTTAAAGTATGTCCAAGGTGAGAGAGAAGTCGGGTTCCGAGGGAAATATCAACACCGGGAGTAGCGGCAAGGAACACAGACACTTCGCGAGCAGCAGTGGTGAAGCCAGCGCGGAATCGGTCAGTTGCTGTCATGGGGTTTGCACGAATTCTGTTTTCCCTTCTTAATTTTTGAAGGTGGTTCACTGTAAGTTCTAAAATATCTGCCTTTTCAAGGCGTGTCACATTTTCACCTTCTGTAACTACGGCCTCAGCCATTAAGTCCTTCAACTCATCTAAACACCGATTGATACGAGCTCTTCTTTGTCGTTCGAGCATCGGTCTCGTAACCTTTTTATATTGCACTGTTCTTGATATCGGTATATCCTGAGTGGATAAATCCAAGGCAGTAGAATAATGTGGAGCCATTTTTACAGGAACGTGTGGATCACATAGCCGCCGGCACCCATCAGCGTGACGCACTCCGCCGCCGCCGACGACGTGTCGATGAAATAAAGGCCGTTGCCGCTGGCCGGCGCTTCGGCCGGATCCAGGATGTCGATGTATTTGGATGTCCGGCCGATCTTCTCCAGGTTGCCGAGGGCCTTTTCCTCGATCGTCGTCAGGCCGCCTTCGATGTTGCCTTTCGTCGGCTGACTCTCCGACAGATCGTCGACCTTGTTCGCCTCGATGACGTCGTCCTGATAGGCCTTCCACATCGCATACCAGCGCTCGCCGACTTCATCGTTGGCGGCACGCGCCTTGCAGATATGCTCGGCGCCCGTGATCTCGGATGTTTCGCCAAAACAGCCGTAAATGCCTTCCGGCAGCAGCTTGTCGTACATGTTGCCGACCGTGGGACATGACCCCAAACCGGTCGTCGTGTCGCTTTCGCCGCATTTGGTCGACACCCACAGTTCCGACACCGAGCACTCCTCGCGCTGCAGTTCGGTCGCGTAGTGGACAAATTCCTTGGCCTTGCGGGACGCGTCCTGGATCGTCTTCAGGTCGCCATTCTGTTCGATCGAAAAACCGGCCACCGGTTTGCCGATTGCCGCAATTCCCTCGACGATCCGGCCGGTCCAGCCGGGCTCGATGCCGATGACCACCACCGCGGCGACATTCGGATTGGCGCCGGTGCCGATCATCGTGCGGAAATGCAGATCAAGGTCGGCACCGAACTGCAGCCGCCCGTAAGCGTGCGGCAGCGGCAATGTGCCCTTGATGTTGTTGCCGACCGCTTCGACCGCGGCATTGGAGATATCGTCAACCGGCAGGATGACGACATGGTTGCGCACGCCGACCCGCCCGTTATCGCGGCGATAGCCCTTGAAAGTCAGATTGGAATACTTGCCGGCCATCGGGTCCGCTCCTACCAGCGTTTGGTCTTCAGGTTGTGGACATGCACATGGCCGCCCTTTTTCGCGGCCGCAACGAACCGGCCGATGTCCTCACCGTACTTTACGGCGGTATCGCCCTCGCCCAGTTCAGCCAACGCGATCTTGTGGCCAATCGGCACGTCGTCGATCGCCTTTAGCTCGAAGCTGGAATTGTCAGATGTCACGACACACAGCATCTCCGTGCCAGCCTTGAGGTCTTCAACAACCACAACCCCGACATTGTCGCCATGGTCGTGCACAAGCCCTGGATAATTATCCACGTGGGAAATCCCACCAGTAGATAAGCCTCCCACCTCTGGAAAAATGAATGCGTACTTCCCAACAACAAATATTATACGTAAACAATGAACAAACTTTCTAATTTAAAGACCTTTCCCCAGGGGCTGTGGTAGGGTCATGGAATATCTAAAGGTTTAGTTGATTGGACTTTGAACTATTCTGAAAAAAATGGCTATCTTGAAATTTTGATCGGATTATTTGGAGGAAAAAGGGACGTGGGAGGGGGCCTAGTTGCCCTACAGTTTTTGCAGTCACTTAAAAAGATCACTATAAATTTTAATCCATTTCAAAAAGCCCTCTCATACTTTTCTAGGGCCACTTGATCAATACGATCTTCCCTGAGGGAAAAAACAAATCAGCACCCATCCGTGACCGTTCTTCCGGCAAAAAATACAAGATTCTACATTTTCCAGATAGGCGCTTGAAACGTCTACAGTAGGGTTCTCTGATACGGTGAATCCGATGGTGTAGTTTTTAACGAGATTCTATGACTTTTAAGGGGTGCTTCCTCCTTTTTCCAAAAATCAGGAAATTTTTCTCAGGCTCGTAACCTTCGATGGGTAAGGTTAAAACTTAATGAAACCTATGTATCTGTAATCAGCATAATAATCTGATTTTTTTATACATCTATTGGTATCAAAATTTGTTTTTAGAGTTTCGGTTACTATTGAACTGGGTCGCTCCTTTCTTACAGTTCGTTACCACGAACTGTTATGATAATGCATTGGCTAGTTTTCTCATGCGGCAAAAGACGAGTAGGTTTTAACAATGTGACTATTTGTCCAAGGAATATTTGGAACACGGAATCTTTAGGCTATCGTTTCTTTGTTTTTTGTTTTTGAGCTTTCAACACACAGTTTAATATGTTTCTAAAACAAAATATGTTTTAAATATGTTTCAAAATGTCATATTTGGTTTTAGAATAGCATTAAACAACAACTTTGCCTTTTTTATTTGTCGTTGTTAGCTTTTACGAAAAAAATATAATTTGTTTTCGTTTTCCCTACAATTGTTGCTTGTCTTAGAAAATCTTAACGAAGACTAATGGATTTAGTTCTGATAGCTCAAGTTCAGAGGCTTATGACTCACAAACTATTCTTCAGTTCTTGTGTTATTCCAGTTTTAAAGTTAATCTTTAATGTATTTAAATTTGGAAAATTAGTATTTACTGGTAATTTGGTGTATTTTAAATACATAAAAGAGCCTGAGAAGTTGTTTTAAGTTCATACCTCTATTCCTTCCCCTATCCAAAACTTTGGAGCATTTCAATGGCCATAAAACAAAGAGGATACGCAAAGAGGCAAAAAGTCCACGAATCGGAACTCAAAACAAGCAAAATTTTACTTGAGTAGGGCTAATAACCACCATGCCTACTTAAGACCAGAACATAATTTGCGCTTTACTGTAAAAAAAAGAAGAAGAAAGAAAAAAATGACTGTGGATCATTCGTTTAATTGACATGTACTGATACATATTCCTTAAAGTTTTGATAATTTTTTATTGATGAAAGTAAGAGAAGTGAAAACATTTAAAACGTTTTTCGTTTTCAGTAAGAGCAAATTATGTTCTGGTCTTGAGTAGCCATGGTGATTATTAGCCCTTCTTAAATAAATTTTTGCTTGTTTTGAGGTTGATTTGGCTTTTTTCTTGCAATTTCTGTTCGTTTTGAATTTCATTTATTTATTGATAATGATTTGTGGTAGTTTTATGATTGGAAGATTATTTGGCTTTATTTCAGCTCATTCTTGTCTTAATGGAGCTCTTTACTTTTCTTTGAAAAAATCGTTTTGTGGAAAAAGTTTTTTTTAATTAATTTCTGTTCGTTTTTCATTGACATACTCTTTTTCATGAAAAAAAATAATATTTTACATCTTTTCATTTTTCGAATTTTCATTTAAAAGGCTACCTTTCTCAGCCATAAACTTGCCCTTTTAGATCAGTTTTATTTTATAGTCCGTCCAATATATTCAAAAACCAAATGAATACGTGAATGGAATACATAGAAATTGAAACACATATTTTTGAATTTCTTTCTTAAATGAATTATACCAACACCAAGAAGGGTTACTGAAATGTAAACTGGAATTTTTGTTTTAAAAGGCTGCTTTTCTCAGGCATAAATTTACCCTTTTCAATTGGTTCTATTTTGACAATTCGGTAAATATATTCAAAAACGCATTGAAAACATGAATGGAACACATAAAAATTGAAGCATACATTTTTAAATTTCCTTTTATTTTCTTTTGATTACTTTTACTCCCAAATTTTGTCAATTTATGGACTACAAATGACACTGCAAAAATAAAACATCAAAATTTTTTCTTTGTACTTAATCTATCCTTCAACAGCAGACTGTTCAGCAATCATCAGCAAGTCCGAAACTCTTGCTCGAGAATACTACCTATTTAAAAGAGATGATTGACTTACTCTAAAGGCACTGAGGGAATTTACTCATCAGACCAGAATCAAATAGCTAGGGATTGTTTTTCCACTTCTTTCGTGATTGGATTATAAATGGGCTTTAATTCTACGTACAAATAAAATGTAAAATGACATCAATCAATTCAATCAATTTAATTTATTAATTTGAAAAAAACATGATCATATTGAACAAAATATATTACATAGAATATAAGATTTTTTCGTAAAATTTTGGATTAAGGACTTTTCTTGTAAACTGGTAGGTTTAGGTAAATGGGACTCATAAAAATGGACCCAGAGTCTTAATGACCCTGTGAGAAGGTATTTGAAGTACCAATATCCATTCCTTTCAGCTCCAAAGGGCACTGGCCTTTGATGACTTTTTGCAATCTTTGTGCTATAAAGCCCTTAATATGGCTTAAAACTTTACTGAAATAGCAGAAAATTCTTTCTGAAAAACTAAAGCCAATGAAAAAGACATTGAAAGTTCAAAATTCCTATGAGACATTTTTCGTCAGATTTCAAATGGGCTACCTGTCATGAATGTGACCCTAAAAATAAGAAAAGTGTTGATATAGTAGCTTGGCAATACTATACCAGAGTATAGTTTTGACTCTGGATTCATTCCTGAAAGCTTTGTACCCCTAACTAAGCTACTTTCATAGCTTCTAGCTCAAAAATGTTTAGGTGAATCAGAGAGAAAGCATTTTTGAATTCATTAAATTTAATGTTACCAATCAAAAGTCTCCGAGCCTGACAACATATGATTGGTTTTCCAAAAAAAGAGGAAATATCCTCAAAAGGTCAAGCGATGCTAATGGAAATTACGCCATCAGATTCAGCGTGTCAGAGAACCCTACTGTTCAAGTTTCTAGTTCCTATGCACCGAAATGTGGAATTCTGTATTTTGTTTTGCCAGAAGAAAGATCACTTTTTCGTCTTCATTTGTTGTTGTTTTTCCCCAGAGATTATCGTATCGAATTAGTGGTCCTGGAAGGTCGGAAGGAGGTCCATTTGAACAGAAACTTGAAGTTCTAGCACCCTTTTGAGTGACCTGAAGGTTTGGATGGCAACTAGCCTCCTTCCCACGCCCCTTTTTTCCCCAAAGACATTCGATCATTATTTGGAGGTACCCATTTGATTCAGATTATTTGAAAGTTTCAGGATCCTCATGAAGTCAAACATGGCGCCGGTTATTGTGACACAATGATTCAAGGCCTTACAATGTGAAAGAAATACAATTATTTCTCTCTCTTCCTAGAAGTTTGTTTTTTTTTGAAAGCCCCTTCCCAACCCGTAATCCACACCTATATAAGGTGAGAAAGAGGCTAAGGTTCCAATTATATTGTTCCAAGGCCATCCCCCTGAAAACTCTGAGATTTAAGCCCTTTCAAGTCCTTTGCTTATATCTTTCTCCCCCTCCTCCCTCCATTCCCAAACTTTCGCTGGGTGTACTTGTTATGGTTGCAGCGTTAGCTGCAATCTAGTTAATGATGAACTATGGCCCATAATAACCAACAAAAAAAAAGCGTGTCGGAAAACTGGCAAGTGAGAAAAAATTTCCATTTTGTAGCTGATTCTGGAGTGGCAACTAGTATCTTGATTAGTCTAAGTAGTAAAATGTTATTTTGAAAACAAGTTGATGGGATATTTTGAAAAATTCTGAAACCCCTAAAAAACTGTGTCGGATCGAAACAAAAGTAAACCATTAGAATTGCTAGAAGCCTACAGGTTCTACGTGATATCCTTGACTAGGATGAAGCAACCGCTGCAGCCACGACAGGTTGCTAAGATCCTTTAAATTTTAAAGGATGCAACGTAGAACGAAACAACGTAGCGTATCTTTCCACGTTTTAGCGTTCAATATATTTCGATTAAACTACAGAATTCACACTTTTATAAGAAAAAGTCTATTTCTCTGTTTCCACTCCCGCCAAATCTATTTATTATACGGTTGATCTCGACCTAAAATTTCGATGAATGTTTATATTGGCTAGTCCTCTCAGTCTAGAATCCTGTCAGTTTAGAGCACTTCGTTAGTATATCCTCTTCTATTCATACTAAAATATTCGAATAAAGACCAAAATTGTCAGAAATGTCAGAAATCGTCAGCATGTAGGTATTTGATTCAAATTAAATTTGTGAGTCGAAACACTCCTTAAAAAACAAATAATTATGTGTTTGTTATTTGTGCATTTGATAGTTATAGATTGGCGATTTAAATTCTCAGGGTTTCAAGCTGTGGTAGATTTCAAATTTTTTTTTTTTAATTTTGAGATTTTCAGATATTCAATTTATACGTTTAAATCTCGATACGTCTGTTGAGCACAAAAAGTGAAATTTGAAATTTGATTCAAATTTAGCATTAAGACACTTCGTGATATTGAACGTGTACTTTACTTTGAATCATACGTGGTTACAGAGCCAGGTATGACTACGCTTGAGCGCAGCCAACTTCTTAACGAAGAAGAATACTTGGATGCACTTGAAGAGCACGGTGACGAGTTTGAAGCGAAGATGGGTGCTGAGGCAGTATTCGATCTTCTAACAGTACTTGACGTAGACGCAGATGTTGCGGCTATGCGTGAAGAGCTGCCTTCAATCAATTCTGAAACCAAGCGTAAGAAGATTACTAAGCGTCTGAAATTGCTTGAGTCATTCCAACAGTCTGGCAACAAGCCAGAGTGGATGATTATGACGGTACTTCCGGTATTACCACCAGATTTGCGTCCACTAGTACCACTAGATGGTGGTCGTTTCGCAACCTCTGATTTGAACGACCTTTACCGTCGTGTTATTAACCGTAATAACCGTTTGAAGCGTCTTCTAGACTTGGCGGCACCAGATATTATCGTACGCAACGAAAAGCGTATGTTACAAGAAGCTGTTGATGCGCTACTTGATAACGGTCGTCGTGGTCGTGCGATCACAGGTTCTAACAAGCGTCCTCTTAAATCTTTGGCAGATATGATCAAAGGTAAACAAGGTCGTTTCCGTCAAAACCTATTAGGTAAGCGTGTTGA
>JAAAKM020073195.1:106549241-106702387 GCA_010016025.2 Alatinidae sp. Z8VKAUB7J3 | reverse complement strand
TCACAGTTGGTCCAACTCTTCGCTTACATCAATGTGGTCTTCCTAAGAAGATGGCATTAGAGCTATTCAAGCCATTTATCTACGGCAAGTTAGAAGGTCGTGGTTTGGCGACTACCATCAAAGCTGCGAAGAAGATGGTAGAAAGAGAAGCGCCAGAAGTATGGGATATCCTAGACGAAGTTATCCGTGAGCACCCGGTTCTACTAAACCGTGCTCCTACACTTCACAGATTGGGTATCCAAGCGTTTGAACCAATTCTAATCGAAGGTAAAGCGATACAGTTGCACCCACTTGTTTGTGCGGCTTATAACGCTGACTTCGATGGTGACCAAATGGCTGTTCACGTACCGTTGACAATCGAAGCTCAGTTAGAGTCTCGTGCGTTGATGATGTCAACCAACAACATTTTGTCACCAGCAAACGGTGAACCTATTATCGTACCTTCGCAAGACGTTGTACTTGGTCTTTACTACATGACCAAAGAGCGTGTTAATGCGACAGGTGAAGGCATGGTATTTAAAAACCCTGCCGAAGCGGAAAAAGCATGGGTTTGCCAAATGGAGACTTTTGACACTTTATTCTGCTATAAAAGGTCACACAATTGCAATATCTGAGGAGGTAGGCCATCTGCTCGTCGGTGAGCGCGGCGCCGCCGGGCAGCTTCTGGATGAGCGCCTTCATGTCGCCCATCTTGAGGACCGACTGGAACTGGTCCTTCATGTCGTCCAGCGTGAAGCGGTCCATGAGCATGCGCTCGACCTGCTCCTGCGCCTTCTCCTGGTCGATGACGTCCTGCGCCTGCTCGACGAGGCTGACGACGTCGCCCATGCCGAGGATGCGCTGGGCCATGCGCTCGGGGACGAACTCTTCGAGCTGGTCGAGCTTCTCGCCGACACCCGCGTAGCGGATTGGCTTGCCCGTGACCTCGCGGATGGCGAGCGCCGCACCACCGCGCGCATCGCCGTCGGTCTTCGTGAGGACGATGCCCGAGACGTCGAGGCGCTGGTTGAACTCGGCGGCCGACGTGACGGCGTCCTGACCGAGCATCGAGTCGACGACGAGCCAGATCTCCTGCGGATCGGTCTTGTCGCGGATGTCCTCGAGCTCGTCCATGAGCTGGTCGTCGATGTGCAGACGACCGGCGGTATCGAGGAGCACGACGTCGCAGCCCTGATCGATGGCGGCCTTGATGCCGCGGCGGCAGATCTTCGGCGGACGTCCGCCCTCCTCCGCGTACACGGGCACGTCGAGCTGGCGACCGAGCACGCGCAGCTGCTCGATGGCGGCCGGGCGCTGCACGTCGGCGGCGACGAGCATGGGCTTCTTGCTCTCGCGCTTCATGAGCCAGCGCGCGAGCTTCGCCGTCGTGGTCGTCTTGCCCGTTCCCTGCAGACCGACCATCATGATCACGGTCGGGCCGCGGTCGTTCCACCGGATGCGCGTCGCCTCGCCGCCGAGCAGCGTGGTGATCTCGTCCTGGACGATCTTGACGAACTGCTCGTGGGGCTTGACGCCGCGGATGGCCTCGATGCCGAGGGCCTTCTCGCGCACGCGCTCGACGAAGCTGCGGACGACCTTGAGGTTGACGTCCGCCTCGAGGAGCGCCTTGCGCACCTCCTTGATGCCCGCCTCGATGTTCTTCTCGGTCAGCTGGCCGCTCCGGCCGAGGCCGGAGAAGATGCCGGAGAAGCGTTGGGCGAGGGCTTCGAACACGTAGGAGTTCCCGGGGTGGACGCAGGGGTGCCGTCGGGTGCAATACTGAAAATAAAAATTGAATTATTGGGAAAACTGCTGAGCTTTCACTAATTAATTTTGACTATATATCAAACATTCAGTTTAATTTTAATAGTTCTTTTCAAGGACTGTTCAAGACACATATAGTTTTCAGTAAAGCAGCAATGACGCAGTAAATTTTAAACTTTTACAGCTAGGGAAGGATTCAGTAATTAGACGCTTGTTTTTAGTGATTTTTTTTCGTTTTAGTTCTATTTGAATATTCAATCTAAAATCAATTTGTTTTAAGATTTATTCATTCATTGATATTGAATAACAAATATAAATATTGGAATACCTGTTGTACGAAGGTTTGTTATGAATTGTTATTTAATTTCTGTTTGATTTGTGCTTGATGTATTCTTTCTGGTAGCCTTTAGTTTGAATTTGTAAAAGAATTTGTTTCTACTGGTGCTACATTCAATATGGCTCTTAACTATTCTTAGAAAAACTTCTTTTTTTGAAAGTTTCTTAATTAATGTTTTTTCGTTTTTGATTGAAAAGATTCAAGTTTTTAAACGTTTCACATTTCAAAATATTTTTTCCCCCACCTATCTCATGAAGTGGAAAAAAATAAATGAAGGATAATACAATTAAGCCTTATGGCTCTTTATTACAAGCAACGCTTGAGTATTGCCCCTGAAAATAATTTGGAAACGCAAAATAAAGAAAAAAAGCGAAACAAATTTTATCAAACAAAAAACTTCACTTAAGAGGGACAAGGAAAAACGAAAACAAACCCTCCTGTGCAATAAAGAAAACGAAAGGAATTCTGAAGTCAGAAGCACAGCAAAATAGGATAATGAAGTTGCAGAAGAGTAGTTTCATTTAAGTCATTTTACGTTGTCTTTTTCTAAGCCTTGCATAACATCCTGCTCATCCATCCACTCTATTAGCTCCTGCCCATCTCATTAAAAATAGCTTAATGCAGTCAACTGTCTTTTATTTTGTCACTAACAGCAATTAAAAGTTGCTCTTCTTCTTGAAAGAGAAATTGTTTCATTGGCTGAAATGTACTTTTTTTCGAAAAAATTATTCTTTTGAAAGAGAATGTTTTTCATTAGCTCTCGATAATGAGAACTAGTTGCAATTGATTGAAATGAGCTATAACGAGTGCTGGCTTTGCATGTCCTAAATAGTTTGAAATCATTTCCATTATCGTTGTTGGATATTATATAACCTTTTGCCATGAAGCCTTTTGTGTCGTCCCGAGCCATGTAAGCCTCTCAATTCATTAGGATTTGCGCGCGCGTATAGCTGGCCGTCGCAGAGCTGCCATCGTCATAGAGAAGTTCCACATCGATGGTCTCGAGCGCCTTGAGCGGCGCGACGGCATAGGGTAGGTGGGTTTCGGCCCGGATCGCATTGGGCTGGTTGGTGTCGCGATAGCAGGGCTCCGCCTCCCAGGTCTGCATCTCGCCGCCATTATAGGCGAAACGGATCTCAGATATGCCGCAGCGATAGGCGAGGATCGTGGTGAAATAGAGCAGGTCCTGACCGTTATACTCCCGGATCGCGGCCCATTGGCCTTTGATCAGCTCGAGGATCGGCTTCACTTCCGCTGACGTCGTGAAATTTTGGGCCGTCGCGGGCATGGCAAGGGAGAGGGCGGTGCAAAGGGCAAGGGAGACGCGGCGCATGGTGAAATTCCTTCCTGCAGATGCCGAAACTATCGCGCGGGAACAGGGCGCTGTGCAACGAAATCCGTAAATTGCTGTCGGAGTGCTTCCCGAGACGCGTGTTTTCACGTAGAGCTTTACGGGAGCAGCAAGACTGAAAACACATGGCGAAACCCGCAGCAAAATCAAAGAAATCCCCCGCGAAGAAACCCGCGGCAAAGAAACCTGCGTCCAAGAAACCCGCAGCAAAATCAAAGGCAAAGGCGGTCGTCAAAAAGACACCTGCGACGCGGAAGGCAAAGAAACCGGCAGGTCCGATGCCGCTGCACACGGATGTTTTCAACATCATGGCAGTGGGGCAGGCGGGGCGATTGTCCTTTGAGGCGCTGCTTCTGGCGGCGAGCCTGCGACACACGAATCCCGGCTTCAAAGGGCGTCTGATCATCGCCGAGCCGCAGCATAATCACCGCTGGGATCGTGATCCGGCGATTACAAATTCGGATGTACGCAGTGCGCTGGAAGATCTCGGTGCGGAAATCATTCCCTTTGAAAATCAAGTGTTTGGCGAGGGATATCCCTATGGCAACAAGATCGAGGGCTTGCAGGTTTTGCCCGAGGGTGAGCCGTTTTTGTTTCTCGACACCGATACACTGATCACTGGCGATCTCGGCAAGGTTCCGTTCGACTTTGAGCGCCCGACAGCCTCGATGAAGCGGGAAAACACCTGGCCGCAGATCGAGCTTTATGGACCGGGCTATGGGGACATTTGGAAACCAGTGTTTCAATTTGTAATCGCTCTTCTTTTTTCTTTAGAGATCATTTTTTAAAGCTTCTGTACTAAATTACTTTTACTAAAAAAGAATGTTTTCATACAGTTTTGTAGATAGTATGTATGTGTAGTGGTAGTAAGTAATTATTGAATAATAATGAATTTTTTTTCACCTATATAATCAGTAAGTATGTGCAACTAATCTAGCGATACTATTATAATATAATCTTCACTCATTTCCCCAATTTGAGATTGATCTTTTTTTAGTGATTGGTTGTGAAAATAATGACGGAAGTGAAGACTCAGCTTATTACATGTCAGAGGATTTAATGAACATTCTTCGAAGGCAAATGTAGTTTAATGCTTTGCTCTTTTAATGACTTTCTTATATGTTTTCAGAATTTTCTCCCTATGTATGTCATTAATGGCTTCTTTTTATTCAGAATATTGCCATTTTTCATAGACTAAGAACTTATATTAAATATATGTTTATACAGTATAGATGTTCACAGGAAAATGTACGCATACAACACGTTCGGGCCTCTAGCTATTTTTTTTTCCAGTTAATATGAACTTGAAGCACCATTAACAATAGAAATAAACCAAGTGTTTAATTTTGCAAACCTAATTAAGCTATTTATTAAAATTAGTTTATTAAGTATACTCAGATAATTTGTTGGGAATAATGATGCTCTAGAAGTTGTACTAGTAACGTCAATAGGGTACCGAGCAACAAGAAAGATCCAAAATAAAGAAGTGACTAAAGTATAATCTTAGAATAGTATGATAATAAAAATGATTTAAAGCTCTACTTTCAGATTTCTGACTGACAATAAATATAACTGACAATGACAATAAATTAAATATCACATTTTCTATACATCTACTTCTGACTAGGTTTTCTAAGATAGTAAAGAAGAAAATGGCTGATATATTTTTACCCAAATTTTGTGTCTGACTAATATAAATAGAAAATAAAGTAATTAATGTGTAATTAAAATTAAAGGTCAGATATTTAAGAAGCCAAAGATTAAAGCCAAGTGAAGTTAAGCCCTTTACTAATAGTAAAGGTAATAATTAAATAAAATATTTCGTTTCGTTAATTTAAAAACATTTTGTTTTGTTTGATACATAACAATAAACATCTGCATAAACAGTTTGTTTCATAAAATAATTAAGGTGAAATTGGAATTAAAAACCACATATTTAAGAAAGTAATTCCTATTTTTCTCTTTGAATACACTTATAATTGGCGGTGAAATAAACATTAAAAACGCTGAACATGCTGGCACCTTCGAGTTGGGAAGTTGAGAAGAAATCACACGATTCTATTTCTTTAGAGGCAGGCTATCATTATAAAAATAGAGGTCCACCGCTCTGAGGTGTCAAGTGGGACAAATCTGAGGTGTCAAGTGGGACAAATTATCAATTGCCAAATATTCTATTTTCTATGCGAATATTCTAAGCGAATCACTTAGAGCTTGTATACCTTTAGGGTTATCCACGAAGACTATTGATGCGGTTTTGGTCTTTTCGACCCGAAATATACCATAGATATTAGAGTGCTTGTCTGAAGAATATTTCCGCTTAGCAGAGCATATCATACTGGTTATATTATTCACGATAAATACACGATGTAGTGATCTCGAGGAGGGTGGAAGTGGAGGCCATTCCTTAAAAGTCATATAACCTAGTCATAAATAAATTTTACCTAGCTCTTAGATCAGACCGATTATGTTCAAAGTCAATAATTTATCACAGTGCATAATTGAGTACGTAATTTACCAAAATACCATTGAAATGATTTTGAAAAGGGGATAAAAGTGGAAGTAAACCTGATAATGTGATCAGTAAAATCTTTTCATAAATAAATCAGGTTTAAGAGACCCTCTTAATAAAATTAATTATTGTCTAAATCACATTTTTAAGTTGCTTATAATTTTCTTCCTTTGCAGAGCGGTGTGTTTCTAATTTACTTGCATAAGCAGATTCCAATAATCATAATAATACATAAGCATTCGACCCTATGAGCCAAGTTTATGCAGCACAAGTAACAAGTTTGTGCTATACCGGTTCGAAGTAATTTGTGAAATTAGTGGAAGGAACGGTCAGTAATGCCATCTAATAATACGGTAATATCTATAATATAATAATATGGTAATAATAAATATTGATAATCCTTAGTTCGCTTTATTAGAAGAACTGGGCTTCGTTCAAATTTAAGGGCGAAAATTATTCCTTAATGTGTGTGTTTCTATGATTGCTTGTACGAACTAGTAATGAAAATTCAGTGTGATTCAAAATGCATTAATGAAAATTATGGTGTATCTGGCTCAGTTTTATAATATGGTATGATATCAGTTATACCCATTGGGATGGTACCCGAAGGCTGTGGCACCACCTAAGCTATAAAATTCTTTCGGAACCCTCGACGAACTTTTTGAAACCCTGACCTTGATACAGACCAAAGTCATCGAAGGGATCACGATTGTGCTAATGGGAAGAGAATTCTGGGAGAAGTTAATAAATTGGAAAGTCCTTGTTGATTCCGGATTGATTAGCGATAAAGATCTCGCCTTATTTCATTATGCAGAAACCGCTCAAGACGCATGGGATTTAATCCTCAAAGATCATCCAGAATTCCCAATTTCCTAAAAACCCCCTTGACTAGCGGAAATCACGAACCCTTGTCTGAACTTGTGAACGATGCTACGGTATCTCTACCCTCGTGAGCCCTCCACCCTGGCACCTAAAGGAGGAGAACGATACCCCCTCGCAATCGAATTACAAGCGGTAAAGCTGTCCTACCATCAGCTGTTTGACGACCGCTGTCATTTTAGAGACTGGCTAGCACATGCTCCCAATGAATAACCACAGGAAAGCTTTTATGCACCATGCGACGAGTGGGTCAATGAGTATTGAACAGGAACAATCAAAGCTCCCATTATGTGTCGGTCGTCAGGTTTACTCATCATACTTTTTCTACCTAGGAGGTACATGATGCAAAAATTGGCCATGTTGTTTGTAGCCGTATTCGCATTATCAATGTCTGGATGCTCTAGCTCAGGAGGCAGCGCCGCCCTCGGCGCCCTTGGGGGGGCTGCCGCTGGCGCTGGTGGTTACGAGTACCACTTAAAAACTCAAAAAGATCGGATCGACGAGGACCTCAAAGATGGAAAGATCGACCAGAAAGAATACGATATCCGAAAAGATCAAATTGAAAGAGATTCCCTTCTCCAGTAACGACTCTCCTGACGGACCTGACGTCACCATAAGACATGGTGACGTCAGTGCGTTGGCATTCTCCCTCAGTAGACAACTCGATACAGCCATCTCATGATGCGCTTCCAGCTTTTCTGATTATTGGTATGCAAATTAAATGAGTGTCCGATGTGTGTGAGAGTTTGAACCTTCACACGGGGGGCATTTGGGTAAAATTCTGCCTCCTGCTCAGCTAGCCTAGAAGGGGCAATGACGTCAAATTCCCCTAATTGAATCAGGACTGGAACCCGAATTCGATTCGAACGAGAGAAATCCTTGATAAACTTCACATCGTCAGCATTACCGCGAGCCATGGCTTCAAGCAACGGAAGTCCTTGAGTGAAAATCCCTCGAGGCGTTTGATGAATGAAAATTGAGATTACTGTTGGAGCAGGATTGTTTGTTACAGGAATTGGATTGTTAGCAGTATCTTTTCTAAAGAGATTTGAGAATAGATTCAGATAGAGATATTTCAAAACCAACTACAGGTACACGGATTTTATAATTTTCAATAATCTTTGAATTGATTTCTCCAATGACTCCAACTGATTTGTTGTTAATAATTACATCTGCGCAATGTCCTTTCTCAAATGTTGGATGTGCAGTGGTCTTTGTTGTAATCTCTAAATCAAATCCTGTCTTGAGTGCTGATTGCAAAACAGATTTGATTTCAGTAAAGTTTGCATCCTGGTGTGCACTGATTCCAGATAGGTTGATTCCCTCAGAGATTGGATTGCCTGCAGAAAACACAGTTCCAGTTTCAAATAATTTCTGTGGATATGACTCGTGAATGTTCTTTGAGATATTCTCCAGTAATCCAGGTAAAATTGAATCACGCAAAATTGTATGCTCTTGACTTTTAGAGTCACGTACAGAGATGATTGTTTTTGGTTCTCTGTTTGCCATTTCATAAAGAACTCGTTTACTTGTCAAGCTAGAGTTGAGTGCTTCAAGATATCCCAGTCCAATCATTGTTTGGTTAAGAGATTTTAATTCTAATGAAACAGGATTTGTTTGGCCAAGTGTTTGAGAAGGAGAAAGTGTTGGCTCAAGATTTTGAATTCCATATCCCAGTGCAACCTCTTCAACCAAATCCATTGGACCAAAGATATCAAAACGATATGCAGGAATTGTACATACAATATTCTTGCCTTTAGATGTGGCATCTAGCCTCGATTTTTTCAGAGACGAGATGATTTTTGGAGTCTTAAGATCCAAACCAAGTGTCTGATTGATTAGTTCTGGACTGACAGTCATCTTTCTTTCAGCAAGTTTTGGAGTAGAGTTTTTTGCACCAGAGATTGATACAGTCTCCAATGAAAATCCTGCACTTTGCAAAATTGTTGCAACCACAGATAACATATCTTCAGCATCATCCTTGTTTATTCCAGTAACTTCAACAAAGAGATTCTTTGTCTTTGTAGTTACAGTAGTTACTGCAGCATTGATTATTGGTGGAAAGGATACAGTATTCTGATTTGCATCAATGATTACTGGCATCTTTGAAAAGTTTGCAAGCAGATTTCCATAGTCTTTTCCAACTTCAGTGGTATCAAGACTTTCAGTAATGGAAATAGGAAAAATGTGTAAACTCTTGAATTTCCATTACCTCTGAGTTGATGGTTTTCATGATAGCATATGGTCATGGAGACACGCGCCGCGATAAATTCCGCTTGCGCCTGCGAGATGGACAAGTTGATATCCTGCAGGGCGTAGTGCGGACGGAACGTGTCAAAAAACAGCTCCAGCGCGCTGGGTACCAGGCCCAACGAGCGTGCAATGTTAGGTACCCTGGGTAATCCTGTTCCGGCCATTTCCGCGGTGACATCGAGAATCGGCACCCATGCGCCATCCTCTACGGCGGACGGGTTTGCCGCGCCGGAGGGTTGCCCGGCCTGTGGCAGGGGCAGGGCCGGTAAGCCCAGGCCAAGTGCGTTGTGCAGTGTGTCGATGATCACCGAACTGGTGACAACACTAACGATTTCTACGTATGTTTCTTTGTTAATCAGCTGCGTGATCTGATCAAACCATGCCTTGGTAAGGCGTTGCGGATCACGGCGCAAGCGGTGGATCATGTCCACTATCTGTGCGTCCAGCATGCTGGCTGTATTGTGCTCACCCTGCACGGCGTTGGGGCTGAGCGCCGCTTTGCGATCCTGACACAGCTCACAGGTCGACGCTTCGCGTGCCGTGCGCACTACGTCCACACGCTGAGCTGCACTGAGGAAGGCGCCGGGCTGGCCAATTTTTTGCCAGCTTTGCTGATGGGCGGTGGTCAGATTTTCGCGCAGCAGGGGTTGTTGCGAATACATTCAGCCTTTCTCTGTGATCGCGGACGGGTCAGTGTATTTCAGTTGTGACTGGCCCGCAAACTCCGCCACAATGTCCCGCAATAGCGCACAACAGGCACAGTAGATGAGCGAAGACGAGAGCAAACATACCAGTCCGCGACAGCCGGGCTTTGACACCCTGGCATTGCATGCAGGTCAAGTACCGGACCCCACCACGGGTGCCCGGGCGACGCCTATTTATCAGTCAGCGTCATTCGTCTTTCCTGATTCGGACTATGCGGCGGGGCTGTTTAATCTTGAACGCGCCGGGCATGTCTATTCCCGTTTGTCGAATCCCACCAACGCTGTGCTGGAAGAACGGATGGCGGCACTGGAACATGGAGTTGGCAGCATTGTTACCGCCAGCGGTCAGGCCGCGATGCATCTGGCAGTAAGCACACTGTTGGGCAGCGGTGATCACATTGTTGCATCCCGCTCGCTGTATGGTTTGCTGACGATAATGCCATCGCGACGCCCAAAACCACTCTATTTATTGATGTGTGCATTGTGTATTCCTCCGGAAAACATTCTTATTAAACTGCGAGATTTCACTCGTTTTATTGCTTCCTGCATAAGACACAATTCCCATTAGCTTTTCCTTAGCTTTGCGTCTTAATGTTGGGCGTAGGTAATAGGTAATTTGCTATCTGGAAATACTAATCGCTTCAGGTTGTAGTGCTCTAAAATCATGACCGCTGATACCATTGTTCATCAAAAGCGACCTATCAATCTCAAACTCTACTGCCGCGGTTTTTCCCACTACTATCAATGCCGGACCACTGAGCTGGTAGTTTGTTAACTTCACTGAAATATCGCCTAAAGTCCCATCGATACGTTGTTGTTCCATGTGACATGCTTTATCAATAATGGCAATTGGCATGTTTAAGGGCATTCCATGAGTACGCAGTCTATTAACAATGGTATCAATGCGTCTTAAACCCATATAAAACACCAATGTATCCTGTTTATCTGCATCAGCAGACACCATAGTGGACCAATCCGGTTCGGATTCTGGGTTTTTCAATGAAGCGGTGATAAATCTTACTGATTGGGCGAAACGCCTGTCGGTAAGCGGTAATCCAGCATAAGCAGCCATTCCCGTCGCGGAAGTAATACCTGGGACAATGGCAAATGAAATGTTGGCGTGTTGCAGCGCAAGGCACTCTTCACTGACACGGCCAAAGATTGAGGGGTCGCCGCCTTTAAGCCTAACAACCTTTCTACCCAATCTGGCATGCTCCACCATCAAATTACAAATAGTTTCTTGTTGGTAAGAGTGCTCACCACAACGCTTGCCCACAAACTGTCGGATGGTTTTAGCTGGGCAAATATTTAATAGCGCTTCGGATACTAACCAGTCATATAAAACCACATCAGCCTCTTGAAGTAGGCGATGTGCTTTCAGGGTCAACAACTCAGGATCGCCAGGGCCAGCGCCAATTATCATCACCTGCCCCAGCTTTTGATATCCTTTAAAATTGATAACATTGGTAGCGAACTGTTTGTTGCGAACTGCTCTGCCACGCAGTGCTATTTCAATCCTCTTACACGCACCACAAACAACGGCTAGGAGTGAACGAGTAAAAATCGAGTTAGTAACAATATTGCTCATAGTTTTCCCTTATTCAGTGCTTAATTGATGTGTAGTTGAGTTGGGCAGTAGCGGACGTTCCGATTTGGATCATTTATATGCAATCGGCGAGACTGCACATACAGGGTTGCATGGTGCAAATCGACTAGCTAGTAATTCTTTGCTAGAGTGTTTGGTCGTTGCGCGAGCTGCAGCAGAGGATATTAACAGTCGGGAGGTAGTGTCATTACCGGAAATTCCCGATTGGGATGAAAGCCGTGTTACGGACGCCGATGAGGAAATTGTTATTTCACATAATTGGGATGAATTACGCCGGTGTATGTGGAGTTATGTGGGCATTGTCCGAACAACGAAACGGCTGCAGCGTGCGCAACATAGAATTGATTTGCTACGTGAGGAAATCAATGAATACTATACCCATTTCCGTGTAACCAGCGATCTGCTTGAGTTACGAAATCTAGTGGATACTGCCGATCTAATTGTACGCAGCGCAATGCTCAGGCACGAAAGCCGGGGCTTGCATTGCAGCAGAGATTATCCGGATATGCAATTGCAGGCACAGGATACTGTTTTGCAGAAGAAGCAGTTTACTAATTGAAAGAGTACTAGTAGTCATTGCAAATACGTCGCAACGACTAGAACTAAGTTTTATACCCGAATGCCTTGAGTACTTTCCACCTGAAGTTATGAACATGTGCTACATCATCATTAAGTGCTGCCGATATGGCACCGTGGGTTAGTGGCTGCAAATTCATGTCAATCTGATGAATACGGTATTGATGTGATTTGGGATGTCCTCCCTGTATCATTTCCATGGTGTGATGGTCATGGATAGGCTCCATGCTGACAATCAGTCGAGTAATAGTATAGTCATGGTTGCCGTTGTAAATACGCCCACTAAAAATTCCCCAGCCAAAACCAGCGTTAATTTTAAGTTTCTGAATCGCTTTTGCTGGCAGCTCAAACGGACTGCATTGAATAGCCTCGCAGGATTTGGCCAATTCTTTGGACATCAGGCTTTTTTGTGGGATCGCAAATAATCCAAGTAATAAGGGTATTGTGAGTAGATATCCGTTTATTTTAAATAATGCAAACATCCAGGCCATTGATTTGTCTATCGAAGTAACCAATTTAATTTGACAGGGTCAGCTTTTATTTGTCTAGTCAGGATAAAAAACTGCCCATATCTTTCTGAAATGAAATAGTCTAACACTTAATTTTATCTTTGTTGCGACTTCTAACAAACCCCATAAAACCGATGCCGAGAAGTGGACGCCATACGCGAACAGCTGTCCATTAATGTGGCGCCGCTGGTCGGTCACAGTGTGATTCGCATGTGGGTAATGGGTGCAGCGGCGCAGGAGCGGGCTGCCAGCGCGGCAGAGATTACCGCCATGCAGGCCTTGCTGCGCGAGTGTCTGCAGGCCGGCGCCGTCGGCTTGTCTACCAGTTTTGTCGACATTGACGCCAACCTGCAGCCCGTACCCAGCCGTTGGGCGCACAGCGAGGAGTTGGATGCACTGGCGGCGGTGCTTGGTGAGTTCGGCCGCATGTTGCAGGTGGTGCCGGAGTTTTACGCCACCGATATCACTATTGCGCGCATTGACCAGCTGGCGGAACTGTCTTTGAAGTACAGCATTCCCACAACTTTTTCACCATTATTTGATTCCAGCGCCACCCCGGACAATGTTCCCCGCGCGATGGCCCGTGTTCATGAACAGATGGCGCGAGGCGCGCGAGTGTGGCCGCAGGTGCAGACCCGGCCAATAGACATCAGCTTCTGTTTTGAACTGCCGAGTTTGTTTTTTGCCGGTAATCCAACCTGGTTTGCGATTATGCGACTCGACCGGGAAGCAAAACTTGCCGCCCTCACAGACGCTGACAGCCGGCAGAAGTTGCTTGCTGCGGCCGGTGAAGATGGTGGGCAGGCATGGTTGGGACATCTGGTTATTCGTTCCGTGCCCGATACTACCGGTGACAACGAACAGCTTCAGGGGTGCACCTTGGGTGACGTGGCGCAACAGCGCCAACAGGGTGTGGCGGAATGTATGATAGACCTGTCGCTGCAACACGATCTGAACGTCCATTTTCTGGCTGCCAATATGGGACATCATGAGTCCAACCGGGTTGGTCCCTTATTGGCGGACCCGGCTGTGCATGTTGGCGCCTCGGACGGCGGTGCGCATATAGCGTCGTTTGCCACGTATGGCGACACAGGCTATCTGTTCAGCGAGTTTGTGCGGGCCAGTAAGAGTTTGAGCGTGGAAGCGGCGGTGAAGAAGATCACCCACGATACCGCGAATATATGGGGCCTGCGCGACCGCGGCTTGTTGCAGAATGGTTTTGCCGCGGATGTTGTCATCTTTGACGCGGACGCCATCGCGCGAGGTGAAGAACGCGCCGTGCACGATATACCCGGTGATGGCATGCGCTACGTGCGTGATGCGATAGGTGTTGAAGCCGTAATTGTTAACGGTCGCGTTCCTGGGGGGCGCCGACATCTCCGAGCTGCGCGATCGGGGGCGCCAGGACGCGCTGCAGCTGATCAACACCGACCTGTTCCGCGAGATCGAGCGCTTCGGGGCACCGACGATCGCCGCGATCAACGGCTTCGCCCTCGGCGGTGGCTGCGAAGTGGCCATGGCCTGCGACCTGCGGGTGTGCGGTGAGGGGGCCAAGCTGGGTCAGCCCGAAGTGGGGCTGGGGATCATTCCCGGCGCGGGAGCGACTTACCGCCTCCCACGGCTCGTCGGTCTCGGTCGCGCGCGCGAGCTGATCTTCACGGGCAGGATCATAGACAGCGGCGAGGCGCTGGACATCGGACTCGTCAACCAGGTCGTGCCCAACGGGCGGCTGATCGAGGCGGCCCGCGAGCTCGCCCAGTCGATCGCCTCCGGCGCGATCCGCGTGGTCGACCTCACCCACACCCTGGACCCGGATTTTCCGGTAATCATCCTGCCGCCGGAATTCGGGCAATGCGCGCGGTTCCGGATGGAGGAGATCTCGGCCTACGACCATCGGGGGCCGGCCTGGAAATGGCACAACTTCACCTGCTCCGAGCATACCGGCACGCATTTCGACGCCCCGGCGCACTGGATCTCGGGCCGGGACCTGCCGAATAACAGTGTCGACACCATCCCGGTCGAGCAATTCATCGGCCCGGCCTGCGTCATCGATTGCAGCCAGGGCGCGGCGGAGGACGAGGATTTCGAGCTGACCCCCGAGGTGATCCAGGCCTGGGAGGCGGAGCATGGCGAGATCCCCGCCGGCGCCTGGGTGCTGATGCGCACGGATTGGTCGCGCCGCCGGGGCGCCGCGTATCTCAACATGCGCGAGGACGGTCCCCACTCCCCCGGTCCGACTCCGGAGGGTATCCGTTTCCTGATCGAGCAGCGCGACATCCGCGGCTTCGGCACCGAGACCGTCGGCACCGACGCCGGCCAGGGCAACCACTACACGCCCCCCTTCCCGGCGCATTTCTACCTCCACGGCGCCGGCAAGCTCGGCCTGCAATGCCTGAACAACCTCTGGGAACTACCCCCCACCGGCGCGGTCCTGATCGCGACCCCGCTCAAGATAAAGCAAGGCACCGGCAGCCCGCTCCGCGTGGTGGCGCTGGTGGGGTGAAGGGACACGCCGTCCGCGCTAACCGAGTACCTCCCGGCACTTGAAAGCCGCTGTATCGCCTCCCATGGCTGACATGGATCTCTTCGACCTTGGTATGCTCGAAGATCTTCACGCCCTTTTGCCGTGCACCTCGGGCAAGCGCCATGGCGATGTTCGCAGGATCGGCTTGACCGTCCAGCGGGATATGCAAACCTCCCACGACTCCGTCGGCATTCAAATAGGGGTACATGTCCAGACATTCCGAGGCGGACACGACATTGACGTCCACCCCGTGGGTTTTGGCCATGGATGCGTTGCGCAGAAACTCCTCCATACGGGCATCACTCAGTGCAACGGAAAGTGAACCGTTGCGTTTGAACCCGGTCGCGATCCCCGTTTCGGCTTCCAGCCCGCCATAAAGCTCCTGGCTGTATTTCGCCAACCGCGTCATGTTCATGGTGGCACGCAACTGTGCGATCAGCCCGGCGGCGTGCCAGGTCGTGCCGCAAGTCAATTGCTTGCGCTCCGCCAGGACAACATCCGTCCAGCCAAGTTGAGCCAAGTGGTAGGCCACCGAGCAGCCAACCACGCCCCCGCCGATCACCAATACCCGCGCATGGGATGGAAATTCAGCCATCACCTTCTCCCTCGTGAAATTTTGATCGATTTTTTCACGAAACGAAGCGATCGTCCAGAGCGAAAGCGCGAAAACCGCACCGAAGCTCGCAATCACATCAATCAGGCCGGAAATCCGGTGTCAGGAAGCGGGTGTGGTCGATGCCACCAGTTTGGCGAGCGCCATGGACGCAAGGCGCGCTTCGGGAGGGTCTGCGCGGCTGGTCAGCACAATCGGGATGCGCCCGCCGAGTACAACGCCGGCTGCGCAGGCCGACAGGAAATACACCATCATCTTGAACAGCGCATTGCCGGTCTCAATGTTGGGAACAAGCAGAATATTCGCCTGCCCGGCAACGGGATGGTCAATCCCCTTGAGCTGCGCGGCAGCATCTGACACAGCATTGTCGAAAGCCAGGGGACCGAACACATCGGCGTCAGCCACCGCATCCCGTGCCCATTCGGTCAGCTCGGCCGCATCCAGGCTGGACGGCATCTGTGGCAGCGCCGACTCTGTGGCGGAGAGAATCGCCACTTTTGGAACTTCAACGCCGATGGCGTGCGCCAGAGCAACAGCATTGAGAATGGCCGCCCTCTTGGTCGCCTGGTCCGGCGCAATGTTCACCGCCCCGTCGGTGATAATCAGAGCCTGATCGTTGTCGGGAACTGTCCAATACCCTTGGCTATGCTCATAGTCCCAGAAGATGCAGCCGCATTTCTTGCAACTCGGCTCTATAAGAAAAAACAAGCAAAAGCATTTGGTGTTAAAAATCGAAACAGTATAGCAAGATAGATCGACAAAGTTAATTAACTGTTGTTGAAGAAAAATCATGCGACAAACATACAATTCTTAGCCCTACCGAAGGCGGACCGCTTGCGAATTACACAAAAAAATCGCCAAGTTAGTCTTTTCAACTACATCTAGAGCAACGAATGTGTTAGTACGATTCTGGCAGAGGTTTTGGCACCCCAGGTTCCACCCTTGGCAGTACAGAAAGAAATGATGACCAAGAGATGTGACAGAAAAATCAAACGCTTCTTTATCAAAGCATGTCAACTCTGTCAGGCACCTAATTATTTGCAGGCTTTCATAATAGTTGGCAAATAATAGTGTGAGCGGATGACTTTTACAATACAGGTATTCCAGAGCTGAAAATGTTTGAAGAAATCTATTTCCAAAAGCACCATTATTCGTTCTTAGAGATCACCATTATCAAGTTAAAGTGTTTGATAAAATTTACTGTTGATTCGGAGGGCATTAAGGGTTAAAAAATTACAGTGGTCAGCAAAAAAAGAAATGAAACGGTGTCGAGACTCCAAACATCTACGTCATTTAAAGGGCGCTGAATCTGAAGATAAACTTAGTTTTTTTGGTTAGCTATCGTTTATGCGGCGCAGAAATGTCTCATTTGCGGGGAAAAAGCATATTTTTTGTTTATTTCTGTACATATGGTAATAACCGATGGTGATTCTTATTAAAGAGAAACAGTGAGGACCTCTGTTTTTGTATCTAAATCAACAAACAAGTGATCTGCTTATCTAGAAATAATAGTTTTACAATAACAATCTGACCCTTAGTCTTTAAATAACTCCGTTGAATGTACCAAGACAAAAAAGTATTTTTATGAAATCGTTTAATAAAGGAACAAAAGAAAAATAACGTTCGTAAACATAAAAAAATGCTAAAAACCTTTTCTTTCTTGATTGTCTTCTATGTTCCATGTTACTTAATTTTGCTTCGATACCGCAGCAGTAACCTGCCATTATTAGTATGTCCTGTCCTGCATAGAAGCGCTCTTACTTGATATCATGATGGAATCATTCTCCTTGCGACTGTGTAAATAATAAACCTTAATACTCATATTACCACCTATGTCCTGCGAAAAATTCCTGACATTTATAGTTTGGAAACTTGTTCTTTTGTTGTCTGAAAAATAGTGTTTTGATATGTCACTTCTTTCTTCGTTACGAGAAGAAATTGTCCGAAAGTAGAATCTTGTAACAAATTCGCTTACAATTACAATAAAAAAGTTTGAAATAGCTCCAAATATTTTAATTCTCAAATTATTTGGTCAAAACTTGTTTGTATTTCACGTCAAAATAGTCCGAGGTAGATAAAATAGAGGAGCTACTATGCCTATACTCTCAGTTGCCTGCTAATGTAAAATTTGCGTACTTCTTGAGCAGGAACGTGTTGATATATGATACCAAAATACATATCTGCCTCTCACAAAGTAAAGTAAATAGGAATACGTACATGATCGAAAATGTTGAGAATTATGCATCATTTTCATTCTTGATTGCTATATTCTATCCTTAAGCTAAGTGTTTCTCGGCTCAGAAAATTTGCAATAAGAGAAAATCAGATGCTGCTTTTCATGCTACGATCCGTGGAAGTTGTCGCCAACCCTAAAATTGGCAGCTAAACAGTTGTAGGTTCGCTAATATTAGTAGAAAGTAAAGTAGATACAACCTTCAACAACAACAGGCACCTAATTTCAATGAGTCGTAACTGTGAGTCTTTGCAATATACAGATTGGGCTATCGTCCACCATTCGATACGCTTGGTCACAGGTGTTACACTTATGTTCAAATATTTCCGTTCTAACTCACAGTTAACTCCTTTTGGAAGTTTGGTTGCAATACGTTTTAACTTTCAAAACGTTGTCCATCCAAGGAAGAGTTAGTGTAAAATAAGAAATTATAGCCATTTTTCTACAAAGAACAGATAATTTGAACATTGCTTTTGGCAACTTTTGTTGCCATTCTCAAGTGAAATAAATAAAACCCTTAAAAATAGCATTTATATATAGGTATAGTAAAAAGTACCAATTGCAGATAAACATTAAATCTATACAAATAAGGTTATTAAAATAATTTAAAGGGGCTCATGTTTGTAGACTCAAAGGTATGGAAACTGTGATGTCTCTCCATAGTTCGGCAATAATAGAATGTACTAAAATTAAGAATTTTAACTGATAAGTTCAGTTTCCTGAATAGAGCCTCGGGCTTTTATTAAATCTATTCCATAGAACGTGCTTCACTAGGTCTTTTAATCTGTCGAGTTGTAGATGCATGATGTATTAAAACCATAACCTTTGGAGCGCCCTGTATCTTGATCCTGAAAAGTAAAATAGCATATATAAATTGAAATCACTTTGGCAGTACATTATATGATCTTGTCACACTTACATTCACTGCAACATCTGTATTAAAAACTTGTCATATTAAAACCCACAAAGAAAATAATTCACATCATATAAAGTTGTGCCCATTACCAGGTGCACTGGAAATGTCAGCATTTTCATGTTCTCTGTAATACTTAACCAGGAGGAAGCATTGAGCATGGAGGGCAGGTAAAGTAAGTGACTACTGGTCCTGTATTAATAATGGTGACGGTTATTTCCTTCCAGCTCTAGGTAGTTTTTTCTGCTGCGTGGAATCTCCTTAAGGTTCAGGTACAAATTTGTCCAATATTAATAATCACTTAGAACAATAGCACTTTAGGCAACGCGAAGATGCGTTCATGAACTTCCTCTGTGGTCACAAACAGCTAATATATTTACACTGTGAAACTGATCTCAAGTTACATAATCATTTCATCCCTGGTAGGAACTTCGATCTTTTCCGGAGTACAACTCTGGCAGCCAACTACTCTTGAGAAGACAGAAAAACTAGAAAAAATAGTTGATTTCGCAGCTTGACACTTCTGGCTGCGGGGAATTTCATTTCCCCTTACCTAGTTGAAGGGAAATTCTTACTAGGAATTTTTGGTTTGACAGCATAATCAACATCAAATTTCCTGCAACTATGTGGAACCACACTGAGCTATACGGAATTTGCTGCAGTTCAGTGATTACTAATACGTGCCCTGCTTTTAGAGAAACTAGCTAATAGAAATAGCGTTCCTTTAAACAGTGTGGCTGATGTTTGCATGTAATCTTTAAGCATGGTCTGCAGGTAGAAAGCCATATTTGAAAGTGCTGTTACCTGTCATAGGAGTAAAGAGTGAAAGTCTGCTATGAAGGAGGACTTTACTTCTCAAATTAAGACTGAAACCTTTGCATCTATACCTCAGTCAAGAATGTGGTTGTTAATAAGTTGGTCTATAAAGTGAAACGCAATGCAGGTCACTATATTGACTGTTTTAAGACCTTTACTGCAGCTTAAAGGTATTCTAAAAAACACCCAAGGCATAGACTGTAATGTTGTGTGCTCATCATTAGCTAGATTAGGCTGTTTAAGTTTCGTCTATATCGAATATTCTTGGTTTTGAAATACACCAAATGGATTCTCAATAAGTTAAAACATTTCATATGCATAGGGTGCTTGATATCTCAAGTTTCCTTATATCGTTATAGCCCTCACAAATTTATAACATACACATCCCTAAAGTATAACGTCTCAATTGTTAAAAAATGGATATGCACGCAATGAAGAGATTCCCAAAAATATACTTGACAACAAACGTGTTAGCAAATTCAATTGTTTAATTAAATACATCCTACAAATTCCCAAATGCAAGCCGATCCTCAATGAGCAAATGGACTCATTACGCACGAAGGTATTTGTTGTATATTGAACTTTGCCTAATTAGTTATTGCATAATATAAATTGATTGTGAAATATTTCGTACATTCAAACGGAAGTGTGAGGCAGCTACGATTATGTAAGAAGTAGGTTCAAATATGATTGTAATAATTCACGTTCGGAGAGGCAGAATAGATTAGAAAAAGGAGTATACGTTCTTTTACTCTCGCTTTCTGGAACTTACCGCGTCTGAGTTGCTCGGCGTTCTCCAGAATACAAAAGTATTTATGCAAATTTTTTTCCTATTTCCATTCTTTACATAGTGTAGACTATATAAGTATATCTCCCATTCTGTAAAATGTTTTCCTGAGAACGGTGTCAAGATGACTCCGAAACATCAAAAGGAAATTGTAACCTTAATATTTTCTTGCTTATGTTTTAGTAAATCTCTGTTACACAATAGTGTAACATCTTTAAGATTAAAACCTACAAAGTTCAATATCAAAAGTGTGCAACTTTCGTGAGAAGTTCTGCCTCTAAACATCTTGGTACTTCAGCACTATGATATTCTAAATTCCTGATGATGATGACATTGACAATGATGAGAATGATACTGTTAATGAGAATCATGATGATTCCAAAGGTGATGATGACTATGATGTCTGTGATAAAGAAAATGATGATGATGATGATGATGATGTATACAACAACAAAAACGATGACTGTGGCAATTATAAAGATGATGATGATGATGATGATGATGATGATGATGATGACGATGATGATGAAGACAATGATGATGATGATGATGATGATGAAGATAAAGATAATGATGACAATGATAATGATGATGATGATGATGATGATGATGATGATGATGATGCTGATAATGTTGATGATGTATACAAACAACAAAAACGATGACTGTGGCAATAATAAAGATGATGATGATGATCATGATCATGATGACTTACTTTTCGGGGTGGTATTTTTTCTGCTCTTAATGACATCTATTATCGTATATTGGAATTTGATTGGATATAAATTCAAGAATTAAAACTCAGCCATAACGATTGCTTCAAGACCTATTATTAGGGTCAAGCTCCAATTCATTGCGGTTACTCTCTTTAGATGTACTTTACGCAAGTAAATGAATTTTAGCATTCCAACAGAAGTTCGTAAGTTTAAAAGCAAAATATTGACAACGATGGCTGACATAAACAACAGAAGATCAAACACAATAATTCACATGTGCGATGACAGAGAAGTTTGGAGAAAACTCTCTTCATCAGTGATCACCGACGGACTGTGATGTCCATGCCAGAGAATAAAAAGAAGAAGAAGATTCATAGGCGCAACGGACGAAAAATATTAGGGGGGCTGTGGATCATTTTCTCGAAAAAAGATTCCTTTGCCTGAAAATTATTGGGAGATGAATCGGCGGTGCTGCAGACGGTTGATTCGAAGGTAGATAGGGTAAACCTGGGTAAACTACCGGTGAACTTGGTGAAAATATTAGCGGAGAGAATCTGGTTTCGGGTTGGCATCATTTCCTATCCTAAAAGCATTTCAGTTCGGCAGGAGGGCTTGTAAGACTTAAAATTATTTAATTTTTATTTCTTATTAAGGAATTATAAATGGGCCCGAAAAAATTTGTGCCCGAAAAAATATAACATTTTAACGAACTGGGGGGGGGGGCTGCAGCCCCCTCAGTCCCTTTGGGCGTGCGCCCATGAGAAGATTCCAGAATGCTTTTATAAGGTGACGGAGGTGGCGTCCTTGGACAAACAGGAAATGATCTGAAACGTATCCTGGCGGCAAAAATAATTATGTTATACAATCTTAAAAGCTCGAATCCTTAGTTCAATTCCTCCTCTGGCTAAATTTCCTCACTCAAATTTTGAATTCCTCTCTTAAGGAGGAATTTCTTCCCCAGTTCCCACTGCTTATCAGGGGGTCTGGCGTGAAACATCGAAATTTCTTCCCCGTTGAGAGCCACTGGTCCACTGTATTTCACCATAGAACTTCGACCACCATAGAACTTCGACTATGTCAAAAATCCCTGATTTCACCGCTACAAAATTTGTAATAATATTCATCTTTCTAAATAAAGCATCTCGTTATCTATTAAACATGTTAGTTTGGCTAATATTTCTGTTAATAGATGTTATTCCATTATGACATCAACTGTTTCGCTATCGCAGGATGCGCTGCGATAAAGCCGATTCTGCAACCAGGAAACATGATTTTGGAGAAGGTAGAAAGGTAGATCACCTTCCCTAAAGGGTCATCGGCTGCCATTGGCGCTAGCGGTTGGCTGTCATAATGGAATTCATGATCGTAATCATCTTCGATAATGGTGACATCGTGTTCGACTGCCAAACGGTAGATCATCATTCTTTCACTCACACTGATAGTAAGCGTTGTGGGGTATTGATGCAGCGGTGTCAGATACAGCAACTTTATGTTCTGCTGTTTCAGCAGTTGGGAAAGATGCTCTAAATCAATGCCATTAGCATGTTGTTTTATTGCAACAAGTTCGGCGCCAGCCGTTTTGAAGGCGCGCCATGCAGGTGCATAGCCTAATGCTTCAACCGCAACCTTGTCCCCGGGTTGTAATAAAACCCGGGCGCTGAGATACAAGGCCTCTTGCGATCCGTTAACCGTGATAATTTCTTTGTTAGTAATTGCGCGAACACGACGTAAGTAGACTTCTACTTGCTCCAAAAACAACGGGTTTCCGGATGTATTGCCATAATTGAGGTCAGATAAATTGGCACGCATTAAACTGTCTGATAGATAAGATTTAAACGTTTTAAAGGGGAAGTGCTCAATATCCGGTGAACCACCGGCAAAGTTATAACGGTATTCGTGAGCTGGCTTTGTTTTTGTACTTTCTACTTTGCTCTTTTTGAGGTGGACTTTTTCTTGTTTTACCTTTTCAGTCGAGACAAAGTTTGCCTTCGAGCTTTCAATTGGTAAATTGGCTGCGACGCGATAGCCTTTTCTTTCTATTGATTCCACCCAACCTTGTGCAACGAGCTCTTGATATCCCGCCATGACGGTGTGTCTATTGGTGTTTAGTTTGGTGGCTAATGTGCGCGCCGACGGCAAGGCTTCAGCAGCTTCAAGCTGCCCTGACTTGATACTATTGCGCAGCGCTTCTGCTATTTGAATAAACAACGGACCGGCTGTCTTGTTTAGGTCTAACGTGAGTTCTGATTTCAATCTGGTATAGTTGTAAAGTTAAAACTGGTTGTTTAAGTTATACCAGAATTGTTCAAAATACACCTTATCAAATTTAATAAGGTGACAATATCAATGAATCTTCCATTAGAACCCCTAGTACTTGAATCTGACAAAATTACCCTTGAACCGTTACAGGCAGTCCTTCCTTGGTCAAGTCACATAGCACAGAGAGGCTGGTCTCCAATTGCGTTGAGCTGGATGTCGATGTCCATCGATGGATAATTGGGAGCTAATGGGGCGACTAGAGAAATAGAATATGTTAACAAAAGACGTCACCTAGCTCAGTTGGTAGAGCGCACGTCGCGAGAGCGTGAGTTGCAGGTTCGATTCCCCGTGGTGACATATTTTCTATTTCTCTAGTGTTCTTTTCGAAACTTATCCATTTCATTACGTTCACTACGTTCGCAATTTTTAGGTCAAAGAAGCAGTCTTTCGATCGCTTGAATAGTTGAATACAATACCTTCAATCAAACCATGCATTTCAACAGAGAAATGGAGTATTTTTACATCCATTGAAAGTATACCAACAATTAGTGGTTTGTATGTCAAGCTTAGATTCTCGTAATCGCAATCGGTACATCGTAAATTGAATCCATATACCTACATTTTTCAAATGTTCTATTTCCACATCCTCGCCAGTCGGTATTCGGTAAAAATCCCTAAAGAAAAAATACCTACGCAAAAAATCCCCAATGGAAAAAAGCCATCTCGGAAAATATCCCTAAAGAAACATCCAAAGGAAGAAATCCCTAGATCCCTAAAGAAAATATCCCCCTAGGAAAAAAACCCTAAGGTAAAAATCCACTTATGTCGTCGCTAGGTAAAAATCTCCCTAAACGTGGAAATGTTGTAAAAGCACGAGAATCCTTCGTTTGCACACATACCACATATTATGCTGGCTGGTGCAAAACAATAACAGTTTTTAAGGGCGCTAAGTTAAGAATAACTGACAACATCTCTAGCGTGAGATGCTTCTCTAGGGCGGGCTCCGTCCCTAATAAATAGTGAAGCCTGTACCAAGGGAAGCTACTTTCCAATACGGTAATAAGTTAGACGTACTTCACAAATGCGGGTGTAATAATTGAGATGGGTCATGCATTTTTGACAGCACTGCTGTGAGATAGACCAATAACCATTCGGTACATTAATACGAGTACTACTATCTCGTATGATGTGGTGTATCAGCAGTATCACTGCAGCGTATCCGAGCTCTAATGGAAAGAGTTGCCACTCCGTTCGGTCAATGTATCTCACTATCACTATAAATACGTGGGCGCTCCAGAAAGTTTCGTGTTGCTAGCAATCCTACCACTGAAATGACGTGTTTAGAGTAGGCTTCAATCGCACCCTTAAAGTACTCATTATTCGCTGATCACACATTTTCACTCTTAGAGCTCAAGGATTTAACATTAACCTAAAAGTATATTCAATTTCGCATCCTGTTTAAATAGATGTCACTGAAAAAGGTTTGGCGAAATAACGTTATGAAAGATTTGACCTAGGGACTTATCGAGTCATTATTAAAAACAACAACAAATCCATCGAGGCTTCATGATCATTATATACCTATCTCTGTGTATAGTGACAAAAAAGGGATATACCACCGAGTTTCTTCTAGACACTGAAAGCAACTTGTTGAGAAGAAACTGTTATCTTCATTTTCCCGAGATTCTCCATGTAGTATCAATGATTGCATGATGGCCTCCTAGAAAATTATTGAACTAGTTTTTATAAAATATGAAACCAAATAATATCAGGACATATGTTTTATTGCTCTTGTAAACTATTAATAGGTTATCGCTCCTGTACTGCGTATGGACAAAATAACACTTCTGACATTAGTTTTCATTTAAAGCAAATTCTCTCAAATGCGGTAACTATGAGAGAGCTGGCGATGTTCCACGTGCGTTAACCATGTATTTCACTCAAGATTCACTACTTTACGATTCATACTCACCATGTGGCAGCTAAATATTACAATTCTGTTTTATACCGATCGTAAATAATTACTTTCTGGGCCATCAAGAACATCAAAGTGTGTCAAAATGAACAAATCTTCAGAAAGCTGTGTCTTGAGAATGATGAATTATTTGTACACCTGTTGATGTTCACATCAGCACCTGAACGGTCTCGAGGAAATTGCTTGCCTCGTCATGTTGAAGTATTTGCATCTGGTTTTGCGTCTCTTAATCTGCAAAACACTGAAATTGTTCCTGGGCGCCTTTAAATGACAAGCAACTATGTCAGTGTTATGCAGATTAAGAAACGCGAAACCAGAGAAAAATGTTCATTATTAAACAGATGTATTTCAAAGCAGATAATCAGTTCGAATTCGGAGGTTTTACGTACCCATGGAACAATGTGTTTTCGACGTTTACTGACACATTACTTTTATATCGACCATATCTTCTACGAATGGATTCTATGACTTCTACAACATGTTAAGATATTTCTTAAGCGACAGTAAAATAATAAAATATAGTCCGCATCGTATGGCTGTTATTAATGGAATGTCATTGCAGTTTGAAGATATCTTGAACAAGACTTTCAAGCTGGATCCGGAGCTGACCTCCGAAGAGATCGGCCTGGAGGCCCAGTGGCGCCATTTCCAGTGGCTGTCCGAGCGCTTCGGCCGGCGACCAGCGGTGCTCCGAGCCGAGGCGATCCAGGCCGATCCGGTCGCCGTCATCGGCGGCTTCTGGCGGCAGATCGGCCTCGACTTCAAGGAGCGGGCCTTTTCCTGGAACAGCGCGGAGCAGCCCCAGGACTGGGGGCAGGTGGAAGGCTGGCACGGCGATGTGGGCGGGAGCGCCGGCATTCGACGGCGCAACGGCAAGACGGAAGCGGAGCTGCGCCAGGCCTTCGATACCGCGGCCGCGGCCACGCCGAGGCTCCATGAGCTGCTGGCCCACCACCGCCTCTTTTACGACAAGCTGAGCGCCTTCGCCCCGGACGAAATTGAGCCGTGACAGCCCGTCGGGCTGTGACCTAGTCTTGCCGGCCCGGCGCCACCCGGCCGCCGCAAGCAAGAACAACAAAGAAGGTCACGAAACGGTGCCACCGACGTCGCGCTTCGCCAGCGAGATCATGGAACGCATAGAGGTCCTGGCGGCGATCAGCGAGTCGCCCAAGGCCCTGATCCGACGCTACCTGACCGACGAACACCGACGGGCCAACCGGGCGGTGCAGGGCTGGATGGAAGCCGCCGGCATGTCGGCGCGCAGCGATGCGGTGGGAAACGTCATAGGCCGCTACGAGGGCGAGACGGCCGGCGCGCCGGCCCTGATGATCGGCTCGCACCTGGATACGGTGGTCGACGCCGGCAAGTACGACGGCATGCTGGGCGTGCTGAGCGGGATCGCCTGCGTGGAGGCCTTGAACCGGACGGGCAAGCGCTTTCCCTTTGCCATCGAGGTGATCGGCTTCGCCGACGAGGAGGGCGCGCGTTTCCAGTCGACCTTCCTGGGCAGCCGGGCGGTTGCCGGGACCTTCGACCACGGCCTGATCGACCGCCGGGACGCCGAGGGGATCGCCATGGGCGAAGCCATGGCCGCCTTCGGGCTCGATCCCGGCGCCATCGCCAGCGCCGCCCGGCCGGCAGATCAGATCCTGGCCTATGTTGAGCTTCACATAGAGCAGGGACCGGTGCTCGAGCAGCAGGGCCTGGCGGTGGGGATCGTCACGGCGATCGCCGGCGCGACCCGGCTAGCGGCCAGCGTGACCGGCAAGGCCGGGCACGCCGGCACCGTGCCCATCACGTTGCAATGCTGAAGGACGGGGTTCGATTCCTCGTGGTCCTACGTTTTCACCATTGAGCTTTTCATCCTATATCTTCAGTCACACACGTCATATTTACATTTCTATGTATTTTTGCAATTATGCACAATTATACCTCTGTATGTCCAACTAGAATGTATTATTTGGGAAACATTTTCAGGACTATGTTATTCTTATCATTAATATACAATGGACACATCAAAAGCTAATATTTATTGTACCAGAGAGACTTGTAGTCTTTACGTCATCAATCACCTCCCCGCCCCTCCACCTTTGAACATAAATTGACGTCACTGTTCTCTAGTCCCCAATCATCAACCCGTGAAAATTGACATCCCAGTTCAACAAAACTGCAGACCAGCCCCTCTGTAACATGTGTCTTGACCAAGGAAGAACTACGACGTGTCCCGTCATAGTTGCAAAATTAAAAGATAGAAAGACTCGTTAAAGAGAGAAAATTTGGAATGTCAGTTTTGAAAAGATACAATGGAAATAGAAAATGAAATATCTAAACCTGCCATTTTTATTACAGGTTAACATATTTCGTAAGTTGTGACTATAAATATCCCTCCCCAGGGCCGAGTTTTAATATTTGTAGGTATTGAGTAGGATTACTATTGGAGGGCTTTGCCCCCCTAGAACTTAACAGTAGTTAAAACTCGATCATGACAGCACCAATTTCCTATCTATAATCAAATGGTGACTGTATCTTAGTACGGGGGTCTAAACTAGCTAGACTCTTATAAATATGAACTACGTGTAAACATTAGTGTAGAAAAATTCATGATAACTAATTTTTGCATACCTAAGTTCTGTCTAAAGATGTGCGTAGATAGATGTCCTATGCTGGCTGATTGGCTCCTAAATTATTGTAAATACACGCTAATTTATATTTCAGATTAGTAGGTGAAACTATATTAGGCGCCTGGCACGAAAACATTTCTCTGAATGCTGTATGTTCCTTGTTGAGAAAGAAAAGTTTCCTTACTTATGGAGACCCATGGGCAGCTGTTGTGCTATGGGCAGTACCTTGAAAGTTGTAGTATCACAATTACGTCATTTAGCTTTCCAATACCTTTTGTTACGTAAATTACCTTGCATTCTGTTTGAATGTGCGCTATGCAAGTTTTGTTGGTTCAGACAGAGAGAAACAATACAATATGAATGTGATCTGACCACACGAAAGGCGTCTATAATTGGAGGGGGTCTATAATTAGAGGGGGTCTTTAATTTTCAGAACAAAGTTTTCAAAAAAAAAAGAGCATATAGAGTTTCAAGAGAAACCGCGAAAGTACATTTATACAATGACTAAACAATGATTTTCCTGGAGAGACTGTGCCAAGAAGACAAAATCCATATCTGCCGTTTTCATATAGATATAGAAGGGGGTCTGTAATTAATTGGAGGCAACAAAAAGGGGGTCTTTAATTAGAGGGGGTCTATAATTAGAGGGGGTCTATAATTAATTGACATGATGCGAAAAGGGGGTCTATAATTGGAGGGGGTCTATAATTAGAGGGGATCTATAATAAGAGGAAATGCGGTGTTTTGTACGCCTATGAAAGAATGATATGCTAGTCGGGAACTACCTGTCATATAAAAGAGGTGCTTTTCACTCTTAGGTTACAAAATTTGTAAGCTGAGGTGAAGGGTGGGTCTTATTTCCGTTCTTCGTTTAAATCATATACAGTTTTTAAAAGAATTAAGGGCAGATACAACAATTTCATGGTGACCCACGTTTTATCAAAAGTAAAACGCCAAATATAAAAACTTCATTGACAACGTTTCGTCTAACAGGTCACTACTGAAAATTGGCTAAATTAGCCAATTTTCAGTAGTGACGTGAAGAAGTCTGTTAGACGAAACGTTGTCAATAAAGTTTATATATTTGGCGTATTACTTTTGATAACTTGTCGGTGGACTATTCACCTTTGACCCACGTTTTCCGTACTGAAGCCTTTCTGACAGGTAGATTTTCGTAATTTTTGTCTGGCTTTTTGAATTGGCAATTGTTTACCAAAGAGGGCGGAGCGCTAGAAACGGTCAATTAGTCTGAAATATGCCAGTTTTTGAAATTTTCTTAAGCTTGCACCCATTGTCAAGACGCTATCAGCAGCTCCTACTCCATTGGGGCCATGGAAATCAAAATTACCAAAACCCCTACGTTCCCTGAAACCGCCGCTGAACAAGAGCTAAAAGACTTTACATCTTGAGTCCAAGCCTATTATCTTTTGGCGCCTTAAAATCTAAATAGCTCCTGATGAATATAATGGCGCTTGAAAAGTCAGTGTACGTGTCTCACAATTAAAAACATCAATATGCGATTTATTTAGACATTTCTTTTATTAGCCCTTTTTATATTACATCTTGTTGTAATATGACAAATGAATACTTTTTAGTATTTATTTATAATTTTCCCCGTAGCTCATTTTATGACGACGCCCCCTTCCCCCACCCCCGTTTTGTGAAAATGTGGAAAGATGCCGACTTAGCTGCTTATTCGACCCCCCTACAATTAAGCACAAAAGAATATTTACCCTTCTTTCATTTTATTGTGGCTTCTGTGTTTCTATTTTACTTAGAAATCACTTCGAGAATCAATCTTGAACGCACATAGTGTATTATATACTTTGGAGACGATTTAAAATGGAATATGAAATTACTTGCTTTCTGCGCCCGCCCATCCCCACTTTTGAAGATTGCAAGGGCACCTTATAGTGAATAGAACTCAAAAGGATATCATCAGATTCATTATTTAAAAATAAGGTTCCAAGTAGCTTGATAGCAAAAGAGGAGAATTAAAGTTCAAGCTATGGGGTTGCGCTTGAGGGAAGAAAATTTTGTCAAAAATTCACGACTCAAATTTTAAGGAGACACAATTTGAAAAATGAGAAGTTGCCTTTTAACGGTAGAAATTCCAGATATAGTATTAATGATATGTGTATCAGGGTAATAATTGTTATTGGATAACAGGAAAATTGTAATTTTATGTGTATCTCAATGCCTTAGTGGGAAACTGCCATCTCATAGTTTATCGTATTGATGCGTCATATGAGCTGACAACTGCTCTGTCATCTGGACCACCTGCTTAATTAATTGAGATGAGAGCAACCAAGGAGGACACAGCCAGTTATGCCCTTATCCTGTTCATTCAAAATACTGCGCATGATGCAGGGTTACGAGACTTACCTGCTGTCGAAGTTTGATTGTTATCAATGAGGGCACAATTATCAATTAATTGAAAGGGAAGGGTTTATCAGTAAATCTTTTGTAATCGATTGAACTAAATCAGAACCAATAGTTTAAAAACTGGAGTACATATGGGAACAAGTAGCCAAAAAATCTTATTAGCCTCCTGAATATCCTCTTATTAGCGCCCAGGTGCTCATTTAAATATTCAACTAGAATGTACGGCGCTAATAAGAAGGCGGTGCTAATAAGAGGGGGGCGCTTATAAAAAATTTAAATGATTAAGAAATAAATTTTGTTTGAAGCTCAAAAAACAATATCAACAGAACAAACGAACGAAACAGAATCAATGTCTTTTATGCTTCAAAAACGTATTTTATGGTGTAATTACTTTTCTGTATGGTTTATTCGCAAAAATTTTCTCGCAACTTTCGCAAATTTTTGTTTCGCGACTTTTAATTTTTCATCAGTTCGCAACTTTAAATTCCCGCAACATTTACTATTGGGTGATTTTCCAACCTTTAATTCTCGCAAATTTTCTTTTTCTGGTTGTAGACCGCTGGTTACCGTGAGAAAAATAAGATTTTGTTCTGTTTATGACTCTAACGGGAATTGTTTTATCTGTCAAAATAGTTCTGCGAAATCGAGTTACCTTTTTTACGTAATTTATTTTTTGAACCATTTTGAAATTCGCAACTTTTAATTCACGCAATTTTTAAACTTTTACCTTTTCGCAACATTTAATTCCCACAACATTTACTCCCTTTTTTCGTCCAGAAAAATTCGAAAAAACTTTTGTTCATACAACTTATTTTGCCTTTAAGGTAACTGCAACCTACTATGTCGAAGTTTTAGCCACGTTTTCATTATTTATAGTACTGTATTACACTTACGAAGACTTCAATTCTGTATTGTTATGTTTCCTTCCAAGATGCTCGGCAGTATTTAAAACAAAGACTCTGATACTGTCCGATATTGAGGCTACCCTAAATAAAAAAATAAACCACCAAACAGGCTAACTAATAAATAAACCTCTCTACTCGGGCCGTCGAGAAGTAAAGCAAGCCAGGGGACACGGCCAACGTCCCGGTATAGCCACCTCCCATGGTTTATGTAAATCAGTGTTTCTCAACGGGATCCTTGGACCCCTTTAGGGGGGTTGAGATTTTTAAGGGGGTAAACTTGAGACCGGCGATAATAGGGTGTCTAAGTTACAGCTAGGGGATACAGCAGATAATAGCTTGTTTCACTGTTGTTCACAAATGAAAATGGTAAAAGCACATAAAAGGATAATAAATTGTCTTTTCTTTCTCCTTCGTTGATTGTGTTATTGTTTTACGCCAGGTAAGCCAGTTAGAACTCTTATTTGGCTTTTTAGTTTTTATTGTGCTCTCGTTAATTATCAACGAAGGGAAAAGATGTAAAAATCTTTTGATTCCTGGGGTACTTAGAAAATTTTGATGCCTCAGGGGTGTAATATATTTTCCGATCTTGAGAAACCCTGACGTAAAGCCTTTCTAATCAATGAGAACAGATAATATATCCTAACTTGCCAAAAGACCGAAAAGCATATGGTTATATGGCCGACAGGCCTTGGTATACATATACATATTGAGTATTATTGGTACTGTATGCCTTTGGTGTGACTAGATGTTCTCGACTGCATCAAGACATGACTCATGTTTGTATACAAACATTAAAATGTATTTGTCAAGCCTGTATCCAGGTGGGAATGTAAATGACTGACCCATTCTTAAATAGGTTTGTTTACAATTGATTATCGTCGGGATACAGATACTTTAAAATGTTTGTTTAATTCAGTGGTTACCAAGAACTGTTTTGAAGTTAAGGTACCACTTTAGTAAAGGTCACTCCTCGTTATAGGTTTATTATTTTGAGAATGCTCTGTTACTATGTAAGAACTTCACGAAGTAAAACTATTGAGCATGCCGTAAGATTCAAAGGTATCATTTTCCTCAAGGTCTCATGAATACCAGTACGCATATAAGGAATATCAGGGTTTTATCCACCGATAATCTTTGGTTTACTCTAATTATGAACAGTGCTTATTCAAGTATCAAAACAAACATACATTGCAACAAGTATTTTGAACACTGGTATGCGTTGAATGTAACAGGGCATGATAGTATGTTAATGGAGGGAGAAAGTGTTGGCGATTTACGCTCTCTGACAAGGTCCTGGATACAAGCCTGATTATCATATTTAGTAGCACCTCTTCTATTGCATCATACATATGTGTGAAAAACACCAAATTAAAAACAGGAATTACAATTGTGCAACCGTAGTCAGAACATTACATCATGAATGTTGTGTAATTAACCTTTACACTCTTTGAGAAAGAGTTTACTACTAAGAAAGTGATTGCTATTGATTATAAGTTGACGGTATCACGTTTTAGCACAAAATTTAATGATCCATTATCTATAATGGCTGGGTAAGAAGATGAAAAAGAAACCTAAGAATTCAAAAAGCCCGCCGAAATCTTCCTTGCTGTGTTGAGCCTCACGTTATTAAATCGATCCGCAGACGTAGGCAAAATCAGTAATAATACGGTACATCTAGCCCCTTCAATTGAATTTATGCTAAGACAGTACATATAATTAAGTCCGAATTGACTCGAACTTCGGGCTCGAAGCCCAAAAAATTTTGTAAGCACGGGCAAACCACCACCCTGGATCATTTGGAGAGTCGAAAACATAATATAACTGGAACAATAAGTCATTGAAGAGTAAACATGTTAATTTTGATAGCTGTTATCTATATTAAGATCTATTTAAATAGTTATGGTTAAATCTTTCTTGTTGAAACGTGGTCACAACACAGAGCTGTCTTAAATCTACCTAGAACGTGGTCACAACACAGAGCTGTCTTAAATCTACCAGAACGTGGTTACAACACAGAGCTGTCTTAAATCTACCTAGAACGTGGTCACAACACAGAGCTGTCTTAAATCTACCTAGAGCGTGGTTACAACACAGAGTTGCCTCAAATCCACCTAATGCGAATGTTTAATTGAGAAACAGGGTGAAACTAAAATTCCAGTGGGACAACTGTAAAAAACTCGACATCCCTGCAAGTGAAATGATATTGAAAATCTTGGTTAGATTTTAATTAGACACTTTCATTGCATCTCCGAGGCTTTTTAGAACATTCCTATGTAGAAAGCAGACACAGTTTTCATTAGCTACAACCCCTGAGCATGTTAATCTGTTTGCCACCTAGAAAGTTCTCTTTGAATACTTGAGGCTGGAAACACTGAGCTTAAAGTATGAATAGGGTAAAACTGGAACTTACATTTTTTTTTAAATGAAAATACAAATGAAATAGCGAAAGTAAACACATACATAAGGGTAAAATCTCTTGGTGACCTTGTTTACTTAGATTGTTGTTTATCTTGTCAATTACTGACTTCTTTACTTATAAATTTAGGTAATTGTTTACCAGAAAGCTGCTAAAACTAAACTCAACCAACCAAAAGTCTCAAAGAGCATCAGTGCTATGAAGAAGATGCTTTCAGTAACAGTGTACTAGCAAAGCAAGAATGTTTCTTTTCGTTACAGCCTTTCAACTTTTCAGGGTGATGCCAAGCTGCCATTTTTCTGGTGGATGCACAGTAGGGATGTTGAAGCCGGTAGCCTAATGGGTAAAGCATCAGCTAAGCCCAGTAACTCGCCTTTCTGACAAGGACTTTCAGAACCGCAACAAAGTCGCCATGGACTGTGAAAAGTTCAAACGCATTGTTGAAACACACAAGGGTCACTTGTACCATCGAACGTAGCACGAACATAAACATAGAGTACTAGAAATGCCATGCTTCAACAAACTTACCTCGGGCTGTGCAAGTACACATCGGCATTTACGACAGCCAGTAGCTGCAGGACAAAGAACGTCAGCTTCCCCATTCCTGTATCTCTGCGTCGATGTCTCTTGTATCAACTTTAACTTTCTTTCTGCCAAGTGAGTTCAGATGTCTCTTCACTCACTGTTATAATTGTTTCAAAATATCGCTCGGGAAGAGCCCTGGAAGGAAGAGTTCAAATAAGTCACACACCTCTGTAAGTGATAATTGTTAGTCTAGACGGTTCAAGTGTGCAACCTTGGATAAACAACATAGAACCGGAAGTGGTAATCAAAACCGCGATTTTACGCAGGGGAGCTATAAGGGGCCATTTAATACATATGTAACGGTCATGTGGGTGGGTAGGGTAGACGATTTCTGCAGGGGTGGGGTGGGGGATTTGTCTGAAACAAAAATTTGTCGGATGTAGTTGGAAGATGTACCGATTGTTGGGTTTCTGAAGAGGGACTGAGAGGGATAGAAATAAGCAAAAGCAAAGCAAAATATCGCCTGACCCTCCCAAACTAATTTTTAATGGGTTTGTGGTTGACCTTCCCGTAGATAATAGGAAGGGGGCAGATGCATGTTATTTTTGACTGGTGTCAAACTATATCAAGCAGGTATCTACCTTATTCCTTTCAAAATTGGCCTCCCTTTAATTTTCGCCCGCATGGGAGCAAAAATTAAAGGGAGTGTCTTGGAAGTTTAGCAGAGGAGGGGGGGGGGGGCAAAAGTAAAGGAAGAAAAATCCATTTTTAAAGTTCAGGAGGGGGGGCAAATTAAAGGCAATCAGGTAGGCAAAGGCATAGATAAATTGGCATTAAGAAGACGGTAGGCAGGTCTACTTCCATACCACAGATAATAAAACTACATAGGAGGCTGGTAATTTTTAAGGGGTGCGATTTTTTACGATTGTGCCGCGGTAATTTCCGCGCTTTATGTCTAATTGCGGGGGCTGTAATATGGGCAGGTTTGCAGGGGTATGCCGTTTTGCAATATTTCTTCACTAAAGGAAAATTTAAAGACGTACGGAAGAAGCATAGAAATACAATGTACCCCGACATTTGTCTGTCTCTAATTTCTGCCCGGGGGTGCGAAATTAAAGTGGGCCGGAACGAAGGATTAGGGGGCGAAAATTAAAGGGACGAAAATTAAAGGGAGCGAAAATTATAGGGAGGCGAAATTGGAAAGGTAATTTTCATTAAATTTCAATTGAATTTACAACAACGCGTACATAGGGTAAATCATGCAAAGGTATCATGGAGGTCAAAGATTGCTATAACATCAGAAGCATGTAGAATGAGTTTTTAAATGTGTAAAACTAGTTGACTAAATTGCAATCTCTCAGTGCAGCCACTTGATAAGCAGTTGACTAAATTGGACTAGAGTGTCCTCCTTTGCTGTAAATTTAACAAAAACATTATAACTTGCACGTGCCAAAAATTTGCTCATAGGCTTGACATTTGTAACACCTTGGAGGAAGAAACAAAAATTCTGAAAGCCGGATTTTCTCGAAAGTAACCGCTTGTGGATGTACAACCATATTCATTAGATCACTTTTTGACTCGAACTGTAACTAGAACAAACGGGAGTGACCAATTTGCTCGGTAATAATGCATTTTGAACTTAGCGATCGTGTATCATCTTCTCAAAAGTCAACCGGGATACCTCTGATGATTCCTAAGTAGGCAATGGTTTTAGTCTTGGCCTCGACGTTCAGGCTACTGCTCGCGAGTGCCCGTACCACAACTACTGCATCAGCTTTTAAAGCAGTGAGGACATGCCAGTTTACTTTATTTGGCTTTAGCTCGACAATTTTATCACAAGTATTCCTACACACCTTCTTCAAAAAATTCCTTTCTAAGACCGGGCTTGTCTAGGTTATGAGGAGGCTTTTCACTATAACTGCATACGATGGCTTTTCAAGGTCATCTATATTAGGGGCCAGGGAGGGCATATCTGAATTTTCACGATTCATAAAGACATCTAACTGGTTGTAGATCTGGGTCATTTGTCTAGTAAGAACGGCGGACATTATCAGCCCTACTCCTTTTAATATTTGCTCATCTTGACTTTGAGTAGTATATCTAATGTAATTTTTGGATCATTTTGGGTTTCATTTATTTATTAATGGTGATTTGTGGTAGTTTTACACTTGGAACATAAGAAAAACTAGCTTGTAAAATTTGAAAACGCTTTCGTCTGCAAAAACTTAAACAATAAGAGTTTGTTGGTTCCCGTAGCCCACTTTGCTTTCAAAAGAGATGAACTTTCCTAAAATTTTACAAACGAATCAGCAATTGAATAAATTTGAGAACTAGGTCACCTGATTTCTGATTTTAACCATTGCATTTCATGTGCACCTCTTTTAGACTCTTTTTCAATGGTTTTCTTGTACTTTCTGCGTTTGTTTTTTGGTTTTTGTGTTTTCCTTTATCATATTATTTTGTTTGTGCTGAAGAAGAGAGGCGGTTGATCTCTAGAAATATTAGCTTTCTGTGTTTTCTTCAGTATTTTCATTGGGTCTTTAAAAACCCCATTTTTGATCGTTTTCTTTTTAACATATTTTATTTTGTTCATTTAAGTGACGATGATTGATGATAATTGATGATGATAATAATGATAATGACTATGACGATTATGATTATGATAATAATGATAATTGATTATGATAACAATGATGATTGATTATGATGATGATGATTAAAATGATGATGATTGATTATGATCATCATGATGATAATTATGATAATGACGATGATAATTATGTTAATGACGATGATGATGATGATGATGATAATGATGATGATAATTTTAACGATGTTTTTGATTAGAATAACGCTAGATGAGTGCATTACTGGCTGTAAGTGGGATAATAGAACTTACGTAAGTAAGCCATTACACTTAAATACAGTGCTTTGTTTTGAATTACTACTCACAATCTTTTCATTCTTCCCCTAGAACATCCGTTGTTTACACTTCTCTTTCCCTTCTCATATAAACAAGTCCAACAACATCATACCGCAAGGCTATCTATGTACAAATCGTCACCTATAATACATTGCCAATCTCAAACAAGAGCGATTTACTTACAACTACACAGGCCTGTAGCTAGCCACTCCCATCAGGGGGGAGGTGTTGGGGTGTCGTAAACTGTTCATGGAAATTAATACGTAATGTTGACCTTCACTTACTACTATTGTGGGTCATTTATTATGGTGTAATTTGATTTGGAAAGATTGGTTCAGAGTAACCGACATCATTAACGCATTGGATACTTAAATTATATCGGAAAAGTACTTTAGCAGTAATTTAACAGAGTTTAATTTTATCAGGGGAATTGCATTCCAGTGCCTCTTCTTGACTACGGGCCTGGAACTCCATAGTATACTATTCCAATTTCAGATCAATTCAAAATTATTAGTACCCTCTCCAAGGGCAGGTGATGAATGGGAAATCGAGAGTCGTGATTGTGACAGAAAATTGCGTTCAAAAATATGGGTTCATCTGGGGAGCTTTAAATTCAACAGAATGATAATTAACTCCCATTAACTTTTACTTCTCTTGGGCTGAGAGAAATAGTATTCTCAAATGCTCATTGTTACTTTCAACAAACCCTTTAGAAGTCTTTCAAAACAACTAAATTGCTCTGTGGTTGTAATTCCATCTCCCTGCTCCCGCTTCGGAGGAGCAGGCAACATGCAAAACTCATGATGCCTACTCTCCTTGCAGTCACAGGTCAATGGAATCCGAATTACCCATCATACGGTAAGCATTCGGTTAATTTTAGAGTTTTCTACTTGCCCGCCAAAGTACCTCCTCGAAAAATTGTCATGGGTGGGAGATTACGTAAAAATTAATAGGCGGGGGGTTGGAATAAGAATGTTCTTGGTGGAAAATTTTTAAAAAATTAATTAGCGGGGGGGACGTCTATTAGGCATCCAAGTGTACATATAAATAGGGCGCTGTTTTACAGGGACAAGACAAGGCGTGTAAGTGATTGTCCGCTTCTTCATACCCTCGTAGTAGCATCGCAACAGACGAAAGGCCAGGGAACAAGTGCCCTCATACCCTGTTTACAGTGGAACGATGCAAATGCATCTCGGACCAGAGCTGGTACGGATCAGCCTCGCGTTTAGACGGGTCGAGGTGGATCCGAACTCGTTTGGATCTGCTATCCGTACCAGTTTGGGACCGCTTATGAAAGTGGACAAGTTTGAACCGATCCACAGGAGGTCTTCTGTAAACACTTTAGAGCAGATGCAAAATGATACGAATAGGAAAATGAGGCGATGAGAGTTATCAGTCCGATGTACATTTAACGTGATGTCCATTCATGTTTATTTTGACTTTAATATTGAAGTTTTTCATGGTTAGCTATTTTTGGTAATTCGACGTTGCATTTGACTCCAGCTGGTATTACAATGGAGGTAAGCGTTACTTTGTTTATTTAAAAAGGCTTGACTCAATGTAGTACGGATCGATGATACGACGAAGAAAACTACCACTACACTTATTTCTTTAATAAGAAACCAGTTAATAAGAAACCAGGGCTCAATCTCTCCCAAATTTAAGAAACTCAAGGGCTGGATGGGGCTGCTCTAAGAAACCTAAAAAATCACTGAGAGCGGTTTAGACCGTTTGATAACGGGTCATTTCATTAATAGGCTAACCTGGAACAGAGGGTACCCTAAGTGAAGTTTGAATTTACTAACAGCGGTGTGACTAATTGGCACTCTTTTGTTTGAAATATTTGGCCTTGTCTGTGCACATACACACTACGTACACATACGAGAGAATACGAAACTGCTAAGAAACTTTAAGGGCTCAAAAGGTCAATATTGTAAGAAACTTCGAGGGCTGGACGCTGAGGTAGTTTCTTATTATAAAAATAAGTGTGCGAGATAAATTTGACGTGATTCCTATTGACGTTCTATCCTCGTTCTTGTATTGACAAGTTAGTCACAATCCCCTATGGTTCAAATTCAACCTTCCATTTCAATGGTTTACGATTGTTATCGAAGGCCCATCGCGTGCATATAATAGCAAAGGTGGTTTCTGTAAAACTTTCAGGTGATGGAGTGCTATGTTGCCTAAACAATCTTCTAATTTAAGAGACGCTATAAACCACCTTCAAGTGCGAATGGCAAAGAGCAGCCCCCTCAAACACTGGATATTGCCATGGTTGAAACTGACATGCTCTCAAACGGAAGGGTAAATGCTGATCATATATAATGGACCAAAACCCAAACGCCCCTAAAACATTAACTAATAATCATGGCCGGCTTATGTCACGAATACTTTATTAGAAATGTTAGCAGGGTTCTCACCCACACCATAGAAAAAGTCCTTGATAATTCTCTCATTTCGCTGACCAAATTTAGAAAAATCCCTGACACTTCTACACTGGAGTATCACCATACATGCCTTGTGAAAATCTAGCATTCCATTATATGACGAAGTCACAACTAGTATGAAGGCCTGTTACACCAAGGTCATACATCACATAATATCCACAATCGCATTTCAATGACGTTCAAAATAATTGTAAGGAAAAGGCACTTTTCTGGAAAATAGAAATATCATTGACTGACAAAATGAACACCTTAATTCGGGTTTACCTTGATTTCCCTAAATTTTCTAAAATTTCCTGACAATTCCCTGATTTTTACCCACAAAATAAGTCCAGTTTGAGATTCCCTGATAATTTCTTGATTTCCCTGATTTCTAGGTTCGCTGGTAACCCTAGTTAGGGAAAGAACCTGTGAATTACCCTATGTCGTTCAATTATTCGAAAAGATATCCATTAGTTGGTTCCAAATGGTTCCCGTTGCAGAGCAGCTCTGTCTTGAAGTCAATAATTGATATGATATAGCAGAAAGGTTTAACAACGAGGAACGATGGTCAAAATAAACTCGTACTTGACATTATGTCAAGTTCATTACTCCAAATACTGGTTATTTAACTAGGTAGGTGATGGACAGTAGGAGCTTTGGTCACAAAAATGTGCATTTGAAATGATGAGCAACAATGCATGAAGTAACTAGTTATGTCTCAGTAGGATGGCATCAAATGTGATTATTCAAGGTTAAAGAGCAATATCCTTCCTTAGTTATCTTTACAGTACAAAGAGAACATCAAAAGAGCACAACATAGGGAACTTTTGAAAACTACCATTTCAATGGATGAACGTACCTATGGGTGTGTTTCGCGAACGGTATTGAATGTAATAAATAGTATAGAATGTAATAAATAGTAACATAATGTAGGTATATCCTAGATTTGCAAAGGTCGTATAATTGCAGCTACCTGTTGGTAATCGGTAATTCGGACTGGAACTTCTAATAGAATGGTTTGCGAGGGCATGGTGTCAGTGGTGAAGAGAAGCCCATGACCGATTGTCGATGAAAGGGGTAACGCATTCGCAGGTAATCGAGGTTGCCTTTCCTTACAAATATTCTGCGCAATTGATGAGGCACTTGCTCGATTTGCATAGAAATAGATTGGTATTAGTGGTCTTTCGAGGAATTGATTCAAGTTTGATGGATTTTGGAGGTGTGACGTTGGAGAGGTATGCAAAACCAGACACCTTCACCAATTGTGACTGAAAATACCGATCACAATTTTTTTGTAGGCATTCACCATATTCAATACCAACGTCGGCAAATACTGTCCTCTGTGTCCTGTAATTTCAAAATTTGAAATTTTATTGCTCATGTTCTTAGGCGGGCGTCAAACATGATCGGAGACTTTATTGTTCCATGGTATATGTGTCTCTTTCTAACTTGTATGCATGAACATGTTATTCGTCGTTTCTTTTAAAATTTGTATCTGCTATCAACAGTCACAAAGGCAGTTGGTATTTCGAGACATTTTAAGGGGTAATGGTCTTCTTATATGGAAATCCAGAAAGGTGAAGGGTAATATTTCCAAACAGCTTTGGGAGAGACTTGGAGAATATGACAGGCATCTTAAATGACACACAAAACATAGAAAGAGCTTCAGTCAAATCTACGCCTTGCTTTCTTCTAATTCCTAGAAAAGATGGTTTCAATATGAAAACAATTGATGGAATGCCTCGGTTGGAAACACTCTTACTAAGAAACAACTCGGTGGGACGTCATACAAATACTTTAAATGTACACCAGAGAGGCGAATGATTCGCGATTTCGTTTACAAAAAATTAGCACGATTACCTCGCTAGTAATTTATGGACCACTCCCTTCGCTTAACGATTTTTATTTCCTTGTATTATGAAAATCCAAGCACATTTATAAGGCTGTGCTTGTAGATGTCATTGTGATTGAATAATCACTGTAATCGATTAATCACTGTAGTCGATTAATCACTGTAGTCGATTAATCACTGTAGTCGATTAATCACACGCCATGTTGAATAAAGTACTTTAATGACTCTCATAACTGTTGTTAACTAGTGACAGAAGAAAATATGTCAGGCTTAGTAATGGCACAATGGTTGATGTCTTGGCCAACACCACAAACATGCAGTGGTGACAGACTATAGAGGGTCAAATCCGAAGTGTTGCAGCCGAATTTCATGATATCAAATGCTTGCAAGGTCAGTTTCGGCAACTACCAAGCTACTAAGCATACCAAGGGGTTTTTTTCTCTTTTTTACTGTCCAATTGGCTTTGAGTTTTTACTATTGCTAAAATATAATTTCTAGACAGATGCATCACAATACCTTGAAGTTAAATGGATACTTCTTGCAAAGAGCCATGACTTCCAGTTAGTTTATGACTGTTTTTTGTCACTTTGATTTGTAATCTTGTTTGTGATTTGTTTTACTTAACCCCAGTGCTTGTTATTAATTAAGGATATCAATGCTTTAATCCAGGAGACCTATTCTTAGATCTCTCAATCTACTAGATTATCCTTGAGTCGGCTTAACTATTTGAACTCTAATATTCAACTAGTCTCAACATACCTCCATAAACATCATCCATGACAATGACATGATCTTTGGTCTTCAGACTCATCATAATAGTAGTTGTTGCTGCTAACCCAGATGCAAAGGCTAGGCCTAAATAACACAAAAATTAGGAAGAAAAAAGAATAACATAATTGCTAGAACAACATTAATACTCAATTAATCCTTTATAGGTAAAACGATCTATTTTAGCCAGGGATGGCTGAGAGGTGGTACAATTTCACTGTTACTACAGTTCATACTACAAACTTTATGGTGTGTTGACCACTAAAGTTTTCCACATATAATACATATTTTAATAACATTGACAGGCAAGGAAATGGAAGGAAAACATAAAATTTATATTCATGTATTGACAAAACTTACTTTCCCTTGGTTAGCAGGCACAATTATTTCTTCTGGCCATGATACTAGGAAGTGACAATACTAATTGCTCTGATTCTTGAATGCTTGTTCAAGAGTTCTGCTAAACAAATAATTCTACATTTTTGAAATATATTGTCTCCATTAGTAAACACAGTACTAGTTGGTTTTTTATTATGTGGCAACACCTCCTTAAAGTGGCCAAACCCAGGATTCTTGCCACTTAGGCTGACTTTGTTGCAGCACCTTAATTTGCCCCATTACACAAACAAACTATATATATATATATATATATATAAAAACTAAAAGTAAAAAATCGCTTTTCTCAATAAAGAATGCTTGTGACATTATCACTTTAGCATCCACTAACTATTAAAAAGTACGATTGCCTTACGGTAGAACAAATTTGCAATCTCTATCGTTTTTGCAACCAACGAGGTGTATTTCTAATTTTAGTCCATACATCATCCCAGTCATAGATCCATGTAAATATCAGAAAAAGTGACAAACGTTTTATCCTTTTTAATTTAAATAACGATCTGTAGTCTAAAGGATGATCCTAGCAACAGAAAGGAATCTGTACAGTTGAAATCTAATTAATATATTAGAGAATTTGCTTGCAATTTGTTGTTTCTTCGCTACAGCGGAGCTCAGAGAGAGAGAGAGATGTCTTGAGCTAGTCCACTAGCGCTGATTTCAGTTTTGAATATACATGCATGCTACAAGGTGACATACTGAAGAATATGAAGTGAAATTAAACATAATATTTGACAACACACTATATGGACTAAACATTCAATGTTCCATAATGACTTTAGAATCCTTTTATCTCCCTAATCAAATTTTTTGCTAGTACTCGAAGAAAGTCTACTGATCAAAAAGGCAACCCTATTCAATAAATGGTAATCAAGTTATTATCCTTTGTCATTATATCAGGTATTGCACATTGACTAAATATTACGTCTTTGTAACAGATCAGGTAGAACAATTAGGATCTGCTGAATAGCTTCGAAATGTAATTAATAAACAATGGAGAGTCAGCAGCAACAGATTCAAGGTTCACATTCTCTTATCTTGTCTTCTCTTCTACAAGGTCAGTGCTTGTTTGAGTTTGTACCTGGGCTCTGATGTCCAATACTTATTGTTCCCCTTTCAGTCATTGGAACCCACTTTCAGAACTTTTTTGGATGATTTCTTAAGCGTGTCCACAAATTAGTCCACATGTTATTTCACGTATGTACAATTCATGACGTTCAGTTATTAATTCAGGTACTTAACTAAAGCTACCGTGGGGTTGAATTCCAGTAACGTGTCGTCAAATATCGATTTTTTGACATTGTGAGGATTTGATTACATCTTTCCTAGAATAGCTCCCAGGGTGCCATGCAAGAAGGCGGCTCCAAAGAAAACTTGTGAAGTACATTCTTGATTATTAAAAGAATTAATCCATGAAAAAATCCGAGGTTGAAAGATCTCAGCAACGTCGAATGTACAACTGAATCAACAACGACAAGTATTTGTGAATAGGAGATGGTGATAGCTCTAGAAGGGGAACAACGAAAGACAGCTGTCTCAGTTCCTAGTGTATGTGTGATAAGCGGAGGAGGTATAACATGGCAACGTTAGGAAAAGTGAATATGCCAGTTGTTAGTGTTTGCATCAAAGTAAAAACAAAACCCCTTCCCATTCCCACGAGTGTAAAAAGAAGGTTAGTTTGCGAAATTTCACTGCTGTATTGAAGGAAAAACCCAAAACTGCAGTATTTCCTGCATGTCTTTCCAAAACCATCTCAGTCTTGGAGCGGTGTTCCAGAGAACTTGTTGCTTCAACAATCTTATAGCAGAAAAACATGATTCCAGGCACAGTTACCTTGATTATGGTCCTGAAGGCACTTTTACTTGGCATCTGGCATAAATAACTTTTATGCTGTACAAGAAGAGGCGAAGAAACAGAATACATGACTTTCAAGCTCACACTCCCTCTAACCACATTGCTGGCGTACGTCAAATCCTGTCTGTTCGATGATGCCTTATACCTTTCAATGTGCTTTGGATAGACAGACGGGCCGGATGGCAGTCCTTCCTTGGTCAAGTCACGTTACGCAGAGAGAATGCTCTTTAATTGTGTTGAGCTAGATGTCGTTTTCCATCGGTGGATGATAGGGAGCTAGATGTGTCGACTAGAAAAATAAATTCTGTTAAGATCTGAGGCCACCTAGCTAAGTTAATAGAGCACACGACGCAAAAGTGTGGGCCAAGGGCTCGATCCAGGTGACGACATATTTTCAATTTCTATAGCGATCTTTCAAAACTGCGATTTCAAATCCTCTCTTCTCAAACATGAGAGCATCAGGAGAATCCATCCTACCATATGGCTCAGCATCCTTGGCACTGACGAAGTTGGCCCAAGAGAATTAATGATACGTAGACTATGTAAGTACTGATGTTGATGAAAGTGCAGAATATTGCGTGGAAGAAACACCATACAGAAACACCTCACTCATAAATATAATCGATCATCAGAGAGCGTAGACTAGCCATTGCTGGTCACGGATGAGACACCATACGGCTGCAGGAAGAGTTGTTTTGTGGAGCCAACAAGGTAGGAGAGGGCGCGGCAGGCATTGATTATGATGCTAGAGGAATACATTTGACTTGAATTACACTAAGCTAATGACAGTAATACAAGACTTAGCGAGCTTAAAGATGAACTTCATACATGTAGACTTGTTGTGTGGAGTCATGCAAGTGAATCGAGGTTTATGAACATTTTCTGGCTCATTTGTGTCCTGGGATAAAGACCAAGCTTGCATATTGTGTTTACTGACTCTGTGGATAAACTGACACGTTTATACTTATAGCTGTAGACTCTACCTAGAGTATATAGCCAGTACAATAAGGATTTCATTTTAGTAAACTGGTGAAAATCGTCAACAATCTTCGCATTAGTTGGTAAGGTTGACGTGGAAAAGTGAAATTTCTTTGCCCTCAGAAGACATCGACTACAAGTGTAACGCAATGATGCTACAAAAAAGCAATCCTTTCTCTCAATGTTTGACTAGACTTAAGGGGAACAGTGGGCTTCTGTGTAGGCCCGAGGAAATCAGTAATGCGAGAATGGAGCAGGATAATTGGGTAGGGAAGTGTAGAGACTTGATTATTCCTGGAGCAAGGCGAAGAGGACGACCGAAAAAGACCTCACAAGACGTAGTGAAACCATATATTTTGCAGCGGACCTAGCACAGTCTAGATCAGATTGGAAGTCAGCCATTGATAAACACTGCTGAACCCTTAAGCTTGAACGGCCTTGGTTACGCGGTAGCAACGACAAGGTCATCTCAGTACTTTCTACAAAATACTGCAAATATTTCTACAGGTTTAGATCTATCACGTGTAAAAGGATTCCTCTTATCAAATACACTTAAAAGTAAATTTCATCTCTCAAAAATCTAGGCCATCTTGAATGATACCAACAATAGTAAAGACGTTCTTGCAGCGCCATTTAAAAACATTGTATCATGCAGGTCGTTGCTACCACGTAACCAAGGCCGTTATGGTCAAACAAATGCTTCGAGATTAGTTGCGTATACCCCCATGCACACATTGAAAACGGACTTAAATCGATGATGATGATAATGATGATGATGATAAGGAGGAGGAAGAAGGCTTTGATAAGTTTCAGCAATTTTGCAAATTCAGTGAACCAAAACATTGATCGAGGAAATTAACCTGAGCTTAAAGGCTCGAGACGTTCACAACGCACCAATGAAACATGTCAAGGTTTCTTCATAGAATATTTATCTTTATATGATAAAACCGTCTAATGAAATACTGGGATTTTCTGTAAACATCGTTCTTTTTTAGTGTAAACATAGTTGGAAGAACAAGTTTATTCTTCTAATTATAGTGTAAATAGACTATAAAATCTATGCGCACACCAAAACATTTTCTCTGAACCAACAGTTGTTCATTTTCTGTAAACTCGATGTCGATGTCTTCCTTTCCCTTCCCTCCACGGTGTAGAGCAACAGATTATAAAACTACGTATTTTTTGCTAGTCTACCCGGGTCAATTTCTAACGATGTTTCCATACCTTTGAAGATAAGTTGACGCATATGCAATAGAGTGCTGATGGATACAATTTCATCTTCGATGCTATTTTAACTTAACTATGTATCATAAGTTTATTCCTTGGAAGTACAGACAAAAATTCGTCACCGGGTGGCCCTGTCAAGGACTCCTTCCTCGGCTTCATAGTACCCTGCTCTGTTACCTGCAAGAATCTTCTGGGTTTGATCCCTTTTTTCTTATTAACAATACGTGATTCCTACGTTATGTGTGAATCTGAAATCGTAAAATCTAAAAGGCATTTTACCAAGACCTATGAAATCTAAAGAGGGAAACAATAACCATTTTTAGCCGACCCAGTACAGTATATTGGTACTAGTGAGCCCCATGACATCACAAACTTCTTGCTTTTAATGAAAATTAAAGTTACCTTTACGGCAGTGTGTCTGCTTTAGTATTTATTACATTCGGTTAGTTGACTCTCCATAGTATAAATGGAAGGTATGCTTCAAAACAATAGGTGTCGTGGACATCTATACCTTAAATTTAACTATAACATCCTATCCTTCAAGACCTGCTAGGAACACCAACCCTTATGTTAAAATAAAGCCTTAATGAAAGGATCCCTTGTGCTAATGTAACGGGAGACGTCGCAGCTGGCGCTTGGTAGAGCAACTCTTTATTCAGCATACAGTACATCTTGGGTCTTTTCAGCTTACTGGAGGCACTGTAACTACTATCGCAGTTTTTCAGTCCCTCTCTCCATTTACAAAGTTAGTAACATATATATATATATATATATATATATATCACGGAGTGGAGCATTACCACAATAATCTATATATAATAAATGCGACGTGTCTGCTGAGTACGGTAATGGTCCACTCCCGTGATGAATATGTATATATATATATATATATATATATAGCCTCGATGGCTCAATGGCTCAATGGCTCAATGGTTAAGGCGTTGGTTTAGTAATCATGAGGTCGCGGTTCAAATCCGGTCAGCGCCGTTAATTTGCAAGCTATTGTGGTAATGCTCCACTCTTTGAGAATTATATATATATAATGCCCTTTACATTCTCGTTTTAGCTTCTTGAACTCTTCAGGCGTCTGAATAATCCTACAGTTGCAAGGTAAGTTTGGATGAGAAGCTAATGATAGCTTGAAGAGAGAGAGGGAGAGGGAGAGGGAGAGAGGGGGCAGGGTAGTTTGCATAAAGGCATGTAGGGATGTAATAAGGCCTCGACTTCCCATCATCACGGACAAGAAGAATACCCGCACCAAATAATAATTGAAAATTATTTAGAGGTAGAAGCCGTCGCAAGTTTTTAGGCACCTCTATCCCTGTCTCTGTTACTCAAAAGTCTTCGTTAAGGATCCAAAACTCGAATGTGAAATCAGTACCTTCGATTCTTTTATATGGTTACACGAGAAAGGTTTCATACACCTGTAAGGAACTGGGCAGAAAAACAAAGCCTTAATCTTAAGACTTCACGTTTTAGATCCATTTGTCTTATGACTGATGAAAGTGTTCAAACTTCGGTTTGTTTCGGTCCTTTTACGTTGTCTTTGTGGAATCAATTCTTATCATGATTTTCAAATTACATCATTAGGTGTAGATGATATTCATGTTTACATAAATACTTAAAGTGGTAATAATTTTGTTTCATGAGGAAGTACTGACTTACTTATTACACTTGGACTAGGCTCCAAGAGCAATATCACGTCAGGAGTTCTAATCCCAATGGGGTTATTATCCCCGTGAATAGTCAGGCTTATGAATCCTGTTACCTTTTGCAATAACTACTATACTATACTCCTAAGAAAGATACTTCAGTCTGCACTTTATGTAAGGAGATTACTAAGAACAAGGCGCAACTGCCATTGAAGAGTTAAGAGCTGCTTGAAAGGAGGGCATAGATAAGGAAGGTGGAAGACCCTATCAAAGGTGATCTAGCTCAGTTGGCAGAGCACACACTGCGAAAGGTGGTATACAATGGTATGCAACCTCAAGTTTCCGTGGTGATATAAGGAGGGCATAGATAAGGAAGGTGGAGGACCCTATCAAAGGTCACCTAGCTCAGTTGGCAGAGCACACACTGCGAAAGGGTGGTATACAATGGTATACAATCTCAAGTCACCGTGGTGACATAAGGAGGGCATAGATAAGGAAGGTAGTTTAAGTTGAAGATCATAATTGCCCCTTCCCCCATATGCCTGATTTGCGGCACAGCGCCCCAAGATACCGACCACGTAGTTTTGCAGTGCCCTCTGAGTGATTGCGAAGGTCATGCGATTCAGCCACGCTGAAACGCCTACAAATTAATTACGGTCACGAGCCACAGGGAGTCGAGATTCGTCATGACAGTCTAAATATATACAAAAACAATCTCAAAAATTCATCCGATGGTACCGAGTAATCCCAAGAAATCTCAACTAATTTCATGGAATCTTAAAAATCCGAAGCAATCCAAAGAATGGCGATTCAGTTTAATCCTAAGCTATTTTAGGTAATCTCGTAAATGTACTTTGGCATATTTAACCCTGTTCTGTATTGACGGGGGGGAATTGAACAGACTGCAAAGAATTGCTTGTGATAACATTACGAGATAGTCGTACGATGATAGACGTACGATTCTGGTACCATTGTCCTCGTTATGAAGCACTGTTGTCTTTCCAAATGCAATGCAAAAGGCAAATTATGTAAATAGTGGTATTTGAACAGATCACTTTCGTTGCTTTGTCACTCTCCCATACGAGGGAAAATCACTTCATGGTGTGTGTGTGTGTAGAGCGCGCAGTTTCCATCATGATGGAGGTAATACATATATACTGCACGAAATAGAGTAAACATTGTTTACTGAAAAGGTTTTTCCGTCTGACACTCCTCAGAGTACTAACGTCAGAATAACTGAAATGGAATATGTGAAAGAGTATGCCCAACTGTATTTTAAAGGAGGCAATCAGAACTTAGACAGCCTGAATTGCTTGTGTTTTTGGACCAAACGCTGATTGCTAAGTTTATATGTAAGAAATATGTATAAAGCCTGTAGAATTATTGTCGATTGCACAGTCCTATCATGTCATGTTCAAAGAAATCAAATACATGCGTACACCGGAAGTACTCCTCTGGCCATGACGGCCTTGGTTACGTGGTGGCAAGGACATGCTTAATACGGTGCTTTCTAAAAGCCGCTACTAAAATGGCTACACTAGTTGAGGCATCACTCAAAATATGTCAAATGTTTTGATAAGTCAAAATTAATGTTAACTATATTATGTCGAGCAAATCAATTTATAGGGAAAAACTCCAAAACTAGTAGAATATTTTTTCGCACCTGTAGAGTACTAAACTGTGACGTCACGATTTAATGAATATCAGAAATTTGATAAATTTTTGAACTCACTGCTTTTTTCTTGTTGACATAGACAACTTGTCCAAATTTGACAACGATACCTTGAGCAATCGATAAGATACAGATTTAGCGACTTGTGAAACTGAGACTACAAATTGGGAGATGCTAGCACAGAAATTGAATCAGATTTTTAGCAGGGAGAACGTTATGGATGACAGCTGAGATGACGAGCTGGTCGTTGAAGAAAAACCGAACATATTTATTACATTGGAAACAGCGTCATTCATGGGCAGACGGCCAAAGGAGCTGAGGGGGACTGCAGCCCCCCAATTTGTTAAAATGTTATATTTTTTCGGGCCCTTTTATAATTCCTTAGTAAGAAATAAAATTGAACTAATTTTAAGTCTTACCAGCGCTCTGAATTAGCGTCGGCATTCCCGCCGAAGTGAAGTGTTTTTAGTCGATTCATGTCCCAATAATTTTCTGGCAACGGAGTATGTTTGGGGGAAAATACTCCACAGCGACCCGCAATATTTTTGCGCCTTTGGCGGCATCCTATGCAAATCAGTTAGCCGCCTTTGCTCTTGAACATTGATACACTGACATACTAGGGTATGTTTCCAAGGCGGAGAATGCAATCGCTAAACTTATCCTTGCCAAAAGACGTGTTGCGAGGCAGAGAAATATAGCTGAGTATTTTCCATCTTTGTAACTTTAAAAGTTTATCATTAAAAGTATTATTATAAAACCGCTCATTACTATTTTGCACATATTATGTTGATAATCAGATACAAAAATGACGTCATTAACAAAAATTTTCCCCTTTCTTACCTAACCTGTACAGAACGGCCACCCCTCTATAACGGCCAAAATTGGTCAGTCCTTTGGGTGACCGTTATAGGCAGGTTACACTGTACGTACCCACAGAAAGAATCTCGTTCTCCCACTAAACATGCAGGGAGAAAACAATGAAAAAGTTATCAGTTTTAGACGTTGTGATGTTTAGTTGTACAATTTCAGCATCAAAATAAATGGGATTGAAGTTTAAAACGAACTTCAATACAAAGAAACCAAAAACCTTTGACTGCAAAGATGAAAAGCATGAAACATAATGCAAAGATCTGGAATGACGTTATGAACTACGTTACGTTTATTAATTTGATCATGATTTACTGTAGGTTGTATGGCAAAGTTTGTATTACATCCTTTCCATTAATGGTAAATGAACTTAATATTCCTAATGATGATCATCTGATAATTAAGATTATATCTTGTATTATCAAATCAACGAATTTTATCTTTGGAAGTAAAACCATAACTGGCCTAACCTGAAAATATAGGAAATAAAGGGGGGGCGTGCAAAAGTGTAGTAGCGCCAAGGATCCTAGATTCATCCTACACTGAAAAAAACGAAGTCCCTTTCTCGAATGGTGCTTCTTCTTCATGTTAAACACACCAATTCTAGGTCCGCTGTCACGGGCATCACCCCAGACTTTTTCAGAGATCAGGGGCATCACCTCAGACTTTTTCAGAGATCAGTGGCATCACTGATTGAGAGACTACCAAGGGATGTTTTCGATAGCCGGATATATATGCAATTTATTCGTGTTGTTATACTGAAGAGCAAGAAACGCCTTTTGGCGTTTTGTCAAGGAATGGATGTAGGATCTGTTCTCATTGACAGCAGTGTTTCCATATGTGGTTAGAGGCGGTCCTACTGCGAAAGGCTTGCTTAAATTGAGGGGCGTTGCCCTTACACGCCTAAGCTTACCGTTATTTATTACGGGGCTCTTCGGTGGTTTCCCTATTTATCTAGGATAGTTTCAATGCTGGCCCACTGCTGATCAATGATCTTTGATTGAGAGACTGCTGGCTTTATACGCATCCATTACAGAAAGAATGTAGGAACATTGTAGGCTACCCTGAGGCATCCCAATGGCAGCAGCAGAATATATGCACAGTTAATGTTGCTTCCCCCCCAAAAAAACCCCCAACCTTTCCTTTAGGTATTCTTTTCAATACGAATATTTGATGTATTAAAGTTTCTTTGTCGAAATAAACATTGATTGAGAGACTACAAGAAGCAACTATGATGTGGCTATTATTTCTGTGACCGAGAGACTGCTATTAAATATTGATATATTGTTCTAGTTAGATACCATTCATGAATCGAGGCCAGTTGGTCTAGGGTTTTGATTCCCGCTTAGGGTGCGGGAGGTCCCGGGCTCCCGGACTGGCCCTTTTTTATTGTTACTTTCCTTTGATTCGAAATCTGCTGCTATTTCTGATGTGCAAAGCTCGTTTTCATATCCATGCTGCATAACATTCAAGTTTTGCAAATTGAGGGATACGATTTTTCTTCATACACTATGTTATGTGCTTATCGAGTATATTTAAGTTCTTTCTGTGCATTCCATTTATTTGCTGCGTGTTGCGTATACAATAATTATGTTAATTTATTATAACTCATGACTTGCTCAAATTAGTATTTAACCGCATTGCATAATCATAGGAAATAGATTCAGATTTAGAACTGAGAACCATCTGGTTAAACAGCAATTACTCAACTAGCAAGAGTTATAATTGCTTCCATGATATTTTGGATATTGTCATGCAAAATGGGGTTGAACACAAAAGATGAAATCATAACAGTGTTGCAATACGCCTCGCGCCATGTTAAGACTGGGGAATAGACGTTAGTGTTAACAGTAATGGATTGATTTGTTCTAACGCTTTCAGTCCCATAATTGTGCCCTAAGTAACAGAGTGGGAATTTGCAGAAAATGATGCAATTTGTGCGCTGCTATAAATACTGTAGCAAAGTTATATCGTTCGTGCTCCTTTGGCAGGCAGGTATGATGGGTAATACAAAAGTAGCCTTTGCTGTTGTCATTGGCAGTGATAAGGAACTAATATATTATGACTTACAAACTGCGGTGATACAAGTTAAAAGATATGTATGTAAGGCTGGCGCAAGTGGAGCCGTAAATTCTGAGAGTGCAAGCGGCGCTAAAAGTTTAGAATGGCACGAAAAACAACTGGTAGTTCTGAATTTTATCGCAACTAGCATCGAAAATCAATTTCCACTGAAACAAGCAAAACAAAACGGGCATGTACAATAGCTGACATAACGGGCTGAAACGTGCACAACGGTCATAAACCGGGTAAAAACGGGCAGCAACTAACAAACTAAGTCCACATCGGTTTCCATGGGATGGTCTACCACTTGTTGGAACGGACTTGACTAGCTAAGGGGACAAATTAGCAAGTAAAACTCCATAGTCCTGCAACGGCCTATATATGAAAGTGCTGGATAATGGTACTTATTCCTACTTTACCGTATATAGAAAATGACAGCTTACCAACTGTGAATACGTAAGTTTGAACCAATTACGAACAGATTGGTAGCTGACAAACGAGTATTTACGTATACTGTCCGTATACTGTTGCCATTCTACTCTGGCGAATTAAAAAGCCTTCGTTTAAAAACTGTCCCAGGTCAAAGTGAAATAGTGATCGATCCCTAAACTCTAACAGTTTACTGTTACCTGCTAAAATGTAGAACAATTATCGTAAAGTAATGGTAAGAAGAACTTGATACTTATAAATTGTAGATCCTCATTGATTCTCGCGGCAAAATTGACTTTGAGAATAATTTGTCTTTCATAGATATAAATGAATGTGTAGCATATAACAATACCTGTAACATCACTGCAGAATGTATTAACAAGATAGGAGGCTACCGTTGCTAAAACTTAAATATGAAAATGAACAAAGAAATACATAAAATTCCACTTATAGTATGCTACAAAGAAAAGAACTAAGAAATAAGAAATAACTCTATCCCACGACCCATTGGTTTGAAAACCAACACCTTAACCATTGGATCATTGGACCATCGATATATATATATTCAAACAGCCAGCATTCTCCTATGCATATAAACATTATAGATATTTCATAAGATACACAACTTTGTTGACGTTTTGATATTATCTTTTCAAAATTAAATTAAATTTTTGGAAAAGATAATATCAAAACCTCAATGAAATTGTGTAATCTATGAATTATTTATATACACCTTTCTACATACTGATACAGCACTCAGTTCATTGAATACAATAACAGAATTATCATACCTGATAATACAAGGAGCAATAAATTAGTAGAAATCCAAATACTGGTAGTATGCGGTATAATCCCTTCACTTCCTCAACTTCAATATCTAAGTGCTTTCCTCCATATTTTATCATTGCTCTGTCAAGCCAGTGTTGATGTGGAACAAAATCTTCATAACTTGGTGTGGATGCACTAGGAAGTTTAAAACAAAAGATTTACATAATAATAAATAATAAGAAGAAATACATTGTTATAAAACACCCTATTGTCATGGCTCTTCCATCATGACATGATCAGCTACAACTGCTACAACATTACCTAGAAACCCTACAATAGTTTGTTCAAAATTCCAAGCAGTTTGAATATCATTTTTCTTAATTTTGTACTCTTCTGTCCACATTTAAAAACAATGAAGCAGTTTATAAAGCACTATATTTACTAACATACACAGTTAGTTGAAAAGGAAATGACAAACTATATACCAAAAATGACCATTTGTCAATGTCATCACTGTTTTCATAAACTTTTTAAATCCATCAGTTTCAATATTAGTTTAAGAACACTAAAAAGGTCAGTTACTATGATCTGCAACCCAATGCAACACAACCAATTTTGCCTAATTAGAGGCAATGTATATCAGTATTGCTGATAGCTTTATCCCAGTTGCATTACTATTCGTCAACTTTGCTTGAGATGTAGGTTCACCACACCTATAGTTTGCTATATTTTTTATGTATCTTTACAGAATTATTCTCAAATGAAAGTTTAAAATATCCTACAGTTTTAAAAGATTCTCTGCTTTTCACCACTTTCAATACCTATCCAATCTTTGAAATGTTGGAAAAAGTGAAAACTTCTAGTGGCTTTTAGATTTACTAAAACAAAAGTTATTCACAAGGGAAAAGAGAGGAGAGTTAACATTCCGTAAACAATCTCAAATGCAACACAAAAGCTGAAATGTCCAACTTGCGAACAAATTATGTTGGTCAGGAGTTCAGTCTGTTGATTTTTTTTAAGTAGTTCTTAATTTCTACCAGCTTAGAGCTTCATGTTTGTTTTTATAAACTTTTTTGCTGTAAAAACACATGTATTGCTGGTGAGAGAGAAATTCCATCTAAGTTTAAAATCTAAGTTAACGTAAAATCTAAAATATGAGTTGAAAATCTGCGACCAAAATCTGAGTCTATAATCTGAATCTAAAACCCCTACGTCCTCGATCAAGCATCGAAGAATCCACCGGTCCTAGTTTGCATTTTCCAGTATTGTAGTTGTTGCTGACGGGTCAAGTATTTGGAGCATGACCTCAAAGGAGCCAAAAAGACACAAAGATGGCAGCACAAAAGCAAGACTTCGACAATGTCTTGCATCTGATGCTTTGGTATTTAAACAAAACGGACCTTTACGAAAATAAACTTAAACCACTGTGGAATTTAGTTTCAACTAAGACTTTTGCTTCGCTTGCTACTTTAACCCTTAGCGGATTAACTGTTCAGTATTGGCTGATTCCACTTTGGAAATACCAGAAGAAAAGGAGCGAATATAAAAGACTCACTAAGATTGCTCAGAGAAGAAGAAAATATGAAATTGATTATGTGAGACAGCAATGTGAAGACTTTAAAAATGACGATGAAATCCAGAAGATTATACAGATGATACCAAAAGGTAAGGTAAAATCATAAAACTATGGTGTACGTGAATCGAATCTGAAATTGATTAGAGCTCATTTTATATTTGGACTAGGCCATTGGCGCCTATCGACAGGACATCGAAATCTGAAGCTTGCTGTAGCAATGGTTTCCAAATGCAGTCAGTACTGTAGGCCGGATACTACCAAATATCTCAATAACTTCTCACTTCCCACAGCAAGAAGAGCAAGTGCTAAGCAGGGTTCTCGGGAGTGGGAGGGGGAGGCTGCGCTTAGGCAGGGGTTGAACTGCTGAAGTGAAACGTAGGCTCGTGATCTTTCAATCTTGACATGAGGGTTTAGGAAGTTAGAATGTATCATTGCACTGGGAGCTTAGACCTTAAAAATCCCCCCCAGGAGCACGGCACCCCATGTAAAAGAAATAAACTAAACTAGAACAACCAAAAACATCAGTATGCAACATTTGATAATGTACACGGCAACGGATTAGTGACAACAAGGAGAAAAATCACTGCCCTCCTGCAGTTCTGCATAACGAAAGGAAGTCCCTTAAAACAATGCCCACAAAAATTATTACCACGTCTGACTTCAAATCAGTGTACGTACCTCTACGTTTAACGGGGATGTGCAGTTAATACCGACACCAATGATCTAGTAACATTAAAGAAAATAAGAATTCTATTACCGGCGCATAACAAATTTAGACACATGGTAAGTATTGTCCATAGACAGTCGAATCGTTTTGACAAACCATACAAATCACCTTCTCTATAAATCAAACACCTTATGACCCTTTAAACTGTGCATAAAATCTGTATTGTGTATACTGTCCACTGTGCATATATTTATATGCATAACTTATGCATATAAAAGTGCATAAAGCAAAATTAACTCATTTTAAAATTACTGAAAGCTACAAAAAGCACTCAATACACGATCACTTCAAAAAGGAAGCATAGCGGTTAACGAAACCTCTGTTTTAGAAGTAGGGCTTCATCTTACAAAGATCTCTTACTATAAAACCCAGTTATCTACACCTGTTATACTCCAATGGCTTTTAACATTGTTTCACTTTTGAAAAACGTGGTGCCATTGGGAGTAAAGTGGCTGGATAAAACAAACATGAGCGATCGTCCTTTTTGAGCTCCGAAGACTTTGAGGAAGTCAAAATCACCTCCCAGGAAACGCTTATAACAATGCTTTTCAACTTATGTGATGCGATTCTTCCCTTGGTAACAATTTTGGAACGAATTCCTGGCTTCTGGTAAACTCAAGACCACCTAATTTTAATATTTCTAGATACATTATAGAAAATAATACTATATTTCTACGTGAACATGGCCCACTCAGCGCCCCCATCCCCACATCCCTGCATATAGATTCTGTCCACGTTTCCTCACCTTCTTCTTGCACTTGGGGTGGAAATTCAGTTGAGAACCATTGTCTTAGATACAAACGTGACAGTGTGACGTATGTGCATAAGACGCCGTATGCAAAACTTATAGAAGTAACTGCCGACGCCGATCATGCTGACGATAACAACGCCATTTTTTAACCTTATGAAGATACACTGGTGCATTTATAAAAGAAATGCATATGACACACACAACCATTCACCTGTTTCTATTTACACTTTACCATTCATGCATGTCTACTCACATGTCACACACAGTCATTTACACATTACTGTTTACATGTTACCATTTACACATTGCCCCTCTCACATTACCAATCACAAAAAAACGTTCACACATTACTCTTTCTACTTTAACTAATACGCTTTACGGAAACTGGGTGAAGACACTTTAATGCTACAGTAAACATTTGAAAAAGTGCTGCCTGAGATGATATTCTCATAGCCAAGTTCTTATTGGGACTACAAAATACCACACTGGTGAAAGAATTGGTCATGAAATCGAAATACAAGGACTTCAGTGACTGTGTGCAAACGGCAAAGAGGGTACAGCTATCAGCAATTTCTCCTGCCTCTCATACTCGAGCTCTTTGAAAAGAACACTAGAGAAATCGAAAATATGTCACCACCAGGGATCTAACCTGTCAACGATACTCAATCGATGAGAAAAAAATGTTTACAGGAAATTGTAATTACTGTGTTAAGCCTGGCCATATGGAACATCAGTGCTTCAAGAAGAAAAAATTGCAGAGAAATGGAAAGCCTGAGGCTAAAAAGGGCGAGTCAGTCATTAAGACAGTAACTGACATCCTCCAAGACAATTTATGTTTTCTCACCAACACATTGTCTCAAAATAATTCAATCATGATTGAACAGCTCTGACTTAATCTGTTGCGGCGATTCAGAATGGACTGATGAGAGAGAAATCGATTTTGGAATTGCATTTTTGATAACAAAACTAATGTACTCCTCAGTTTCATCTGTATTTTTAGTTGTTTGGTCTGGCCTACGAATTCGGGCGATGAAATCAGCAATGTTGTCGGATCCTCTTTGATAGTGAACTGTAAAGTTGTAATTCTGGAGTTGTAATCGCCAACGAAAGATGCGGGCGTTGAGCTTGCTCTTTGAAATGAAAATGTACTTTAATGCTTTGTGGTCTATGTATGCATGGAAAGGTTTATAAAACAAGAATTTGTGCATTTTGGATATGGCCCAAACCAAGCCCAATCCTTACTTTTGGGTTATACCCATTTTCCTCTCGTGATCATTTATCGATCGGCAAATGTATGCGACTAGACGTTTACATCCATTTTCGTCTGCTTGCATCAGAATTGCACCTAGTGAACGATCACTAGTGTCAGTGATAACATCAACTTCTTTAGAAGGATCATAAACTGAAGACTTGTACATGGGAAGACGCGGGCACAACCGGGGATTTTGTGATAGTTAATGGTCCTTGTCAATCTGGAGGTATTGTTGGTTTTGCTACCTGGGTCACTTAACAGGCAATTTATGCTTTATCAAAGTGGGACTATGTCAGCTGAAGATCGTATGCTCAGATTTTAAAGGAATAACATAACGATTAGATAGTTACATGGTACTAGCCTGAGCCTGAGTGATATATTTGCCATTGAGCAGTTGATTAAGATGTTGTCTTGAAGTAGTATAAAGGGGTTGTAGACAGGATCTCTTAGAAAGAATAGAAGAGCATGCTTGTCTAAGAGGTGGTAGTGATTGACGGTGAAGTTGTTAAGAAAAGAAGATCTCTACCCAATTACTGCGATCACAATTATGCTCTTTACCTCTGTAAAGTGGCGCTTTCCTATAGTAAAAAATTGTTCGGTCTGTCACAGCAAATTTCTGTGCTAAACTTGTCACGATAGATTTGCATAGGCACGTTAAAAAGAACAAAAGAATGACCGCGTTAAATTAATAGGTACTTTTAGTTTCCCAAGCTAGTTCAACCAGTCACGTAGCAAATGCTGAAAGATGCTAAAAGGCCCTTGAACCACTCTCAGGCATTAGCAAGTATAAATCTGTTCAAAGACCCTGTGACCAGATAAAGCTTAAGGCATTTCAGTCGTATATTTGCAGCATAAACCAAGGACGAACTTCCATTCATGTATTTACAGTACCATTTGATTACAAGGAATAGCTGATGCCGCATTTTTCTTGACAGTTGCAGAATCCGCTAGATATGTAGCACGTTACAATTTTTGCAAACTATGAAAACTAGTTCTCCAAGTTTTGACGAAACTGGTTTGGTTCAGAGGTTATAGCCCTGCGTGAAGTCATTTTTCTGTATGAACTGAAACGCCACAGTAATTAAAATACAAGGGGATATTTGACGCGGTGTTTACCACATTGGTAATCCGCGTTACATTGGTGTGTAAAGAAATTGGAAAGCATAATGGTAGCAAGAGAACCATAATACCGAAAATATTATACCCTGAACTTTCTATGTTTTCGACATCCTTTTCAAAGGTACAGAAAATGAGATTGAGTAAGCAATTAAGATTTACAAGTATCGTAAGATTTACACACTAGAGAAGCATTCATCTTCATCGTCATACTTCCAGGAGGAGAAATGTAGTTTGCTAAATTGTAAAATTAAAAATTAGAATCCATATCAGTATTTAAATTTAATGTATAAAGAGTCGAGACTGTTAATCTAAATTGAAATTTAACCCTACCTTACCCGACGGGGGAAGATTCCACCCCCCCCCCCCCAACCTGTTAGAGTTTTTTTTTGTAATAACTGTTGTTCTGCTATGTCAAATACTTTGAACGGCCAGGATTATGTACTTTGGGGTGTATAAGGGTTTTGTCGCATGCAATCGGAGGATATTTTAGTCTGTTTCGAACACTCATTGAACATTTGTCGAATTTATGGAGCGATGTATCGAGCCATTATTCCAGTTTGCCTAAACACAGAATGTTGTGTCTCGGTGTGCAGATTTGTAAATACCTTAGTGTGTGCATCAGTGTCAATTATGAAGGAATTTTTGTCAAGCCGTTTCGGAGATAAAATAAGGGGGCGGATTCTGACTCCTCGGGTATACAGTTCCACAAATACGTCGGGTAAGGTAGGGTTAAGGTGTAATTGCAAATTCTGGCCAAACCAAAAGTCTGACATTTGCTTGGTATTCGTTTCTAAAAATTTGTTTAACTAAGTGTTGGTAGTAAAGATGTTGATTTATTTGTTACGTTCTCTACTCTTTGTGTAAGAACGTGCGAGTGTTAAAACACCTATACGTATTGAACATCCTTTTGTTACATTATTACTTTACAATACTATTGTTTACTATAGAGGTGATAAACGAGAGGTGATTGCAAGCATATAACCAAAACATTAGATCCCCTAATCTTTGCCTAAAGTGTGAAGACAGGAGTATTTCGATAATTTTTGAAAACCCTAAAGAGTAAGTATTTATCGTTTGTAATGCATCTTCGGCACTGTCAATATTCTCAGTTAACTATACAAAACTCTCTAACTTCATACAATTGTTACTGAAATTGTTAATATCTATATTTCAGGGTTATGCAATTCGTACAAACTGGAGACATTCCTGATATTCTTGTTTAGACCCTGTATCTTATTAGTGGAAAACAACAGTCAGGTAAATCTTCGTTATTAGGATTCGTTGTTTTTATTTAAATTGTAGAAACGTGCAAATGCCCAGAAAAGCTGTACTCCATCTACTACCTTCGCCCTCCTTACACATACGTCAGAGACTTCAAGATTCGTGGTTTATTTCCCACCCTGCTGCATAATCTGACACGAGAAGTCTGTGGACAATGTAAGTCTACCTACTTTTATTCTTCGCGCTCGTAACTTGTTGTTCTATCATTCTTTTGCTAAATGTTCTTCTTAGAAGCCTACAGTTCTAGAAATCGTTTTTGAACTATTAGCCAAGTATACTGACGAAGGCTCAAAGCCGAAACACAATAAATAATTTAGCTTAAACATCCTAGTATTTCTTTTAACTTCAATCTATATATGCACCACATTTCTATACATCGAGCACTGTAATTATCGTGTTGTATATGTATCATGAGTGGAACATTATCACAATAGCTTCCTTTTTCACTAAGGGAGTTGAGGGTATTTCAACCCACGACTCATTGTTTTTTTAAAACCCAAACCTTAACCATTGGACCATCAACTCCTCAGATTCGAATCCGATCAGCTCCCTTAGTAAAAAAATCAAGCTGTTGTGGTAATGCTCCACTCCACTAATAGTTGTGTCTGCTGATTACTTCTAGCTTCAAAGCAGTAACACCTAAGCAACCTTGACAATGTTGCTTACGAATAAGCCCTTCTTATGCAAACTGTAAAATAGGGGGTTTACTAGATCACTACAGGTCTATACTGGAGAAAAGCATATTTGCCAAACTTACTATCTACGTAGTAAATTTTGATTTCCGGACTTACCATACCCACAACGTGTCATTTATGGCTAAAGAAGGCAGGTATCATTTATTGAAGCCATAATTGTAAGCAAGTGTGTTAAATTCGACTACTTTTTTGGCTTCTTGTTTGACTTTATAACCATTTTTTTCTCTTACCCAGTGATGTGAAAGCGTTTTGAATAATGTACGAAAGAATGTTATACATATTATTAAATGTTTAGTTTTTATGGAAATTCTATTATTTAAATGTTTTTAGTTTAAAGATGAAAATATATTAAACACATTTTACCAGTAATAATCACATAACCATACTAAAACTATTAGGAAATCTTTCTGACATTAAAAAACAAGGAATACAAAGCTTCAAGTTTGATAACGTCGAGAAACTATTTTAGTAAACGTATAGGGTAAAAGGAGTATGATCATTATGATCTTGGCATGCAATCGGAATACACACATTCCGTTTAATTTCTGTATATTAGCACAACATGAATTGGCTGCTTTTACATACATTCACGCCTTAGAGTCTTCCGCGTATTTTTTCCCAACTTTGTGTCCCGCATGCGTAACATTTCATTACCTTCCCTTACCAGGGCGTGCTATTCCTGTTGAGACCATACTTCTCACATAGCATCCAATGTATAAGCTTAGCAATGTTATCATGCCTCCTCTTATATTTGCGTTGGGCCAACTTACTACACTCGAAAACAATATTAATATTATTATTATTATTATTATTATTATTATTATTATTATTATTATTATTGTAATTATCCACTTCAAATAATCTCACTGTCCCCATTATGCCGGGTGAAAACAGCGAGAATTTTTATATCTTTTGAACATTATTACTGTTACTGTAAATTTACAGAAAGAATAAATGGCATTGAAGTTAAAAAAAAAAAATTATTATTATTATTATTATTATTTGGTAAATAGAATTTTTATATTTTTATATTTTTATTATTATTATTATTATTATTATTATTATTATTATAATTGGTCTAATCCCGATCTTCTAGTATGGTAAAAACATATATTATTTGTCTCTAGATCCAATACCTGTAAAGAGAGTAATGGATGTATTTTGATATAGGAAAGGAAAAAGATTGATGAAGTTTTAAAAATTATCGTTATTATTAGCATTATTATCAGTAGTATCATTGTTTTGTTTTTCTCTCGATGATTCAATGTATTTTTTTGTTGCTAGGATTGTTCTTTAAATAATGGTTAGTGTTATTGTTTTTGTTTTTTCACATATCTCCGGGCTTCATGTATATCGTAACACCTTTCATATGCCTTTTGTAAGAGAGTATCAAACTGTGTGTTGCTGCTATGCTGAAATAGAAAATTGAGTTTCAAAAAAAATTATCCGTTAGCCTGGTAATAAGATCATAGTTTGTAATGTTAGCTTGTTGAAGATATGCTATATGTTTTAGGTCGGGTTTTTGTTTGTTTTAATTTTTCCTCGCTTGGAGTTGAGTTTGTTTGGTTGTTTTGTTGGGTTTTTTCTTTCTGGTCAGCCAGTATTTGAATAACTAGAATTCTTTGAAGTTTTTGTATTGTTTTAGCAGTTAATTTTGTTTTGTTACTTAATTATTTTGCGATGAATATTGCCTGAAGTTAATTTAGATATGCCTGTAGAGTCTTCTTCTTCTTCTTTCGGCTTATCCAGTTTGGGGGTCGCCACAGCGAGTCAACTCTATCCACCTTTCCCTATCATGTGAATGGTCCTCACTCACTCCTGCATTCCTCATATCTTCCCTGATTGAGTCCATGTAACGTCTTTTTGGTCTACCCCTCTTTCTAAACATGTACGGTTTTTCAACTTTTAATCATCCCAAAGAAATGAATAAAAATGTCTGTAAGAGGAAAAGGAGGTAAAGGTCTCGGCAAAGGGGGCGCAAAGTGTCACAGGAAGATGTAAATCGAGAGCTGTCTGGTTAGTTATTTTTATTATACTTTTTACTCACATTGTTTTACGTCGAATTCCAAACTCAGTTACATCAGGAAAAAATAGAACATTGGAACTTTCGAATTATTAAGTGGTCGTCTCAGTTGCAGTTGGTAAGACTACGCAGTTGTTAAGGGCGCACCCCTCACTTTGTCCGACAAAGTACTCAAAACTATGCTAACACTGTATGGACAGGCCATGGCACTGAGGAGGGCTCGTTGCCAGGGCCCGCATTCCATCTTTGCTGAGGATAGGGTAGAGAGGATGACCATCTCTGCCCTTCTACCCAGTGACCTGTTTATACAACAGTTCCATGTACGTTTAATCTATAACCCCCAGCCTCCTTCCTGCAGGGAATGCATGTGGCAAACGCTCAGTTTGGCCCCCTGATAAGCAGTGGGGCCGTGGGGCCATGTGGCCCGGGCATTTGGCATCCCGCTGCCCAAGGAATTCATGCAGACATTGTAGTAGCACGGTGCATATACTCTCGGAGTGGCCCTCATTCAAGAGGTGGAGGGGGCAAAGCTCGTCTGTTCCTTGGAAGGAGCAGTAGCAACGGAGGCCGAAGCAAATGGAGGAGTCCAGCCATCTCCTAGCCGCTCCTGCACCAGGCGGAAGAGAAAAACCAATAAAAAGAATTAAAGGATTGACTCCTCACCATGCTTACTCGTTTCCTTTAAATATTTCCCAAATGGATAAAACTAAATAGTTCTACTTCAAGAAACGTATATCACAACACACCAGGAAGAAGCTTCTTTAGAGTAAAGTTTACAAGGCAAAGTGATTTAGAATTTTTAGGCCCCTTGTTCCTGTGAGGTGGCCACCAAGGGCGGCTGGTGGGTAGTGTGCCTGTGTGCCCGGCACACACTTCCATATCTATCCCTCAAATTGATTGTCTGAAAATTTATTTACTTTCTTTTCTACTTCTAATTTCTTACCATCTTAAGCCCTAGAATATTGCTCTCCTCTGCAAAATTTTCCTAAGCTTCATTTCCACCTATCGTTATCTGAACCAAGTTTGAACTGCTCCCTGTTGTTCTCTGTCTCCCCTCACAACAAGAAAGTCACCGAAATGAAGATTTTCATAATCTATCGTCAGTTGGAAGGGTTCGGCCAGCTAGACCAGTTTGCATTAATTTTCCAAGATTGAGTTTCTCAAAGGTATTAGCACCTGCCTCACACAGGACCTTATCACAGAGAGCATTGACAAAGTAATTTAATTACTAAATTTAATACTGTCTTTTACAGTTAACATTTTTTACCTAGCTCTTTAAGCAATGATTATAGTTACAACTTTAAATCATACATTAATTACAAAATCATCCATGTTAATTCTTTGGTAAACAATTCTTTTTAATTTAGACACTTTCGTTTATTCAAACCCTTATCCTGATATATTTAACAGATTGCAAGCAACACGAACTGATGATGATGATGATGATGATGATGGTGATGATGACGATACAAGTGAATTTTTACGTTACATTGTGGGAAAGTACTTCAGTCCAAACCGGACAATGTGATCCGTGTACGGACGTTGCTTGCCAGAAAAACTCGTTCCGAGAACCAAATTTAAGAGAGTTTTGGGATAAAACTGGGTATTTCTTTACCACGATAAATGTTCCCTGTTCTAGATTGACGTTTATTATGATAATTTAGGCGAGTATAGAGAAACGGTGTGTTTATCATAAGAGTACGTTTTTCTGCATGCCTATTCTTGTCCGGTTTCTAAACGGCCTTATAATTTTTCCATTTATGACTTCTAGCAAAAAAGGCAAAAGGAACATGCAAATCCTCGCCAAATTAAGAGTAATTAACCTAACCTTAATATCTCTTATCATTGTTGACTGCAAATTCCTTGTTTCTACTGGCTTATTATTTGAAATTAGAGGATGTGAAAGCCCTTTTAGCTAATATGTACAATAGTATTTACAATAGTAAATTAGGGCTAATTCCAGCAGACACTACATGTAATGCTTAAACACTTGTTTTACTATTGTATCTAGTTTAATGGAAAAATGTGTGAACCGTTTTCTAACACTACTCAGTTACTTTATTGGAACGTGTCTGATACTTGCATTCGATAAACAGATCAATTCAACCTCACCAGTAGTGTTACAAAATATGGAGTTATCCTGGTATAGAGCATCCATGTGTAAACAACACAGTCTGGTGTAGTTACACTTTTATTAGTCTGTTTTCAGCAAAGAACAATTATAAAGCGAAATAAAGCACTTGCATACAAAGTAAACATCAAAAGAGAGGATCAGCATTTTAATGCTGTCATTGGTTTTATTCCGTAATGGTTATAGTAAACAAAATGAAAAATGATGATCAAGGCAGTGGATTGAACCACACCTTCCGTGTTTGCAAGCATTGTCTACCTGTCAGGATGATTAATGCAGTGAATTGAACCTAACAGTCTGCCTTTGCAACACTTGAGCGTACAATAACCTGTCCATCGGATTGATTAGACACAGCATTTTATTGCTGTCATTGCTTTCATTCAGTAATAGTTAAAGTCCACAAAATGAAAAGTGATCATAAACGCAGTGAATTGAGCCCGGCCTTTCGTGTTTGCAACCGTTGAGCATACCTCTACCTGTCCATCAGGTGTGATAAGACACAGCATTTTAATGCTGTAATTGGTTTCATTCAGTGATGCTTATTGTCAACAAAGTGAAAAACGATAATCATTGCAGTGAATTGGACCATACATTCTGTGTTCCCAACCCACGAGCATACATCTATCTCTGCATCAGTTGTGATTAGACGCAGCATATTAGTTGTGTCATTGTTTTCATTCAGTAAAGGTTATTGTCAACACAATGAGAAACGATGATTAACGTAGTGAATTGAACCTAACAGTCTGCTTTTGCAACATTTGAGCCTACAATTACCATTCCATCAGGTTGATTAGACACAGCATTTTATTGCTGTCATTGCTTTCATTCAGTAATGGTTATAGTCAACAAAATAGAAACTGATGATCAAAGCAGTGAATTTAACCAGACCGTGTTTGCAACCGTTGAGCGTACCTCTACCCGTCCGTAAGGTTTGATTAGAAGCAGCATTTTATTAGTGTCATTGGTTTCATTCAGTAATGCTTATTGTCAACAAAGTGAAAAATGATCATCATTGCAGTGAATTGAACCATACATTCCGTCTTTGCAACCATTGAGCGTACCTCTACCTGTCGATCAGGTGTGATTAGAAACAGCATTTTATTAGTGTCATTGGTTTCCTACAGTAATGCTTATTGTCAACAAGGTGAAAAATGATAATCATTGCAGTGGATTGAACCATGCATTCCGTGTTCCAAGTCCACGGGCGTACATCTATATCTGCATCAGGTGTGATTAGATACAGCATTTTATTAGTGTCATTGGTTTCATTCAGTAATGCTTATTGTCAATAAAGTGAAAAATGATAATCATTGCAGTGAATTGAACCATACATTCCGTGTTCGCAACCCTTCAATCTTTACAAGTTTGGAAGGGATTTGCTGCTGCATATTGTGCTGAACATTTTTAGGTGATATTACGTATGAATAAGAGTATTACTGGGCACCAAATGTTGCAATTTTTACTTTTAGGCTCTTTTTACTTTTAGGAACACCGTTTTCAATCTGATCTGATCTTAAGAATTGAGTCTTAAATCCGGTCTTCCGACTTTTTCTTGGTACATTTTGATCCGAATCCAGTGAAATCAGATTTTCTCAGCCTTAGATTAGTACCAATTCAGGATCGGATACGGATCGCATTTGGATTTCTGACCTTTACTTCAAACATTACAAGCCCTATCAGAAAACGCTCCAGACGTGTCTTTCATCCCTGTCAGTCTTTATATGTCATCATGAGAGAGGTTGACGAAACGACAGAAGATGGTTGCTCTTCTTAAATGACGCAGTCATAGCTGTAGAGCTCATTCGATGTTTTCACGTCCATTTAGGCTTGGCCTCGTTGTCATGTGGAACGTGATTATCATAGGAAAGCAACCCCTTCAAATACAAACTCGATTCCGACATTATAGCCAAACATTTACTGTTATGGCAACTGTTGGCTTTCATATGGTACGGTTTGGTGAAATTATTCTTATTTAATGCATGCATATCCTGTTAAAATAGAAATCCGATTTTTATTCCCATCTCACGAGGATGATAACCTCTTCAAGAATCACTTGGAATCATTATGTAAATTGTAGTTATATAAAAGATAGAGCAATACCTTTCTACTAGATTACTTGATTTACTCGCACCCTCCTCAGCTTTGGCATTCATTTGCTTATTGATGGACTGTACTTTTAATTATTTGACTGAAGGAATAAACAGTGTAATGAGAGTTTTGATGTAACTGAACTAGAGAAGCGACTTTCTTGCTTACTTAGTTGCTCACTTACTGTTTTCCTGACGTGGTCGTCTACTCGTATATGTAGTGGACCAGGGTGAGCGATCAATTGATTAATGAAATAACCAATCTTTCGTATCTCACTCCAGCCCCCTCGTTTGCTCCAGCACTTACATACACACTCATCCAGTAAACAAGTCGTTCTTTAGCATACTGGGTCACCCACCCGCCCTGTCACTTACTCACTCACTCATTCACTCGCTCATTCACTCACTCACTCACTCACTCACTCACTCACTCACTCACTCACTCACTCACTCACTCACTCACTCACTCGAACTGGATCTCTGAAAATGTGAAGATAATGTATTCTTCTTTATTTGCTGGAAAGGAACTGGATCTCTGAAAATGTGAAGATAATGTATTCTTCTTTATTTGCTGGAAAGGAACTGGATCTCTGAAAATGTGAAGATAATGTATTCTTCTTTATTTGCTGGAAAAGTAATGAATCTTTGAAAATGTGAAGATAATGTTTTCTTCTTTATTTGCTGGAAATAAACTGAAACTCCAAGTTGAATGGTTGACTCCGAAGCATTTTGGCGTTGGTCTTCGTATCGTCTGCTTTGCTCTTTAGATAAGAGAACATTAGAAGATGCATTTTGCTCTTGAGGTGTTTTCTCTGCGTTAAAGATTTCGGGAATTTTCGTTTACACAAGGCTATTTGAAAGTTGTTGTGCTGGAGAATGTTTAATCGAGGAGTGTAGAGTTGCAATATAGTCAAGCAGGTATGACTCTAGGGCAGTTGACTAGTTTGTGTCTTGTAAGTAGGCAACTCTTAAAAATTTTGTTTAAGGGTTGATTGAACCGTGCACCGTCAGCATTGGCCTGCGGCCAGCATGGTGTGATACAGTGATGTTTGATGTCGAAGGTGGCTAATTCAGTTGAGAGAAATTGAGGTCCATGGTTAATGGATAAGACGAAAGCTGCATTGGTTCGGGCATGTCACCAGAATACCAGGAACTCTGGCTCATACGATTATGCATGGATATGTGGCGGGGCAGAGGGCAAGAGGCCGACCAAAACACAATTGGCATGCCATCATATACAAATGGACCGGTCAATCAATAACTGACAACATAACGATTGTAAAAACTTGAAAAGACTGGAGAAGCAGGGTTTGGACATCAAAGGGCCACAACAGTCAACAGGCCATGGGAATAGCATAGCATAGCATTGACTGATGTGATTTTAGTTCCCCTCACTTGCCGATGGTCACTACCAAACGTTTGCCTGTTATTCTTGTAAATAAATATTCAAGAGATAATAGTTTTTAATTTTACTTTTGCCATTTTAATCTCCATACAGTTGCATTTTGACAATAAGAAAGTAATATCGGCTCTCAATATGGACATATTAGTAATCTCGAACATTATGAAAAGTGCAATTAAAAATCTTTATTTTCAGGGTATGGTTTGTACTTTGTAGTTTAATGTTTGCAAAATTATAACCAAATAATAATATGAGCTATTTGCTTAGGGAGAAGCTTATCTCTTGAATAATATATTGTAACATAGATACATATTAAAGAATTTGACTGAAGCTTCTCTCATGAGCTTCTCTGGTGCTTTAAATTAGCTACTGATACAATCTTATTTCTAAATGCTCGTTCAATGCAAGAGTGAGTTTCTCTGTCCTTGAATAATCTTGTTTTAAGTCTTTTTGAATTTGAGGTTATGGATTGGTTAATTGTTAGCAAAGTTTATGTAGCAACAACGATACAGTTTCATTCTGGGCCAGCTGTGTATTACCTTTCACACCTCATGGTAACTGCCCTCAAAACCCCCAAAATGTTGCACAATGTGGATCATGTATAGTCACATGGACGGTAGCCATGACATGCATATTTGGGGGTTAAAAGCATATTAAACCATCCTAAACTATATAATAACTTGCTAGGAAACATCATTTTTATAGATTTTAAGTCAAAACCTTGAAAATATACATTATATTATTCCATCCTCTTCAGACATTACATGCCTACTGTTGTAAAACAGTGACTTATGATGGATAAATCCAATTCATGTTTTGCAACGTAAAAGTACTTGTTGTACCCATTACATGTCTTCCATTCGACTTACCCTCATTTCACATGCCTGCATTCTCAGAGCAACCTCTTTTCCAATTCGACCCAATCCAATAATGCCAAGTGTCTTGTCCTTTAGCTCACAGCCCATAAACTACATTAAAATGTCAGCAAAAAAAATTTTTTTTTACAAAGAATAGCATCAACAAATAAATATTTCATACTTTGTTGTGCATAATTGTTTCAAACCTATTTTGCTAAAGCATTTTTCTCTTAAAATTCGGCTTGGGGGTGGGGCTTCTGGAATACACTGCATAACTTTCTCATTGCAAGTTTCCAAGCACACAATTTTCGCACTGTATGCAAGTTGCAAGGTTATTTGAAGTTTCTAATGAATCCATTTGGACTTTCTATGATATTTCATCATAATTCTCTAGGTACAGTTTCCAATAATTAACCTTTCTTGGTACATGCACCACAGAAATTTGCTTTGTTTGTTAATTGGTCAAACTTCCTAAGGAAAAAATCCCTACATAGGATAGAAAAAGATAACAATGTCATGAAAAAGTATGATCATCTGAGGTAGGTAAGTCCTGCTCATAATAAGGATGTTGTCTTGGCCAAACAGTACTGATAACAGAGTGTAAAATGTGGTCTTTCATGGGAGCTACAAAGGGCGAAACAGTACTGTCTGCAGATTGAGTATATTCGTTCCTTTACGTAAGTTTAGATGAGCATTCTATGTCGGGACGGTACCATTTCGGTTTGCATTATGCAGCGCTCACTGCGCATGCGGTTTGAGTACTGTGGCATGGTGCCACAAGAATCTTTTAAACTGTCTTGCCCCAAGCGTGCTTGATTCATCGGTAAGATACAGTATCTTCATTCTGTGCTGCACTTATGAGCCCACAAAGGGCGAAACAGTACGGTCTGCAGATGTTTGCATAATCTAAAATAGACTATAAAAACTTATGTTGAAACTGACATATCAAAACTTTAAAACGGGTTTTCGTTCGAGGAGAGCTTTCGGAATAAAATTCCCTCTGCAGACTCAAACTGTACAGACAGTCCCTTTCCTAATATCAAATAATTAAAACAATACAATATATTATGTAAAAGAATTTAAAACGTAAACAATTGATAAAAGAAACGTTGCTTGTTCAAAATGTTGGTATTGTAGAATTCCTGTTCCCCCCTTAGATGACTCAGTGCGCGGTGAAGTCCGTTTCAACGTATTCCTATGTATGCATTTAATAAAGTTTTCAAATAGAAAATGCGTGATAAATCTGTACCTTTATTGCTGCAACCCTTAACCACTTGATTTTCTACTTCTCCATAGATGTTTTTATGTAGAAAGTGACTCTGATACACCATGATTGGTGCCTCAGTCCGGTTTCTCCTTTTGAAAGTCCCTTCCCCCCCTGCCCCCCCGCACACACACAGTTCAGAACTCGATAAAAAGATTGAAACTCTTTTAAACTCTACAAAGCTGCGCGGTAAAGTCCTTTTAAACGAATTCATAGGTATGCATTTAATAAAGTTAGCAAAATTAAAATGCGTGATAAATCTGTACCTTTATTGTTGCAACTAGAAACCACTTGATTTTCTACCTCTCCATCGATTGTTTTAATGTAGAAAGTGATTTTGATACATCATGATTGGTGCCTCAGTCCGGTTTCTCCTTTTGAAAGTCCCTTCCCCCCCCTCCCCACCGCACACACAGAATTTAGAACTGGATAAAAAGATTGAAACTCTTTTAAACTCTACAAAGCTGCGCGGTAAAGTCCTTTTAAACGTATTCATAGGTATGCATTTAATAAAGTTAGCAAAATTAAAATGCGTGATAAATCTGTACCTTTATTGTTGCAACTAGAGGGGGGTGGGGGGTGGGCGGGACAGGTACTAAACACTCAGTAAGATGGACGACCTATCCTTCATCCACGACACTGATTTTTCTTGAATTATTTCTCATTAGCCTATATCCTTTCTCAACAACAAAGTAGAACACGAGAATAAATGCCTCCGTTTAAAGAATCTTATATATTTGCGCGTAAGCTGATAATAACGCAATACTAGCCTGTCAAGTCGAACAATGGGTATGTCATGAAAGATCGGGAAAATGCCATAGCCCACCCTTTGTCTTATTCCAAACTGATCCACGCCCGTGACTGCTACTAACCTATCTGCTGCCTCATTGATCTTCGGGGATATATAAAAGTAACATCTCATTCTTATCTCTAGCCAAACACCAATCTTTTCTCTTTATTTTCTCTCTTCTTTCTCGATGTGGTATCATAGTTTCACGCAATATTGTCATCCCTCGTGTTTTTAAGACGTTGATGACCATCTGCATTCTGAGTGCTCTGACGTCTTCCATAGATATTCAATTAGTGTACATCTCATAAAGTCATTAAATTCTTGACATTTTCTAATTGTATAAATCTACATTCTCAATTATACAACGTACATACTAATTAGTACCATCCGGAACTTGTCTGTAGTGAAACATGCATGAATTCAATTATCATTACAGACGCTTTTAATTTCAAAAGCAATGCATTAATACGTCATATTGACGTCATTGCTGCATGCAATGTATCTACAGTAAACCAGGTGCGTAGAAGAGATAATTTACAGGTCACGTATGTTTCTACGTCAACATGAGGTAATTTAATTGACGTTTAGACTTCCAAGCGTGGGAAATTAATTTAGTTTAGCATGTTCAAGAAGTATGAAATGTTAAATTTCGTTCCCAATATATAGCATGTATTCTACTTTTTAGCACCATCCTTCATGTAAATAAAAATAGTTCGTATCATTTGGATTCCTATGTAGTCTCCTCGATTAATCATCAACTATAGCATAATGTGTTTAACCCTTCTTGATAAATTGAAAGTTAAACGAGGCTAACTGAGTATTTGTTAGTAATGGGCCTTTATCACAATTGCGCTATCTAGTCTCAAAACGAGGTTGAACCCGCAAGAATCTACCAAGACCAAACTGATCGCATAGGGATTTGGCTGGCAGCAGCAAAATGAAAACGCTCAGAGTTAGCTTGAGGGGGGGGGGGGGGGGGGGGGCGGAATTGGTGTGTTTTCTTCCGGGACGCTGAACACTGGATCACATGGTCCACTTCGCAAAACTTTATATTTGTCAAATAAGCAAGCCCAAATACTACCGATGGATTCCGAGTATGGAACCCTGCTTTTGAGGAATTCCAGGGCCATCAAATTGTCGTAGATCAAAGCTTTATGTCGTGCATATTGAGCATGGCAAGCTTCGATAGCTGACTCAAAGTGCTTTGTCAACAAACGAATGTTGGACGTTGCTATCGATTGCATCATGGGATCCCATTCCTGCTATTTCTTGGAAATTGTTGTTCATAGGGTGCAAGGATCAAAAGTTATTTCTCTTGAAGTTGGCATGCCCCTTCAATTTTGGACAATTGCTGATGAGAAAAAGGTGCATCTCCAGCAGTCCCCCTCTGATGGTTTTCAAAACAGTGATTTTGGTTAGCAACATAACAGAGCCCCATAATACCGCAGGGAAAGGAGAACATAGGAAGTAATACCAGTACTGGAAGAGTATGTCATGTAGCAACTGTTCTCTGGCATTTTTACTGATTTGGTCAAATTTCCATTAATTTTTCAAAAGTTTTGTCCAAAATTGTACGTCAAACAAACTCGTATCACATACTAAGGTCTTCCCACAAACGCTGTATGGCCTCAACTTCGGAGCTGGGGATAAATAGTTTTAGCGGCACAGCTCTGAGTGCGGTAAGTCAAACTCACATTAAAGGAATACTTAGGGGCACTTCAGGTGAAACACTTTGAATATCTGCTTTTCAGAGGACTCCAAAACGTTGATATTTAACATATGATAAGCAAGATACCGTCCCCAAAAGTTAAGAAGGATGGAGGCTGTGTTATGAGCAGCAAATGCCTTTTATGTAGCTTTGCAAGACATGGCTATAAATTAAATGCAAATACTCATACTGATGAAAATGGCCAACGCTAATGGATACCAGCCTCTCTGCGGCTCGTGACTTAACCAAGGAAGGATTGCAATTGGGTCTTGAAGTCATTTGAGAATTTAATTGTACAATACTAAGAAAATATAGCATTTTATATCATTGGTATCTTTAGTACTTTCAAAAATTGTTTCTGATGCTGATTTCATCCTTTTTTGGCGGAGCATAATTTTATGGGAAGACCAACCGCACTTACATATTACATATGCAGCTGATAAACTGTTTACATGCAGTGTAGATATTCAATGAAAAAGAGGCTGTCCACAGTGTGAATTTGTTTCCAATTATAACTAACAAATTTTGGTAGTTATACATTTTAGGGCTATTTTCTTGTATTTTTTTGTAGCTTTATCAAACAAATAATAATAATTTTTTTAGATTTGCAATATATTGTTTCTAACACTTATCAAAAATATACTGTCAAAGATTTACAAGTATAAGGCATGTATGACGGATAAAAATAGCAATAATAGTAATGATAATAATGATAATGGACATATGTAAGAAATTTCTATCTACATAAAACGCTTCAACGTGAGCATAAATGTACCCTTCATAATTTGTTGTTTTTCCCCAGTTACCCGTAACTGGTATTATATATAATTTCTGCAATTACTCACGTGTTGGTGGTGGAAGTGTTGGCTTAAATGCAACCTGATCGATGGGTGTTACCTCTTGAAATCCAATTTCTTTGATAACATTGAGTCTGCCAACAACTGTAAAATCAAATGTCCGAGGATTACTTATTACGTCACAGTATTAGATAGTATTAACTTGCATTTATTTCATTTTATTCGTGATCACAAAATAGAAATTAGAACCAACCGCACTTAGCCATTTTCCCGGACCAAGTTAGGACTGAGATTTCGAGACTTTGAGGGGACATAAAATCACGAAATAAATACTGCATTGCCAAAACTATGGCGTACCGACGGGAACCATTGGTGTCATGCCCCCTCCCCGACCTCTTAGAAAGCTTAACTTACATAGAAACGTCGGTATCTTGTAAACAAATGACGAAATTTGTGATGTAAACTGTCCCATTGATTAAACATACGCAGGCATCAGTGCAAGCCGACAGAAACAAAAAATCATGAAGTCAACGGCCCCTATTGCCGACACTCTGCACAGCAAAATATTGCCGAAGGAAAAGGAGAACTATAAAATCACCAGATCGACTAAGCCTGTCGATCAAGACTGTAAATCTTAAGATAAAAGGTATTTTATAAAATTTGCTCAATAGGTTTAATAATTTGCTCTAACTATATATTAAAACTTAATCAAAACGAAGTTATTTGGGCATGACCATGCCGTCACTGACTCGATAGCCTGATTAACTTCGTTTTGATTTAGTTTTGATATATAGTCTTAGAGCAACTGTAAATCCTTTTTGCACTTACCAAATTGACAAGAGCGCACGAGACGCGTCTTTGGTTTAACTTATGAATCCGTAATTTAAATTTGTTCGTTATGGCATTAAATTGACCAAGAATAGATGGTATAGTATAATATAAAGAATATTAAGTAAAAATATATTTCTATATAATAGACTCTCACTAAAAATCTAGCCACCAGGCTTTGTTCATGCCACTCTTAATTACAGTACTAAAAGTTTATTCAGAGTCTTGTGAAGCTTTTTCTACTAAAGGATGAAGGTAATCGTGTTCTATATTGCTTGAAAGATTAAAAGTAAAAATAGGCCGGATGGCGCTTGTGGACGTCAGTAGAAGATATGATGTCTTGAGAAAGATTTCATGATTCATGCGAGGTATCCACATCGGAAACCCGACCCGTCAATGTACAGAGATATATTCAGCATTGTTCAACAACATATCCAATCTTTTGCTGTTTAAGAGTGATTTATACTAAGCCAAACCCATGTTGACCTAAGATAATAAACAAGCATGCCAGTAACTAGGGAAGTATACAACCCGGGTGTCTTGCCACCCAAAAAAATGTGTGACATGGTTTTTCCACCTCATCAGACTACCTCCCAAAACACCAGTATTGAAAATCGCCAGCATATTTTACAATACATAGGAAAGGAATCCCTGTACAACTTAGTCCAATACCGTTTCAATTGATTTGAGAGACCATTAACGTATACATAACGGCGACACTGGAGTTCTAGACAGACTTGCAACATTTAACGAAGATCGTAATGCTTAAATATACATTATTTGCAGTATTATGGTGGTCAAACCAACGAAGATGCTTAGATAATGATGATGAAATTAAATCATTTCTTACAGATATTGATGATATTGTTACTTTCACTTTTAGATGGTAGAATTAAATTTTTGAAACGAAAAAACTCACAGATTATTAAAGTTAATATCTAATTTTTGGGTTGAAGAATCGCACAGATTTACACTTCACATCGAGGAAGAAAGGAGGAAAATCCAAGAATCATTTTTCAGATTGGCTTCAAAAAATTGAATTTTTTAAAAGCATTCAGCGAACACCTTTGCTATAATTTGACGTCACATTGTTGAGATTAAAATTCAACCAATCAGATCCCCTTAACACCAAAAAGTCTAAATTTTTAGCAATTTGACATCACAAATTGTAACAAATTGAACCCATTTTGTGACGTCTGATTGAGAGGAAATAAAAGTAAGTGCTTTGCACTTTTCTGTCGAGTATTTGTGCAAGGATTGACATAGTCAAGATGACTGCGTCTTGTAGGAGCAAGAAATAAGAAGAAATTGCCATTAAATTGGCAAAATAATAAAAAGGAAAAGAAAAATGTGGCATAGAGTATGTTCAACTCAAGCAATTTAATGCGACGAAAATATTTGACGGAAGGAAATACAAAGTATCTTCTCGGTGATACTTTGAATAGATTGACGTGCAGGGTGGAAGTCCTTCCTTGTTCAAGTCACATGGCGCAGAGACGATGATCTCCAATTGTGCTAAGCAGGATGTTTATGTCCACCGGTGGAAGACTGGGAGCATATGTGGCGACTAGAGAAGTAGATCATGTTAACATCGGAGGTCAACAAGTTGGTCGGTAGAGCACACACCGTGAAAACATGGGGATGGGTTCGAAACATGGTGGTGACCTATTTTCTATTTCCCTATTGTTATTTTCAAAACTGAAATGAAAGGCTTGCAGACCGTTTCATTTCCTCTTATTGCAAGTCTCTGAAGATTGTTGACGCCGATCAGGTAGCCGTATTTAAAGAGTTTTATTCAATGGGCAACGATTCTGATAAATATGCACGGCAAAATAATTTGAAGTAGTGTTCTGTAGGTCATCGAGACAAAGGGAAGAGAGAGGTCGGACCAAATATCAGTTTTCACTTATAGGGCATTACATTGTGAAGCATATTTGGGGAAACTCTGCTACATTAGTTATGCGACTTTAAATGAGACTTATATTGTAAGAAAAAATGAAACGACTGTTACATATTTCTATGGAAAGAATTCTTTCATTACACACTTAATCGACCTTCTTCATTCGAAGTTGCCCAAATACTGCAAATCTGTTCTATTGTAGGCCCTATTTAACAATAAAGATCTCTTAAGATTCCCGAATATTAAGTGTCTTCTGTATGAAAACAGCAACCCATGCATGTTTGAAGATGAATACCCTACTCGTTTCCCTTTTTACTTTTATCATTAGTTCACTGTATGCCTATTGCTAAAAATGACAGATATATCAGATATACTTTTACTAAACCATTTCTGATCTCCCATTGTCTCGCAACTTGTCAATTTATAAGCTTATCTTTATTCCTAAATGATAATTTCTATTTGCAATTTTCTGTAGTTTTAATAATCTACCAGGGACGTGCCTTCAGTGAATGCAACGCATGCATTGCATGCCTCAAAATTCTCAAAAATATACATACCGATGATCATGCCCCCATCCGTTTTACAAGTTACACACTGTAAACGTGCATAAAATTCATTGATCACTATTTCTTTGTGGTGCAGATGATGCACTTACGTACATAGGAACAATCAAAAGGTGTTTTTATCTATTCATCATTCTAGTAGTGACCAAGTGGTGTTTGTTGGGTGCACAATTTCCCAAACAGAAAATGTTTTCAGTTTTTGTGAATACCCTTGAACTGTTATTTCCCTTGCATACTGCAACTATTAGGTCCTCTGTGTGAAATCTTTGAAATTGTAGCCACATTCACGAAAATCGACATGAAATTTGAATCTTTGAAGACCCAGAGGTTTAAGTGTTGACCTTAAAAATTTTTCTAAATTTGACTTTGTTACTGAAATTTCAAATAACAAGAAATAAAATGAAGAGAACATAAACTTTGAGCTGGTATACTGATATGTATGATAGGTGACAAAAGTTCATACTGATTCATACAAAATTGATGGTTTAGTTAACAGACGTTGTTTATGTGTTCTTAAAATGATATCATATCCCTCTCAACACCAATGTTTAATGGTCTTTGGAGTTGAATCAGGTCAAGCCACCCCTCACGTTCATCACTCACTGTGGTTCTGCAAGATGCTTTAAGACAGTGGATACCAGATGAGGCACACTCTGCCACAGTGGAGTCATTGGGTGATATACATCGAATTATTAAAAGCCTCTGTATGCCACTGACCACCAGGTCAGGTTGAAGGTTTACAGCACACTATTATTAAAATGTAAGGAACTGATCACAAGATCTATTCCAATAAAGAAACCACTGTGACAAAATACCCTGAAGTGGTGCACGATCTTGTCCACTTGACATCCTGTTTTTGCTTGATTCAAGACTGCATATTTCATTTCAAGGTATGTTTTGCTAAAATTGCTTTTGATTTCAGGCAAGTGTCATCATGGAAATGACAGCAGATGTGGTATGCACAAGCTAAGGAGGGTGTTGTGTGTTATTAAGAGTCATAATGATTGAAATGACACGTGTGAAAAGAGTATACCCAACTGTATTTTTAAAAGAGCCTATCAGAAATTGGACTGCCTGAATGGCTTGTTTTTTGGACCAATCAGTGTCAACTATAACTAGGTTAATTGAATTGGTCTAATAAGAAAACAAATTCTTTTTTGTCTACAAAGCAAAGGTTTTCTTGCTTTTATGTGGACTGACTCCAGAAAGGCCAAATGAAATGCTTTTAACCCAATTGTGTATTGTTTTCGTTATAAAATTTTCCGTAGAGCGCTTCGACGATGCTTACATTATATTCGAAGCAAGATATGCTAGGGAATGTTATGTTTAGCAAAGCATGGAATAAGTGTACAGTTTTTGTTTATTTCAGAATATTCTTACATTCGTTTGCAGAGCCTAAGTACTTTATTATTTAGTACGACTGTCGCCATCATAGGTATTATCGTATCCTTATTATGATTTTTGCACAGTCATAAGTTTCAATCATTATCATCGCTATTTTCTTATGTATTATAAGCCCTCCCTTCGGACATCAACGTCATATAATCTGTGGTCATATTTGAACTATCTGGGACAAAAGCTGAACGAAAATGGAAAGTGTGGAGCGGAAAGTATGAGAACATTTATCGTAGTAAAGGCTAGTCTGTCTTACTGATGGCCAAGGTTTTAATACCAAGAAAGATATTACTGAGAATGAAGGAGGGAATTCTCCAGTGCTAAACCTAGTTAATTTAATTAAAATAACTAACCAAGTGATTCAACAGCCGGCAATCTTTAAACTATGGTGCCACAGAATAATGTTGTGATTGTCGTGGACTACGTACGATTATCACAACTTAGGACAGAGTACTTTGAAAGATGCCGGTAAAGTACCGTTTAATTGCAGGCATCCAGTTAAAGAGCTGCATTACTTCAGGTATGTTAGACGACATACTAGCCTGCAAAACATACTTCCAGGCGGGGACGTGAACAGAAGAGGAGACCGTTGTAGACCAAGGTACTCTTAGGACCATCACTGAGTGGACAACTTTGAACTACTTTGCAGCCAAAAGAATGTCAATGGAGGGAAGAGTTTAAGGGAAAATTACGTCAAGCTCAACAACAGAGGGAAGACGATTACATTCTGAAAATCGTCGCCGTTATCGTCATCATCATCGTTAATTGCACTACTATTATGATCACAACCGTCACCACCATCACTGCAATGATGATCATCATCACCATTACTATCATCACTATCATCATCAACACTATTATTATCATCATCACCATCATCATCACCGCCATCACCATCACTATCACCACCACCATAACCATCGTCACAATCATGATCATCACCATCATCACCATCACCACCACTACCACTACCACTATCATCATTATCAGCAGCAGCAGCGGCTGCATCGCAATTGCCACTTCTGTTAGCGCATGTTATTTCAAAATGCAAGAAAAGAAGGAATTATTTTTGCGGAGACTTGGAAGGGCGCTCACTCCATGAAGTGGGCTATTCATGTAACGAAGTCCTTTATTTGACTTCATGGAATGCACTTATAAATGCGATAAGCTACAAAAAAATTTCTTTGTACTTTTCAATGTAGTTTCTTCTTATGCTGTAGTTGCTGTTACCTGTCGAGTATAGTGCGAAGGACACATTGTTGTCAACGCGCATGCGTCTTGAGCGCCTGGCTGTTTGCCGAACGTTGTATGGCGTAAATACCAATAATGTTCATTGTTGTACGGGAAATTAAGGCCCCCTGAATTGATATACCTCGGGAAGTGAATATTATGGTCGCCCACTTTTAGAAATACTGATCTACTGCATTATCGTAGTATGAAGAGGCAGACCTGTAAACTTCCAAAACTTAAAACTGCGTGAAAATAAGTAAAATGTGTCTACTTGAAGGAAGGCAAGACAAGATTGGGACAAGCTTTCTGTTCCATCGCGAAAGAGGTGCCGCTAACTGCCTTACTCATATTCAAACCGAACATCAAAGCTTTCAAATGCCTCGGAATTATTTTGTCAAAACCTTCCATGTGGCACTCAAGAAGTAGCAATTTGGCTATTTTAACGGCCTGCATATTTCGTGTCGGATCCCAATGACCAGTCCTTGCTTTGTCCATCGAATCAAATGCAATCTATCTTGTTTAAATGACAGTCGAGTGGTCAAGGAGCGTGAAAATGATAGGTTAAGTTGAGCTGAGATAGGCATTTCCTTATTTACAATGTATTTTTTAACTTTTGCCGAAAATGCGTGAAAGTAAGCCGCTTAGTTTAATACGTGCGTAAAAATAAAATGCGTGAAAAACACGCTAAATGCGTGAAGGTTGGAAGGAGTGAATAGGCAGTGATAAATTGAAATCGAGAAGGATCCTTTTTTCTTTTACAATGGTAGAGAAAACTGTAAGGTATCTTACTTTTGGAAGAATGAATAATTACGTCTGCATCAGAACAATTTTAATTGATGTAGAGAATAAATAGCCGAACGAATTAGCAACTTCAGCAAAGTCTTCCAGGTGAAAAAGCAGCTCTTGCTTCCTCTGTTTTTGTTTTGAGGAACTATTGGTGCCCAACCCTCTCTTACTTCATTCTGTTCTGCGCTCTAATATTTTCTTTTCAATGGCTGCTCACTACGAAGGACCGAGCAAGGCACTATGGTAATGCTATCACATTGTCCTGTCTGATCCTTTGTGCCCTTTGATTTTGCTACTTATTATTCTTTCAAAAGAGATATTAGGAAGATAGTGGGGTAGGGTAGGTACAAAACAGCCTTGGCGTACTCCACTTTTTTGTTTCATAGCTACTGTTGTTGATAATACTTGAACATGTAGTCTTTTTGTGCACGTCTTAGACTAACACTAATGGGTAAGTGGGCAATTGAATTTGCTTAAGAAGTAAAATAGGCCCATTGTATTCTGGATTCTTTCAAACAGGTCCTGCGGAGGCTGTGGTATTTAACTTTGCTTCTGAGTCAACGATATCTAATAGCATTTAGAAATCTCTGCCGACTCGGCAGTTGACCGTTTATCGCTTCTCTATCTTTTAACTTTTTTATCGTTTTATAAATTACTGAGGTGCATGGAACAAATGTGTTCTGTAGAAGATTAGATGCGACAAAGCCGTCGTCAGGTAGAAGCCTCCTCTGCTACCTTAAGCTAGATAATGTGAAGACCAAGTCGATGACATTGAAACTTAGGATGATGCCCCATGGAATTGAGTCTTAGTTTTCGTAGTTTTGGCTTTTAGATTCATAGCATCATACATCAACGAGAACCCCTAGCTATTCTTAACAAATCTCAGTATGTAACATTAGACTACTAGGCGCTAAAAATGTCTCAAAAGCCCTGTGAAGGTATCCTAAACACGATGCCACCGTCTGCGGGCTCTGCTAGTTTCCGAACACAAACAAAACTCTGCAAGCCGTCTGTTGTTCGCGCAATAGTCCAATTCGTCCACGTTTCCCAACGTAAGCAGATGATCGAGAAGCTTTTACTATGCCTTAAGCTTCGATGCCTTTTGCAAATCATATACTGCTTTGATTATATCATCAGAGGCAAATACTTTAAACTATGATATGGGATAACTAATTCGTAACACAATTTATTATATTCAGTAATTTTTATGTCAATCTACCAATTTTTGCATCGCTGCAATTCCCTTAAATCTATGCAGAATCATTACTTCATCAGTCCTTTCTTTAATTTTAAATCTCACAAGCTGCGTTAAGAGATCATCTTTACCTTCATATCGCTTGTTACTTGTTAAAAAGTTACAAACTTTGTTTATTAGAGGCACCAATGTTTACTACAAAATATACTTTACCGCCCACTGAAAACTAATTTGCTAATTTCTTTCTTCTTTCTTTCTTCATTCTTCTTCATTCTTCTTCTTCTCTTTATTCATCCAAGGAGGCAACTTCAATGCCTAGTAATTGTGGAAGTACAGTACGCCAGATCGAGAATGAAAAAGCTTATAACAGTTCATCAAGTAAAAGACAAGCTGAGGGCGCGCAATAAATCCTTATGATACAAATTATTACCTCTGAAGTTACGTTTCTTGTCTCAGCTCCTTTTTCATTCAGGGCTCTACTTAAAGAAATTTTTAATACAATATGCATGCAGAACGTGGAAAGGCAACATTTCATTAACTAAACCTATAAATAGTAGTTTACGCAATCTCTGAGGTTTAAGCACCATTCTCAGACTATGTTAAAACAATCAAGACGGCCGGCTGTAAATACTGTAAGGGCATAATTAAGGTTGATATACACTTAATTAGAGGACGTGGTAATTTATAGAAATAAAGGTCAAATAATCCCTACTTTAAACATAAAAAAGCCTCTATTACCCTTGGCTGTAAGGGTAGTCCAATGATTATGTTTTCAAATATTAACCTAGAGTATTTCGTGTTTTATCGCGGTTTATCAATAGTGTATCGTAGATGGAAAAGTAATAATCAGGTTGGCCAAATCAGCATTCAATAGAGGGATGGATTGTGGAGTGTGTTGCTATATGCAACTGAGACGTGGACACTGGGGAAAGAAGATGAAAGGAGACTTGAAACATGTGAAATGCGATTGTGGTGAAGAATTCTTAAGATAAGCTGGGTAGAAAGAAATTAATTAAAGAAAAAGTTTGCGAAGTGAGGTCCATTTCGTCAATAATACGTGAGTGAAAGCGTGGAAGTATGGCGCACAACACCAGACGTGACAGTTTGCTGAAACTGATAGTAGACGGGGAATTTGAAAGAGAGAGAACTAAAGGGAGAAAAAACTGTCTTCAACCACTAAAGGGTCTAATACCGACCTCAAGCATTGGAAGGCACCTACCACTGTGAACAGGTGGGATAAGAGCAACGGCTACTCTGATGTGTCCCCTCATTTGGCTCCATTAAAGTCTCTATACGTTTTCTTTAGGTATCACAGCTCTACGAAAATTATTTGACAAATTGAAGAAGGAGTCGCCAAATAAATATTGGTTTTACAGTGCGGCTGATCATGAAATAGACGACCCAACTGGAGAAATTCGCCGTCTTTACATTATGGTAATTGTTTCACGGGTTCGATCCCCGGTGGTGACATACTTTTCTATTTCTCTAGAGTTCTGTTCAAAACTAATATTTCAAATCCTCTTTTCTCGATGATACTACAGCAAATGTACAATGAAGTATTAGAGAAGTTAGGACATAACAGAGATTTGGCGAGCCAATTAAACATCAAGTACCAAGATCAACACGATTAAAGAAAATAGTAGTAGCAAAGAATTCGTCGTAAATGAAATATGCTTAATCATCGCGGAAAAACAAAGCCTGGATAATCTTAAGTGCAGTATAGATTACAGCAATTAGTGTGTTATCTGAAGGAAGCTCTTAACTGCTTTTAGGTGTTTTAGAATCTGTGTATTGGGTAGGGAAGGGAAAAGGAGGATCATTTCATCAAATGGAACAACTCCAAAAGTATTGTATCTATAACTGTGAACTATTTTTGTCATTGAAATAAGGACGTTTAACAATTTTATTCCAAAAAAGCATAAAATTTATAGCATAAAATTATAGTAAATATAACACCTCACAAATTTTGTCAAAACCAGGCTTGACGATCTGTGGAGAAACATCATACCTAATTCAGTTAAAATACTTTTAAAACATCAATGTTGCCACTTCTTAGTCAAGGTGCAAGAGCTTCTTTCCACTCAGTAGCCGAATTCTTCATTTTTGCTAAGTATATATTTACCGATCTCTCCCGAATTCCCTGTTTCAGATCATTTTGCACAATTACTTTTGTCCATAAATAAAAATTCTTTTTCAGGTGAACTGTATAACGTAATTCATGGGTTGAATCCAGAGACCAACTAAACCACAGAATCTTCCTTTTTTAGTATAGAGTTGCTTCCTTTAGGTAGTTCTAAATCGGTCTGCTTGTGTGATTGTCAGATCCATTCGGGAAAGAAAACATTTGTCAGCAAGATGGAGTAGCTATCAATATGTGATTGATTTATGTCATGTAAGAATACTCTGAATTTAGCTGCAATTCGGGTTACTGGCACTATTTGATAGAATACGAATTCTATCAACGCTTGTGGGAGCCTCGTTTCAGAGGGAATAACCTCGTTTCATTGATGCCCAAAGTACAAAGACATCAAATCCTTGTCCTTATAGAGCCTTCAAATCTATAATGGACACCAAGCCAAAACAAGTCAAATATTAGTTTGAAGATACTTGTTGGAGAAAGACATGACTTATTCGTAAGCAGCCTTTAGAAGTGGCTCATTGATTAAGGCGTTGGTTTAGTAATCATGAGGACGCGGTTCGAATCCGGTCAGCGCCGTTAATTTGCAAGCCGTTAATTTTTGTGAGAACTTTCACAATTGCATTTAGAAAGAAGAGCAATTTGATTGTGATAATAGCATCCATATATTTCAGTTGACCTTTGAAACAATAATGATATTTGGATCATTTAACCCCAAGGGCTTTTTACTATAAATGGTAATTGACAGGTCGTCAAGTAAGTATACTCTTTATAACAAGTCAGGCCCCTCCCTAGAGATTCTTGAGATGGGGGCTATCCAGCAAAAAGCATTGTCACCATTTTCTGGCTAAAACAAGTCAAAGAGGCTAAAATATAGCAGTTTATACCCCTTTACATTGGCAGTAATACTTTAAGAGACTGCTGTGTACTGTCATTATGGCTTTATCTGGCCGTAGCTAGCTGTATATAATTTATCAAAATTTACCTCTCTCTTTCTATCCTTATAATGTTGCTATAGCATGTTATGTTCATTCAACCTTTGATATTCTCTATCCATTACTTTCTCTGCCTACCTCTCTCTTTTACTGTGATGTATCCTTCAAATATTAAGATGTTGAGGTCACTGGCAGAACCCTGTAGTGTTGATTTATTCATATCATTATGTTTATTATCTTTACTTAACATTGAATTTCTGCATAATATTTTTGTTGCCTCTTTCTTTCCAGCTAACTCATAATGCCCTTCTATAACATCATATCCCAAATGCATTAATCCTTTTAATTGTTTCCTTGCTTATTGTCTAACATTGTGAGCTATGTTTCATTAAAGGAAGAAAAAGCAATCTGAGAATACACAGTTTTGTAAGTTTACCTTGGTTGTGAGATCTCAGTTCTTTATAGCTCCAGAAGGCTATCTTAGCTGGCCTAATTTGTTGTTTTAAGTCTATTTCACATCCTTCAGTTTGATGTTATCAAACTCTCTAGATATATATTTAAATTCTTGAACCTTCTCAAGCTACACATTATTGGCTATGACTTTTACTCTTTCATTTCCTTATATCATGCTAAATATCATGACTTATGGTTTCTTTTGCATTTAACCATGGAATCACCATGGTCCAGTGGATGTTTCACTTGCCTTCTATGCTAGAGGGTACGGGTTCGGTTCCCCAAAGGGCCTTTGGTGATGACAGGAGGGGTATCAAATCTTCTTAAGGCCTTCTGGGGGTTGAAAGAAATGGAGACAAGAACCCCTAAAGTAATACTTAACTAAATCTCAATAGAATAAACATGAAAAATGCAACTAAGACGAAGTACGTAGAGTGTTCCTAAAAAATGTGAGGGTTGGGAAAGGGGGGTACAAACTTTTTATAACCTCAATAATTAGGCGGGACCTCGTGTTAGGTACCTACATATACGTCTTTGTGGGACAAAAGGGACAAACAATTACGAGGGTTCTTCATAGGCACTCAGAGAAGATATACAGTAGAGAGTAGGGTAGATAGGGCAAGTCAGGGTGACAAGGTAATTGGTGTTTGAAGATACTGAAGGGTTAAAGTGTAAAATTCTTACTGGGTCACGCGTTCAAAGTGCCTACGTTTTGTGGGCTCACAAGAGAAGGAAAATTAACGTTAGTTTCATACCTTTCCAGTAACTATCAGGCAGCGAAGGGGGTGCGTGGGTGGGGGACCATTGAACACCTTATTTGTTAGTATCCCACCCCAAATTTATGTCAATCTACTTCTGTGATAGACCCAATTTATGTGGTCCCACTGTGGGGATGTAGACCCACCTAATTTATGTGGTCCAACTGTCAATCTCACACCTAAATATTCAGAGCAGCCACCCTAATTTATCCCTGTCTGTAGTATTCCGCGTACACCAATCATGTACATTCTAGATCGAGTGTGTGTACGTATAAATTGCTGAGGATCCCGATTTGTCGCTCGCAAGTAAAACCAAGCGGAATAGATATACAAGCAAACTTGATGAACTATATACCCTTCGAAACCAAACTCTTGTGAAACCCAACGTAGCTACAAATTTTCCCAACGTTACAATACAAAAACGCGTGTGTCTGTATATTTCCATTAACCTTTGAGATTGATACACCCAAGTTTAATCACGTGTAAACAAAAGAGTAATTAGAAAAGTTCAACGCATTTCCGAGCCAATGGAACATTTAAATGTACGCCAGAGCTCCTTGTTGGAGTAGAAAATTCATGTAAATTAACAAAGTAACCGAATAGCACGAAACTCGAAAGTAATTACATACAACATGAAATTTAATTAATCTTCTCTCATGATTATGTATCTTAGTCAAGATACAAAATACTGAGAAAAAATTATTGTAAAACTTCTTGTAATTCTCTTTGGTATTAAATTTTATTTGCCATGAAGAAAAACTAACTAAAATATATAAAAGCCCCACTTGTCCATAAATATTATGAACAAGAGCGGGGACAGAACATCTCCCTGTCTGACACCAGATCGTATTTCAAACCAATCACTTTCTATGCCCTGCGTTGTAACCCTGCTTGTGCTTTGAACGTACATGCTTCTAATTACTCTGACTAACTTAGTTGGTATGCCGTAATGTCGATCCTGCAGTATCCGCCACAGACCTTCTCTATCAACCCGATCAAAAGCCTTCTCTAAATCTACAAATAAGGCAAATTTATCTATACCCCATTCCCAACTTTTCTCCAGCATCATCTTCACTACAAAAATTGTCCTCATTTATCCGGGCTTGGGACCGGCATGGATGATGCTAACCTGCCTCATCCATGGCTGAGTTACACATTATGCACTGCACTTTGTAATAAAAAAATTGAAAATTATGTATGTAAGGCACTTTGTTAACAGTATAAAACATAAAAGAGATTTAAAAAGTAAACAAAAAATATAATTTATTCTTCACGGCTTGCGAATGGTTAAAATTGCCTCTTTAATTGTTTCATAGAGAACTAAAAGGCCTTGATTACAATTCTTTCTTCACCGACTGATACTTTATCTTGTTAAGTTTTGGTTGTTTTGAAAAGAGCACTAGAGAAATAGAAAATATGTCACCACCGGGAATCGAACCCCTGACGATCATACTTTTTCTTAAAGCGAGGGGTAAATAATACTCATCATTTTTAGTTTTATTTGTTAATTTCATAGGCATCACTATCCATAAAAACTTTGATTATCTCTTCATCTGTCATTTCTGGTACATTTTTAATGATGATTTAATTAACATACAATAGTTGTTCTAACAGCTTGGACGTGATGTGGTTACGTTTTGGATAGAATGAAAAATCATCAAGAGCATTAAAAGAACCCTGCTCATCTTCAAGAATAGAGTTTTGTTAAATTTTTGACGTTGGTGTGTAAAATAGCAATTTATTATGGTGTAACTGAAAACTTTACCCCCTCACCCCCTGCAATTGATCTCATGGCACAGAGAAAGTGAGGAAAGGCATTTTATTCAAAACGTTCCTATTACTTTTCCGAAGTCGTTCCGAAGGCTGATAATTTCTTCATGCATTACATCTTGCCTGAGCTCGTATCAGAGGTAAAAACACAAGATCCCTTATCGTCAACGCGTTTACTAGAGTACACAAGGAGCAGGTATTAACTATTGATTTAATCTATCTTGTGATTCGTAACTCGTTTACTGGGATCATCACAGATATGTTATGGACGCGACGTGCACAGTGGGAGAAATCGACGAAATGTAGCTACGTATGATTTAATGACTTGCTTGTTGTGTGGGGCCTTATTCGATAACCGGGCCAAGCCAAGCGGAGTACATAGCAGAAATTGGCCCTAAAATCATCCGAATCCTGTGTCTCAACCTTCATGAATCTAAGGAAGAGGTATCTATTCTATTATTTGTTTACTTGTTTACATGTCCCTGATGTAAATTGTATCTATAGATTCGCTTTCATGTATTTCGTGAATAGGTTTCTCCATTACTAAAACGACCTGACCTTGGCGCGATATACAAAAACTTACCACCCTACTGTTCATTGTTATGCCGATAAAACGCAACTCTACTTTCCCTTTAGTCCCAATGAGCAGTCAGGGCAAGCTGCCGACGAAAACTGAATTCAAGCTACTAAAAGGTGGATGTCTCATGATAAGCTGCTTATGAACGATTTCAAAACACAACTCCTTTTGATAGGTACCAAGCAGCAAATAGCTAAAGTTAGTAACCTTAAATTAAAAATAGCAAACCATAACATTGTCCCGCATGCCCCTGTGCGTAATTTAGGGGTATGTTTAGATTCTCATCTATCCATGAGCGATAATGTAACAAAAACATGTTCTGCTGCTTGTTATCATTTATATCATATAAGAAGAATTAGACAGTACCTCCCAAGAGTATGTACAGAGACTCTGATTCACGCCTTTATATCCAGTCGCTTGGGCTATTGTAACAGTTTATTTAACGGACTTCCTACACATCAGCTTCAGAGGATTCAGAACGCGGCCGCCCGGCTTGTTTTTCAAAAGAACAAATTTTGTCATGCCACACCATTACTTAGGAGTCTTCACTGCTTACCCATTAAATTAAATATCGCATTGCGTTTAAGATATTAATAATTACCTTGAAGGATATCTATAGACTCTCTCCATCGTATATTTCGGATTTAATATCCATAAACAGCAGCAGTAGGAGATATTATTTAAGGTCAAATAATAATGGTATTCTTCTAAACTTTCCGACACGCAAGTCTCTTAGCACCCTTGGCGATAAATTGTTATATATAGCGGCCCCAAAGCTGTGGAATAGTACTCCATTAGACATACGCAATTTGCATAGTTTCAAAGCTTTTAAGAGAGCATTGAAAACATACTCTGTTTACTTATCTGGGTAAAGAAATACTTAGAGTACTTATGTGAATTCTGAAAAATACACTCGAAAAATAGAAAGTAGAACACCACCGGAAATCGAACCCGTGACACACTCTTTTGCAGCGTGTGCTGTACCAACTGAGCCAGGTGACCTCCGATGTTAGCATACTCTAATTCTCTAGTTGCCACATTAGCTCCCAATCATCCACCGTTGGACATCGACATCCTGCTCAACGCAATTTGAGACCAGCCCCTCTGCGCCATGTGACTTAACCAAGGAAGCACTGTCATCCGGCCCGCTTATTTAAAGCCTATTGGAAGTTAGAAAGGATCAAAAAGCGTCATCTTCGATGCCCGGTGGTGACATATTTTCAAAATTAACATTTCAAATCCTCGCAACTCGATGATATATACTTGAATTCGTAGCAACAACAGCAGTTTTAGCTGGGAGGCAATAACTGTAAACACGTTACTTTGCGGACACAACTGGAGTAGATTATTGGACATGGAAAGATGGACTAGGACTATGTATTTAGTAGCAATAGGCTAAACGAGAAATCTTTTGGAAAGATAACAAGAGTAACAAGAAACTGCACTTGTCATCGTTTACCGTGGAGTATTCTCTTTTGGCGTTGTTGGGATGCGATCTGACGTGTGTTTTCCTAAAGCACTAGGACTAGTCTCAATGCGGTGACAACCAGTTTCTATGGCAACATTTTTGTAAAGTGTTGGCTCTGCCGATCTCTTAAAAAGACTGGATCGAGCATGCTATTGTTTGCTGATGTAAACAAATATGGTCAGAGCAGCCGAACTGAAAACGTCATATTTGTACCAAAAGTTAAAAGGGTGAAGCAAGGTATGATGTGTTGCCCTTTTGGATGCAAGAAGCGAAAGAAAAGGAACTCTGAGGTATGTGGTAGCGGCAGTGAAAGAAGCAGAAATTCACTTTCATATTGACATTGTCGGTGGTCCATCCGCTCTTCAGTTCCAATATGGCGCTCAAACTATTTACGGTTGGCCATGAGTTTTGAACGATAGACAGTCGATCCAGTCAATTTGAGAGATCAGTGGTTGCGTCTTGCGTTTGCATTGCACGTTTTTTGTAAGCATAACATAAGGGGCCGCCCAAAGAGTACGTGCGCAACTAGGGGGACAGGTAGTCAGTGAAAAAAGGTATACAGCTGCGTACAAGGAGAGGGTTTTGATGTTGTTATACCATACCAAAGTTGGGTATTTACAACAGACATTTTTAAAAATTCATTGGGGGGAAATTTAGTGGGGGAATCGTCCAGGGAAGAATTGTCCGGGAGTCGTGGTTCTCAGTAACTGTGCTAAGGAGAAAAATCCAGGGACATAATCATAAAGAAGTGAGCTCTATGAAATTCAACAGCATTAAACCTATAGATGGTAAGGTTTCTCATGTCATGAGATATAATATTTTTTTCAGTTACATTTGGAGAATACTTATCTTATCCTCAGGCAGCATTGAAAAGCTTTTAGTGTTAAAAATGCCTGGCATCTACAGCCACCTGACCCATTTGGGGATTAGTTCATTTATTACACTGCAACACTAACCTAGCTGGTAGTAGAAAACAAAACAAGATGCCAGAGTCATATTGGACAAACTTGATACCCTGGTGGAGCCCGAAACCTGGAGTATGTGGTGTTTCTTAAACCTCACGATTTTCGTGAAAAATTTCAGTAGTTAAAGAAATGATGGAACAATACAAAATACTACAATAAATATGTCTTGATGTGAAGTAGAACATTCACTACATTTTGGATTGCTTTGTTCACAACTGACTTATTTACTGAGTACCTGAGTCTAGGATGCTTTACATAAAAATGCTTGTTGCTTAAAAAAGTAAAGCAGTGGCTAGCTGGAGTTCAACCAATGATGTCCATAAATTGTAAATTCAATCAGTCACAGTACAACACAAATTATGTCACAAAACATGATGAAATTTCCCTGAATCAAAATCAAGTGTTTAATTCCAAGTTATTCTATGAATTGGGAAGGCTTTTTTACCCAAAACTGTCCATTAACTCTTTCATTTCTTCAACCACTGGCATAAACTTGATCATATTTAAGAACTTCACAGCAAAGAACAAGTAGTTTGGTGACCTTTGGAGAAGACCTAAATCTGCTTGACTAAGTCAGGGACTTCTGTCCTTGGTACCTAATTCAGCTAGGTGCATACCTAAAGTTAGTGTTGAATGAGAAGTTTAAGTGCTCACCTGTACCTAAAGTTAGTGCTCACCTAGAAATAAAGAGTAACTGAGAAACCAGGCCAAGAACACTAACTACACAGTTGCATCTCAAACTGAACTAGTTAGATTCTTTCTTGAAGGTTAAATAACAAGAAGAAACTTACCACTGTACAAAATACCAGTTTTATATCTTTAAAGTATATAGTGCCGCGGGCCTACTAGCCCCCCCCCCCCCCGCCATGTATGAGAAGAGCCAAAAAGCCCATGTAAGGTAGGGTTAACAACATACTTTCCCATTTGTTATCTTATCAAGTCCTGCGTTTTCTCAGAACTAAGAATACGCATTTTTATGCCACATTGATAGGACACTCAAGTTGATTATACATTATGAAACCAGCTGCTTCGTCTCATTTCTCCTTACTTGATTGTATTTGATAACAATTCTTAACATGTTTCACTGCTTTTCAACATTTCTATTGTCAGGTTCAAAGTATTTTATGTTTCGCGATGCCAATGAATTGCAGAATATCTACAAGGACGAATCTCTGATACTGGATTGCACTCCTCCAAGGGTCTTCAAAAAATACACAGTTTCATTAGAATACAAGCGAGATGGAACTATCCTTCCATATGTTACATACAAGAAAGCTCATTTCAAATCCTATGGAACTGGATTATTCCGAGTATGGGTGGGGTGGCTGAAGTCTGGTATTTATTTAATTCGATGCAAAGCTATTGCTTTCGATGGCTTCAATTCCACAATTGGCTATAGGCATGCTGCGAAGCTCAACATCGTTAAAGGTATGTACCATGTCATTTCTATGGATGTTTTGATGATTGGCTCCTTCGAAAATACAGTTGAGGTGATTCTTTCCTACGTTTCCAACGATTTTTCCCTGAGGAGTGTCAGACGAAGACAGCTTTTAAGTACACAATGTTTTTGCTATTTCGTACAATAAATATATATATATAAATAATAAAGTCACCAACGACTTATAACTAATATTTTTCATATAACTAAATATATTTTTTGAGCGTTTTTCATGTCTGATGATACAGTTCATTATCAGTGGTTATCGTTTGTATGTAATGTTTCGTAGTATACATATGTCTTGATGTTTGTCTGGACAACTTAACCTCCACCCTTTATAAGCAGGCGGGTTCATAATCCTGAGAACAATTAAGAAAACTTTGCTTCGTGCAATTGACTAGTAGGCTAAGGTATAAAATGTGCCAATAAGGTCTTTTTCTGTGCGGAAACCAGGCACGGAACTGGGGGGGGGGGGGGCAAGGGGGACATTGCCCCTCCAAAGCTGATTTCGTGCCCCAAATTGCCCCCCCCCCCCCGTACAATTTCTTGACATCCAAAGAATATCCCCAGATTTCCTTTCGTAATAAAATTTTTTTCAGACAAATTATTCAACCAGAATGAAAAGACCAAAATTTATGAAAAATGTATAGTACTGGGTGTGGCCTAGATAGCACCCCGGGATCAGCCATTATGCAGAAAAGTCAGTGTTGCTGGAACAACACCAAACTCAAGGTGCCACAGTGTCATCACAAAAAATCAGCTAAATACAGCACTAAATGGGCATTTCAGTTCACTTTGTGCCAATGTAAACACAATAAGCAGCATTGGTATTGATACATACCACAGAAAAGTTGTAAACCTCTTGGGTGTATTATATATTATTAATAGTCATTTTTCCAAGTGAATCAGCATACTTGATCCACAGATCTCTGTAATATTTCTGCACAAGAGCAAAATTTCCTTCTTTGTCCTTTTCATTAGTTTCTAATGATGATGATCATGATGATGTAAGGATGACAATGAGGATGATAAAGGAGTTTTCAACCTTTCACTCAAGTTTGACATGTGCTAGGGCCATGCCCACATACATAGGATTGCATGAGAACATTTAGATCGAATCCTTCCTGACATCACCTATGGGCCATAGGGGAATCAAATCTTTTACCCTCTAGCACACAAGGCAAGTAATAAAAGGGCTATGTCTCATCATCATCATCATCATCATCATCATCATCATCATCATCATCATCATCATTATCATCATCATCATCATCATCATCGTCATTATCATCATCATTATCACCATCTTTAGCAGCAGCACCACAACCATAATTATTTCCAACAAGAGTACACACTTCTAAGCTGCACTGGCAGGTCTACTGAGCTAAATTTCCTTTGAAGATATAGCATCCCTACCTTTTCTAAGCCACCTTGTCCAAGTTATCTTATTGCTTGGAAGAAAATCAGTGCCACATACTGTACTCCTGTCTACCATTCCCTGAAAGGAACATCACTTTGCAGCCATAATTTTCTTTCTTACTTACCTGCTAGTGATTAACATTTAACAAGTAAAACATAGGGCAAAATGTAAAACTTGCAGGGGTATTACACTAAGCATTGTCTATATATATATATATATATCGATGGCTCATTGGTTATAACTCTTTGAGAATTATATATATATATATATATATATATATATATATATATATATATATGTATGTATATATAAATATAAATACTCAGCAGACACATAGCATTTATATATTTATATACATATATATGCAAATTCATAAGAGATTGTGACAGGAAAGTCGTACTGAGTGGGCTGTAACCTCTTCAAATGTTTTGATAAGACAGCGTGATTGTCAAGAAGAGTAGTGGCTCTCAGTGGTGGGACCAAAAGTTATATAAAATATCGTATGTATAAAATACTTATATATAATACATACTATAAATATCTATTGGTTTGCCTGCTTGAAGTGTAACTGGATGCTGCAGCCAATAAAGAAACAAAGCCTGGTGCTCTGTCAACAGTGAAAAAATTATGTACAGCTTTGGACTTTTGCAATAACATTAGTGACAGAAACATTGCCACTCACACATGTCTTAAACCAAACGACGTGTTATCTACATTTTTTGCAAATGCATGTCATTTGATGAATATTTCAATCAATAGCCATCTAGCAGCTGTGGCCTGTTCTATCTCTAGCCACTGTATTTTTTGTTGTTTTATCAAGAAGGAAAGTCAAGTCGAGTGTATGTTAGTCATTATTAACTGAAAAATTGATGTATTTTTGACCTCTTAAGATATTCTGAGATTATAAAATGATACTCAGAATCACATTCCAAGTGATACTCCGTCATTCGCGATCTTTTCTCACCTTCTTAAATCTCAGTTCTACTCGATGACAAGAGAACTGGGCACTAACCTTACAACAGTATGCCACTGTCCCGATTATTGAACTAAGGCTTCTGGAGTTATGCCTTTCAAAAGTTTAAAGCCAGAAACGCTCAATATTGTCAAGGAGCTGATATCCAAGGCACCTAAAAGCATGTACTCTCGACCCGATATCGGCAAGTAAAGCTAGAAGCTGTCTGTACGTAGGCCTACTGCCCCCACATATTAAGAACATGACGAGTATCGTCTTTTCTCTAATAAGCGCCGCGGCGTTTATTACAAGTTCCAGCTTTTGGATGTGGCGTTTGATGGGGGGCGGCGTTTATTACCAAAATGAAAAATGCTATCAATCAAAGAAAATTCACGCAAAATTTGTCCAAAAGCAATATGCGTCTTTTAATCTTCAGTTGCGAAAGAATTTGTTGGAAAAAGAACGAGTAAAACTCGTAAATACTATTTGTCATTTCTTGTTTGGTCTATTTTCTAATAAACGCGCCGTTTATTACAAATGTAATGTAAACGAGGCTATGCTTTTTCTTCATCTAACACTCCCTAAAATCATCACTAACCAATGAAACTCTAACACGACCTAACTCTTGCAACTTCTCCACTTCCTACAACAAAGAAGGAGATGCTCTTTGGAAGGCCAGAAATCAGACTTCCGAGGTTACGACAGAATCCTTGGTTACATGGTGTTTGATGCAGTCGTAAGGGTGATATACCAAACCTTGGATATGCCTATGAACCATGTTGATATCATGCAGTGGATGTTAAGTTTTCATAATGAAACCCACAGACCTTTGTAAGTCGAGTACTGCGGGGCTGTGCATAAAACAACACCCCAGTAAAGAAGTCAGCTGTGAATACAGAAATGTATAACCCTACAACAAAGAAGGGGATGCTCTTTGGAAGGCCAGAAATCAGACTTCCTAGGTTACGACAGAATCCTTGGTTACATGGTGTTTGATGCAGTTATAAAGGCGATATACCAAACCTAGGATATGCCTATGAACCATGTTGATATCATGCAGTGGATGTTAAGTTTTCATAATGAGACGCACAGACCTGTGTAAGTCGAGTACTGCCGGGGCTGTGCATGAAGCAACACCAAGCACTTCCAAAAATTAAGGGCAACGGAAACCCAAAGCAAACTTATTCTGTTGCCAATCTTGACTTGCAAGAGAATCGGTTCCCCTCCTTTGTAAATTTTACTTGATTCCCAGCTATAATTTTCATCCTTTGACTTTTTATACGGTGGGCAATTTTGAGATTTGGTAGCAAGCAAAATATCTCGGTTGTCTTTGCTTGGGTGAAACTTTTAAGGGCCACAGTTGTCATATGACAAATGGTTGATTTGCTTTTACTATGTTTCTATTGTATGACTGCCCACGTCTTAAATGCAGTATTTAAGAAGTTCGTGCTATGAAGTATGACATGCCAAACGACAGTTACAATTTATATAAGAGTTTTGACCAAAACATCCGTCTTTTACACAGACGTCAACTAAAGACATTTCTGTTGGATTTGATCCCCATCAAGCCATTCTACTTGTTGTGTTTAGCTATACTTACGAGTGGAGCACATTGGAATCAACGCCTGGCATGAAAACCTATTGACAGTCAATGCTCGATGCTCCCTAACAAGGAACCCGGAAGTTTCATAAACGTCTTGGCAGATTCATCAGTTCGTTAAGAAGCTATCAGGATACATTTTTCTGGTTTGACTTCTTTTTCTTCTTCTTTTTCTTCTTCTTTTTCTTCTTCTTTTTCTTCTTCTTTTTCTTCTTCTTTTTCTTCTTTTTTTTCTTTTTCTTTTTCTTTTAATGGTCTATATTACTTGTATTTCAGAAGTAGTATGAATTTAAAATTTGGCAAAGGTGGTAGGAAATCAAGAATGAAATTGGTTCTGGTACCTTAAAGTAAATGCATTTTAAAGAATTAAAAAACGGTTACTTACCACCTAGCTTCAAAAGAAATTTCACTAAATAGTTATGTTGGCCTCAGTACTCCAATGTTTAAAAAAAACCACATCTTTACCAGACAATTTGATGTAAGATAAAACAAAGCAAAAACCGAATATTAACATTTCCTGATTTGAAGATATAAAATTCAAGGAAAACTATCTTTATTGAGAATATTTCGACAACATTATTTTGTCATCATCAGCTCTATGCTACATCAACAATACAGCAATCCTATATAAACAAGGTGTATTACCATAGAAACCAGGAGTCACAAAGAAACTTACACAGAGCGCAATTATGTCACGAAAATAACTGTAGCCTTTGTTTATAGATGGAGAACAACGCTTATTTCTAGCGTACAAGACCCTTTATAATACGACGTACAGCAGAAAGATTTGGAAAAAATATATGTCAATCGGGTAATGACCCATATAGCAAGGGAACTACAATCGTGCAAGCATTTGAATTTATATTTAGTGCAAACACACCTCAAAAGAAAAAAAATATTGCAGTATATTTGCTCCATTGCTTACTAATTCTTTTCAAAGTTAATGCTAAAAAGAGATAGGACCAGAAAGGTAACCATTACATAGCCGGAGGAAGGTCGACATATCAGCAAGTGCCAAGTAAGTAAAGAGATGTGCGCTGCTATTGGACGTTGGTATCATAGGGTAATTTGTGAGAACATAAGGGGACGGTAAGGCATTGTGAATAGTGATTAACAAGGTCGTAAATAGAAATCTTGATCTTACTACGTTAACAAGCATTGAAAATGAAGGTCTTTATTAACCCGAGGCTTTTATTAACCTCGTTGTGACAATATGTACCACAATGGTAAATAAAATAGACTCAAATCAGGAGGAATTTTGCCAGGACACATTACACGGAAACCAACTTAAATGAATTTCAATTTGGTTAATGAAAGCTACCTAAACACAAAAATAACTAACCAAAAAACGGCACGTGGAAGAACAAGAATACCAGTATCCTCGATCAGACGTAAGACACGAAATATGTAAACTGCTAGCGATGATATTTAACTCGTCCTTTAAAATGGTGCTGTCGAGGATTAGTTTCAGGGAGTTTCATAGTTGAAGACATGTAATCCGTGCCGTAGCGAATTTCGTCGAGACTGCATTCTTCAATGTACTCACATCGTCGGCGAAAATCCTCTTTCAGCTTCCAGATACCATTGGCCACCTTCAAAGACATCGATTCCGCACTTTTTTTACCGTTCAGGACAGCAAGGAATGCATCTCGACCATGCGTATGCAAAACATGGTATTCGATATCCATCTGAGATGTAATAAAATGTAATGTCTTAAAACAAATTGGACACAGCGCTTCCATTGTCGTAGCTAATCACTTCTACGAAAGCACAATTGCGTCCTTTAATATTTCCTTCATCTTAACATGAAGGTTTAATAATTTCGCCTTGTTCCATTTTAAGCGAAAAATTTCGAACCTTTCGCTTGCACGAAAAAATTCGAACTGAAGCCGATTGTCCTGGAGTCAATGTTATAGACCTATTGATTTGACGTCATAATCTAGTTTGACGTCATATAGTTGTGTATCATTTTACTGAACCTCCGCTGACCATTCAAGCCGGAAATTCACGCTACAACGAACCCCGAAGATTCAACTGCGTGATGCAAAAGGCAAACGAGCGCAGGCGCAGTACATTTAATAAGAAGAAGGGAGATGGTGGATGCTAGCATGACAATTAAAAATTTCAGATCTAGTTTATTACATGTCGACATTAACTTTATAGCGTGTCCTGATGTGTGTTTTGTATTCAGCTGATCAAAGCATCCCAATTTTTATATTATATCGGCAAAAATATCAAATATTGAACTAATTTTTACGTCAAAGTAATAGCAATGAAAACTAATGCTAATTAACTTTAGATCGCCATTCCGTCGAGCTTGCTCGAAGGCTTATGACTCGCTCCCTTTCGATCTTCCTGTCGTCCATCCCAACAGGAAGGTGATTGCATGAGCACTCACAGTCTTCGCAGAGCTGATTAATGAAAGAACAGAACGCCTTTTCATGACGTAGTAACGACGGGAAGACTACAAGGCAGAACTTTGCTTTCTAGCGCTGCTTTAGTCCTCTGGAAATGCCCTGCTAGTTTTTTTTCCTCAGGTGCTGATTGAAATTTGAATAGATGAAACGTAGTAATAAGACTAACTTACCGCATCGCACCTAATCTACTCGTTGAATAAACTACCGAGGTAGTAACTTCGACTTTTATTAGCTTTGCCTGCACTGCTGTTTTAACTTTCTCTTGCCATGTGTAACCTTAGAGTGGGATGAAACTGCATGAAGCTTAATTGGACTTACACCCAGTATTTTGAACAGTATTGTAGTTGCATCATGAATTCCTTAGACCGTTCTCATATGATACTGGCTTAATTTAAGAGCTTCACCATGAAGAGGTTATTTAATGATGCATATCCAGAGTTTAAGAGTTTCCAGAGAAATTATTTTAGACTTTCATAAGGTTCCCTATCCTAAGTAACAAATCCAATATGTAGACTACACACTCACTTTTACTTGAAAATAGAATTGTAAGAAGTAACCTTTGATCTTTAAAACTGTCATCAATATGCCACCTTTATTACCAGCTTTATCAATGTAGTGATCTTAAGTAATAAGCTTGCACTCAATCGGAAGTACAGTACCTAAACTTGTCATAAGCAGATATGACAAAGACCACTATTTAGGAAGTGGTTGCAAGATTGGCATTGATCATTGTGATTTGAAAGTTAAGTTCATGCATCCAGCATTTCCCTCCAGGGAATTCCATCGGCCTGACAGAGAGGGATATATGTTATGTCCCAAATGCACACATACTTTGTACTATTGCAACACCAGTGACTGTAACAGGACGGTTGTATAGACTCTCCGAATGCGACAGTAAAAAAATTAAGGTTGAAATAGAAAAACAAGGGAAAACGTAAAGATTTTCAGTATAATGATACATCTGAAATGGGGAAAACATCTTTTCAAGTAGAGAAGAAGTCTAGTGCAGACTTAAATCCTTTGAGAATGGTATGCTCTATTTGTACATTTCCGGCTGTATATTTTCACTAATTTTTAAAATTCTATTATTTAAAAAATGAGAGAGAATACCATCTCAGTCTTTTAATATGTGATGCATCTATCTTAGATCTTGAAATGAGCCAAATTTTACGGGTGACAGAGGTGTCAAACCAGGCAAACATGCATGTTGAAAGCATTAACCTATATGCGGAAGATTCTCTACAAATTTTAGGTGATACAAATTGGGGGCTCATGAGGAGGTTATTCATCTATCACAACCAGTTGATAGTACCATTTCTGGATTCTGTATATGTGAAAGCTTAAGTATACCAAGTTTGGTGGAATAAAAGGAAGCTAAAGATTATTAAATTGCAAGACCAATTAACTTCAGATTTTTCAGAAATTCAAAATGGCCGCCATGGCTGATTTCATGACAGTAATTACTACAGATACTCAAAACTTTCAGAGGAAATATTTAATTTTGACTTCTTTGACGAACATCGTAGAGGAGAACCACATAGCCTCATAGCATTCAATTAAAAAGTAGGGTTGCCCATTGTTTCCTCGATGTGCGTCACTTTGCCCAGAACGTCGTCAAATAAATATTTACTTGATCTCAAAGGTCTGTAACATTGTACGATTGATCAAACGATTAGCCTTTTTAAAGGCACGCCTGTCTCTTTGTCTAGGTGTCTTATCTAGTTGACACCACCTAGTCTGGATGATATCTTACAAGAAATAAAACGGATAAACAAAATAAGTAGGACGTTTTCCTAAACGTTATTAGTCTTCCCTATATGGTTTGCTAAATATACTCGATTCACCAACGTATTTTTACAGTCTGGACCCTTCAACGATATCTTAAGGTTTCTTGGTCTTTTACACCAGAGGTTATATTGTACGCGCTGACGTCAAATATAATACAAAATTACTGAACATTTCACTGCAATTCTATAACTGCCTCAAACGCTCCTAATGTATCTCCGTTCACTAGTTTCCCTTGGTTCTGATCTAAATGTACTAGGGCTTAAAACTCGTGCTTTATTATCCTAAATATGCACAAAAAAAAGAATATAGAGACCTGATGATCGGTTACAGTGTAGTTCGTGTTAACATACTGAACACTTGTATGCGGTTTCCACCGTACACTACTAAGTTATACAGTACTGTAGTATCATAAAGTCATACCTGATCGTATGTGAAAGGAGACTCCTGTGGTTTCCGACAACATATGTATCTTTTGCAACCAAAACGAACACACGACACGATGTTTGCACTAAAGAAAAACAAACAAACATAAACATATATGTTATCAGTCACACTATGAGAAAATTTTAAATTTTCATAGAAGATGGTGGGCTCCTCTTAAATTGCCATGAGAGCTACACGTTGTTGTTTTCATAAGCAACTCCATTTTCGCGGTCAGGCCTCGAGTTCCTTAGTAATTTTCGAAAATCAGGCCTGGAATTGCTTAAGTAGTTGCTTAGGTATCAATGCAGGTTATCGTCGAATTTCGTTGTGTTGTAAATGATGAAACACCAAATGATGGTTGGATCTTTGATTTCTTTGCTTGACACATTATCAACAGTGTGATATTTGTTATATATTAACAGTTTGTAATCAATTCTTAATGAAAAACGATTCAATATGCTTGCATTATCGCCATGCCTTTTTCACGATGGATTGAGTCGAAGGCTTTGTGGAAGTCTATCAGGATGATTACACCCGGTAGAGTTTTTTGATTTAGTTCTTTTCAGAGTCAATATCTGCGCTAGCTTTGATCTGTTTGGAAGAAAACCGTTTTGATTCATGCATAGAATTGGCTCCAAGTGAAATCTGATTCGTTGAAGAGACATTTATTGTAAAGTGTCGATGCAATTACAGTCAAATTGATGCCATGGTAGTTTCTAAATCTCCCTAATCTCCTTTCTTTGGTAGTATTTTATGATACATACGATTAATTGATAAGAGTTGCATGCCAATAACAACCTCTTGATTATTCAATCAAAACTACACATTTTCCCTTCCAATTCGTTGTCACTGAAATGAGCTATGACTCAAATAGACGATATTAATACAGAACAGGTTTGGTTGTTACAAACAGTACCTCAAGGTAGGTAATTTCGCTGTATTTCATTTCATTAGGCATTTTGACTGGCTGCTTGGTTAAGGACTTCTTTCGAGACACTTAAGAAGTTGGCTCATTGTGGACAAGCAGGGTAAAGCAGAGTGATTTTTTAAAGGAAAGTGGCACTGTCTCTGTATAGTTTCTTTTATAAAGACAACACCAAACTAACTGACAGAAACAGATAAGTTACGGGGAGAGCAGAGAATGACCCAAAATCTTTCACGCGGTCGGTGTATCCCATTTGTACCCTCCCCTACGTTTTGAGCCTTTTTGTAGCTATTATATAAATATAAAACTCACAGATACTCTATTTCCGCATCTTACAAATTTTTTGAATGTTATCTCTGTCTCGCAATCGCAATTTAGTAAACTTATACAGCAGTATCCAAGATATGATTTCTTCCAGGCAGTTTTTAACACCATATTTCAAATCGTTCGCTAGATAGCTAGAAAAAGTCTTCAAATATTGTACTCGTTTCATTAATAGTTATACTTCTAGAGTTAACCCTGGTCACATATTAAATAACATAGAGATACCATATGATTCATATAATTATTCAATGTCAGTAACATTTGCAGTGGTGTGGTAACATTAAGTTTTCTTTTGTTGGAAGATAAATTGCACTTGGCACTTTCAGCAACATGGACCTTTATCACAATTGCGCAATCCTGTCTCAAAACGAGGTTGAGCTCGCAAGAATCAACCAAAACAAACTGATTAAGTGAATGTACGATACTAACCTGATTAATCACTGAAGCACAGTGATATACTTTATGATGGTCTGTTCTCTTTTAGGGAATGAATCGTTTGTAATAAAGCAAGGCATGCCAGAACAAATAATAGCGATGCAACCCATTAATTCTTTTGAGACTATGCCTTAGTTCACATTAGATCTGTAAGTAAACTAGACATCTCAAGGGACACGTTAGGAAGCCTTCTTATATAGCACTAGGAATGTTTAAAAGAAATTGTAGAAGTACCTTAATTTGCAGCAATTTTAATAGTAAAAGGAATTATAAAAGGTGTGAAGGAGAAATCCATGTGGACATTTAATGTTGAAATAAAGTAATGGGACCATCCCACTTAGAAACTTCTGTTAGCAAGGTAATAATGCCAAATGCTTGCTCAATAAGATGGGTTGAGAAGTCGAATGAAAGCGTTTCTTCATATATGGAATAATAATCTTAACATTATTATAAGGCAAATAGAAATCTAGAAACAGCTTTAAAGAATATTAGTTAACACAACTAACGACGGCATAGGAAAGATATACATACCAAAACTTATAAATTGTTTTAAAAAGAATCAGAGTAGCAGAAGAACTATAAGAAAAACACATTTTGTTATTAGAGACGGCTTCGTGGGAGTTTCCCCCTTGACTAGAGAAAATCTTGCTAACCATCTATTTTCTAATGCATGTCAAAATACTGAGAACTGTACACATCAGTTTTCTCCCTCTAACTTTCCATTTATTGCATCAACTTCTTCCAACGTCGTGTTTGTGATTAAAAGAAGTTCCTCTTTTGACAAAACATACCATTTTTGTAAATGTTACAAATGCTCTCCGGTTTCGTTTCTATAGTATACCTCCTGATAATAGCTGATGTTTAAAGGGTCGTTTAGTGGTATTACATTTAAATATTGCGTTGAATAAAGGATATATTTTGCGTTCTCGCCAGCAACTACATGGAGTGCAGTGAGAAAGCTTTTACGATGAGCTCACAAGAAAAGAGAAGGCCAAAACACGTCGTAGAAAGTAACAGTCACGTAAGTGACATCATTTCTGACACTCGTCGTTTTGAAGAAGGCATAATTTGTAAACAAGTTCTTTTTGACGAGACAGTACCGCTTCTTTGTTCTGATAAATGCATCTTCTAAAGCGGGAAGATAAAAAGTACACCGGGCTTTGAATCTTCCTGATAGTTTGTTGTGGCAATAGTTAGTACCCCTCTGGCCCTTCTTACTCTACGACCTTTTGCACTTCTTTCTAGAGACCTGGGGACAAAGTGTATTGTTTTCGGCATGAGTCAGCTGGGTTTACAGCTAGGTTCGCTTCTGGGTTCAGCTGGGTTCAGGTTTTCAGCTGGGTTCAGCTGGGTTTCTGCTGGGTTTCAGCTGGGTTTCAGCTGGGTTCAGATGGGTTCAGCTGGGTTTAACTTTTATAAATTACGACATTCCAGTCCATTTTACTTATATTGATGAGGGCATCAAAATAAAAACTCTCTTTGGCAGCTGCTTCTAAGTAATTTTATAGTTCAGCATATGTCAGCAAGGCTAGTTATTTTGACAGGGAACTCATGTACCCTAAAGGAAAACTGAAATCTGTTAACGTAGGGAATAAGCCAGCTGTCTTACAGCTAGACTGTAGAGTGCAGGCATTTTCTTTGCCAAAGGAAATGGCCATCAAATTGCTAATTCACCATATACAAAGTCATGACAAAGCAGGCAGGAAAGGGAGAAGTTCCTGAACGTTTGTAGAAACTAATTATGTCTACTCTGTTAGCGTCTGCAATATTTAAGACAAGACAGAAGTCATATCATCTTTATACCGTCCTATGAAACAAATGTATTATTTAACTATGCCACATAGCTTAACAAGCATGAAAGACTTGATATAAAATAAAATTACCTTGTAACTGTGTGTATTACTAAGAACTGTGTAACGCAACAGTAAAATGCTCACTATACTGTCCAGGTAAAATAGCCCTGCGTCTGACAACCTAATTGTAGAGAGCAGCTACACCTGTTCAAAATGAAAGCTGGTCCTTCTTTACACCAACACCTGACATCAACATGAACTGTCGTCCGCTATTGCAGAGCTAGGAGTCATCTGCATACCTATTTCATGTTTACTTTGAAGTGTGACCATTATTAAATGAGCAGCTGAGCTAGCCATGCTGTTGTATGTACTTCTCTTTGACATTGTTTTACTGCCTCACCTGCATGGACTCTACTTATGTGTACTAACAGGTTGGACTGCTTCCAAAGCTAAATTATGCGTGCAACATTATTCTGTGAACAGTGAAGCGTGTTCTCACACTCTCCTTTTGTTCCTCATGGCATAGGCAAAAGCCAAAATGAGGCAATCATGTCAGCACCCAGGACTGTAATTTTAACGACTTTTACAGTCTTTTGATTGGTGTAAGTTCTGTCCTCAGTCGACATCGAAAAAATTTGTAGCTCTTGTTTCTAGCTATTCGAGTTAATTTGACTTTCAGCCTAAAGGTCATCGTGGGAGACACTCTAACTTGTACTATAGCGGCCTGTAATCGACCGCATGAAACCAGGAAGAAGAGCAGTAAGCTATATTGATACACTAATGAATGACACTAGCCCGACGTGTGGAAGCTCGGATAGAGTAAAAAGTAAAGACCTCCGATTAATTAATCAATTAATGCTATCAGTTTGATTAGCTCACTTTCTTTAGTCTGTTGACTCAGTTAAATAAATAAATGGTCTTGGTTAGTTTGGTAGGTATATTACTTTTTAAATTGGTGATTTACGTTAGCTACTCAATTTTTATTTATCAAACGTCCACTTAATTTGAACTGAAACCTCGTTTCTTGTTAAAACCCAAAGTTGCTTATTGCACATTTTACGTCGTGGATACATTAGGTTAAAGTATTGCACTACAAATAAAAGAGGCAAAAATAACAATACCAATGACTTTTCACTTCTCTAAAGTCACCAGCAATAACTTTTGTTTGCCATTTGGGTTTTTAAGTCCCTGACTCTGGCAACCCTGATCCTAGTGAATTCCTATTACGTTTCCTGACGTTTTATATAAATTTGCGCCATTCATAGCCCTTTAGTGGCTATTCTGCTACCTGATACGCCAACTTCGTCCAAAGACATTATATATACATTATCATACCTTACTATTTTCTGGTCCAAACACGACAATCACACTTCCATGGAATATATGCAGGACAAAGACATCCGTCTTCTCTTTCAATGCCCTTTGAAAAAAAGTTAAGAAACTAATAAATTAATATGCAATATTGGCAGCCTTTTAATGTTAATTGAGACACTTGTGTGCATGTCCTGGAGTGCCCATGTCTCAAGCTGACTACGCTATTTTACTACATGTAGGCCTACTTATTGAAAGGAGAAAATACCACGCATGTAGCTCTAGACGGGGACTGTACTCCCCTGATAAGATTTAAACTTTATTACCCTTTCTACCTTGCTTAAACTTTAAAAAAATAGGCAATCGATGGTCTTCCCCAAAGGATAATTTACGCTTCGTTACACTGCTCTCTCCTTACCTACAAATATCAAGCTACGTGGCTTTGAGACAGTCATCACTCACCAGTCAATAGCGATTTGGCCAAATGCTTATTCTTATAGAAAAAAGCCTTAAAATATTCTTTTACATATTCTTATATTCTTATATATCCTTATCCGGGCTCTACTGATTACATCTAAGGAGCATCCTGATTGGTCCATAAACGACAGTCCATTAGCCAATGAAATCCGAATTAGAAGTATCCCAGAATTCAAAGATAAAATTGTGCTAATGAAAAACTGATTTCTTTCGTAAAAGGGGTCGAAGTATGACTTAGAATACAACTTAATGAAAATTATGTAAATCTGACAGTAAATTGAAGTTAAAACCAGAGCGTCAAATTAAAATTTGAGTTCTGTGCCTTTGAAACTATATTCTTACACACAGGACAGTGCTTGCTATCTGAGAGTTTACAATTTAGGTTGCTGCTTATAGTGAGATATGGAGCCTTCCAACTCATCGACTTAACTAAAATATCAATTAATGCAATTGCAAAGTTTTTTTATTTGGTGCGAGAGGTCCGCTCGATGCTACATGTTGCAAGGCGCTGTAGGCCATCATGTTGTAAAGGAAACGAGGCTATGTCCTTCCTTGGTGAAACACTCCCTAGAAGCAATGCAATTCTAACATGAGCTAACCCCTGCAGCTCCTGCTCTTTACCAACCAATCACTCTGCACTTCCTCTCTTAATCTGCATTCTTATTGGCTGAAATAAACTATGAAGAGTTCTGATATATGTTGTAAAGTGGAATTGTGTGACAGCTCTATTAGATCTCACGGATAGATTCATGTTAAAATACCTTAAAAAATTAAGCCGCGTACTTATATAGGCCGCACCTTCAAAAATGCAGCCTAATAAAAACGCAGCTTAATTAATGGCGCGTCTTATTAAAACGCGGCTTAACTTTTTGTAGGGAAAACAAGGAACGAAGAGGAACTGTCAAATGCGTCTTAATTACAGCGCGGCTTAATTTAATGCGGCTTGATTACATACGCGGCTTAATATGACGTGATAAGGGAAGCAAAGGAATTCTTGTTCTGTGGATTGGTATCAAGCACTGCCTTCAAGCTCATCCCCCCCTCCCTGCCCCATCCTGCTGTGCGAGAAATGGCCACTCATTACAATATCCTCGTTAGAGAACGTATGTTAGACACGATTGCAAAACCCGACAAAATTCCGAGACCGAACCGCCTTGTTTATTCGGTGGCAACAAGATGCTCAACACTACGAAAAGCTGATATTTCCACAGGCTAAATGAAGTCACATGGCGCAGAGAGGCTGGTCTCCAATTGCGTTGAGCTGGATGTCGATGTCCGCCGGTGGATGATTGGGAGCCAATGTGGGGACTAGAGAAATAGAAGTATGTTAACATCGGAGGTCACCTAGCTCAGTTCTTAGAGCGCACGCCGCGAAAGGATGGGTCACGGGTTCGATCCCCGGTGGTGACATTTTCTATTTCTCTTTCTGTTCTTTTCAAAATCTGCTTATTTGTACGAGTTGTGTGACCTCTATGTTGTATCATTGTCTTCCCAGAAACCAGAAGAAAACAACGAAGAAAATATATCTGACTCAAGGAAAAAGAAGTCGAAGAAAAGGTAAATAGCGCTTTTAGTAAGATAGGATAAAAAATACTATGTTGTTATATAATGTTGTAAGGGTACGTCTTTCACCCTTTAACGTTCCAAACGTCGAATTATTTGCGATGGTTGTTTCTCTGCAAAAGTGCGATCAGGAGTTTTGTTTACCTGACAAAAGTGTGTTTGAAAATTTCGCCAAGTTAAGGAAAAATAATCAATGTTTTTTAGAACATCCTTGTCAATTATATCAAAAGGCTTCTACAAAAGAGAAATCGCTACTTAAACAACGTCAACACAATAAGGAGCACGAAAAGGATGAAAACGCGATAGGAATTTTAGACCACAAAAATAATTTAACCTCGAAATATTTCGAGCTCGAACTTCTCCCCCTTATTTCGGCCCTTTTAATCAGCATTTGATGTAGTCACTTATTTTAACGTCGCATGGCAGCGTTTTCGGAATTTCTTTGAACCGTAAATTATGTCACGACCCGAATAAGTTTCGTACTACAGGACTATTATCCAATGTAGCAACATTTTGTTTTTGAGGTCTGCTAGTGACCAAAGCCTCTACTAAGTTATACCCCAGTTGCACGTAGCAGATGTGATATTGTCCGACCGTTTCCGTCTTCTCAATGATATCATCAGAATCAAAGGTGATGCTTTTAACAGCTTTGGACTGCAATCCAGGACGATGGACCCATTTTGTTCACTTGGGACGATTGGGTCACACTTGACCCATGGTAGAGTTGTCTTTCCCATAGAAAACAAAAAGCCTGAATTAGCAAAATTTCTAGTTATTCGTCACAATTAGACCTAGAGGTATTATTCCTCGAAGAATAAGGGTGTTCAGCGCATTTTACTTCAAAATGGGATGTTTAACAGAAAGCACCTATCCAGGGACCGGAGAAGATGGCACATCATGGTCGCCAACGTCATACGACAAGGCACTTGAAGAAGAAGAAAATTTAACGTTTTACCACTCTTTCAAATGAAATGTAGTCACTGTGGGTAATTGTTGCGCACCCTGAAAGGTGGGGTAAAGTTATTGCACACCCCCTTTCCTCCCCTCCTACTGCACAAATTTTTTGACAAATAGCAATACCTGAAAGAGCTGCTTCTCGACTTTTATGTGATATATTTCTTATCTATGTCAAGGCTCTGATGTCTATGCAGTCTTGCTAAAACTGTGGTCCCACAAGATTCTGTCGGTAAAATGTTTCTGGTTTGTCTCAGAAACTTTGTCATCTTGTCTACCCAGAGCGCATTTTTGGTATCTTATTTGCTCATGGGGACTGAAGATTCAATATCAAGGTGAATAGTGTATATTTACATAACATTTTCCTGACGACTGAGTGACTGACTGAGTGACTGACTGAGTGAAAGACTGGCGGGCTGAAGTTCTCTCACTCGCTCACTCACTCACACTCACTCACTCCATTTTCAACCCTGCTAACCGGGCTGGCCCGCTTCTCATATAAACGCAAAATTATTTTACAAGGGATTTCATTGTTCACACAGATTTTGCTTAGGCGCGCCAGCCCAGTTAACCGGGTCAGCCTGCCTCATATAGACAGGCCCTTAAACAACCCTGTATTTGACCATGATGCATTTTAATAGGTAGGGTAATTTTAACACCCTGTTATTTGATGTAGGAATAGTGTTGTTGTACAATCTTTTAATTACTTAATCTGGTATAAAAGCCAATGACTACACTTAAATCTGTCAAGGATATAACCTTTGATGTTCGAAGTTACAATTTTTCCATCTAAAAGACAGTAAGGAGGTCAAGTTGTATTACACTATGAACAATTGGCTGTCTCACTGTCATAGTAAACTTGCAGCTTTTTATATCTAACATTTTAATGACTGAAACTGGCAGATAAACGTGGAAACCTCATAGTTGACTCAGTAATGACCATCAAAATCAAAGGAATAATGCATGAATGAAACATTGATTATGTATTCCTGTCGCATTCATCATTTATCGGAGTCATAACTTAAGTCGGCTCCTCAATTTTAATTTGAAAATTAAACAAGCACTTACCTGTGTGAAGGTTAATTGGAATTCTTCTCTATGACGGACTAGTCCGAGAAACATAGCTTATATACACAAAGGAAAAGACCATAGGGAAACAATACAACTGCAATGAAAACTATGACATCATGACAGTTTTCTTGCATTCTACTTTGCGTATGTTGTCACTATAGCAATGGACTTGTTGTGTTGAATCACATATATTTGTGTATTACATGCAAAATAGAGTTAAATCAATTTTTTTTCTAATTTTTGTAGAATTACGGATATCTGACGCTGACCGCAAGCCGAAGGAAGAAGCTTTCAACAACCATCGAAGAAGACTTTTATCAAGAGGAAACTTCCAACAAAGCGTGAGTAACACGAACCTTTCAAAGCCTTGCTTAACTTTATCATTGGATTAGGGGTTGCAGTATAGGCGCAACGGACAAAAAATATTAGAGGGGCTGTTAATTATTTTCCCCCCAAAATACTTCCTTCCCCGAAAATTATTGAAACATGAATGGAAGGTTCTGCAGACGGCTAAATTAAAGGGGGGGGTAGGGTAAACTACTGCCACTTTGAATTGGATAATAAATGCTTAATGCTACGGCAATGAAAAAAATTTCTGCCTTTTGCCAGAGAAAAATGACATTTTAACAAAGGGGGAACGAGGTGGGCTGCAGCCCTTCACAGCCCATTTTGCCCGTGCGCCCATGGGTTGGGAATTATAAAAATCTCCATCACGGAATTACTTTGGCATAAAAAGGATACAAATCCTCTTTCGGCTATTCCATGTCGGTACTATTGCGGTCCAGCATAGTTTTGAAATGAGGTTAGGGATAACCAGTAAACGAGAGAAAGAATTCTTAATAAATTTAATAAAATTTTATCAAAGCATATTTATGTCTTAATATACTAAATACATTCTGTACAAAGTAATTAGTGTCTTGAATATAGTATTTTTAAATACTGTTCTTTATAAGTGAATTAAAAACCGTTGGGTAATATTTTTGCATTTTGAGTAGCTTTGTATAACAGTGTGGAAAAGTTTTGTAACTTTGATATCATATATCTAAACAATTGTAATCGCAAAGTTTGAGCCTGGTGAAGACTGTAAATATGCTGCAATGGAAAAGTGGAAAGACAAAAAATAAAAAGGATCGTGGTAGCTGGAGTACTCTGGGGATCCATAAATTACATTTGTCATAACAGTTATAATCTCTAACATGTACTTATTGAACTCTAATATGCCTGCAGCACTTTGACGCACTTTTAATTTTTTAAATTTATTAGCGAATTCTTTAACAGAGATTAGTGATCCGCTTAATGCTAATAAGAAAGTTTAAGTACTAATTTACTGCGATGAAGTACTCATGTACTATTTACGCGACGAAGTCTTGAAACATTTTGCTCAGTGATCATTATTCTTTTCTTGTAGGCTATATTATCACACATTACAAAATAAGTAACTGGATTACAGTTTCAATCGAAAATTGTATCAACGATAAGAATTTGTCGAATTTTAGGGCATCTCGCCAATATTCGGGAAGCTATTCCATCCTATACACAAGTTACCTGAAATCCTCATTTATTTACAAGCTGGAAAACGCCAAAAATATGAGTTGCTCTATTAAAAGCATGAGAATTGTCATACGTTGAAGTCTTCCTTATTTCATTGCCTTTTAATTACTTTGAAATAACTTCAGAATTACAAGGGCACATGCGTAGCCTGACAAAGTTTCTTCTTATTTACAACACCTCGAATGTGGAATGATTATACACTTGTAATAATTTACTCATGTCAGTATTAATATTTGTGGTTTCCTTGTAACGATAAACTGTTAGTGATTGAAGTAGTAATAGAACATGCAAATTAGAAACACTTGAGGTCCCTCTGATTTAAGAAAGCGAGAGACGTCTCTCTTTCAGAAGAATATAAGAAACCCTGTAACATTTCAGTACTGTTTTGTTCCCAGATACGATTACTACGCTTCGGTTGCAGTTTGGATCATTTGAAATTCTATGGATGATGAAATGCAAATATGATAATAGTGGCTGGAAGGTTGGAAGGCATGTGTTCTTTTATTAGCTCAGTTCTTAAACGTCCAAGTCCAAAAATCACTCAATGAAATCAATAGCCACCAAATATAATACTTTATTTATTTATTTTTTACCGTTTTATCTTGAACTTCACTTCCTCGTTTAATATATCATCCGCGTTTGCAATAGACTTGATACTATTTATGACATGTGGGAAACTTAGTCATACCAAATTCGCTCTTAAAACAAAAATAAATACAACTTTTACCTCAATTTCACTTTTATTTACCATTGCACACAATTTATCTCGGAAGACACGAAAAAATGTACTACGATAAATATGTAAACTCCAGCAAATATGTAAGTTCTTACAGAAGAAAAGGGTCAGTGTACACATAAATGCGAAAGAAGTTTGATTCCATTGCTTCACGCTTCTCAGTTATATAATTTTTTGGGTTCATTTGGATTTCTTGGTTCAGTTTATTTTTCATTTGATAGTTATTCTAAGGATTTATTTTGGCATTGTCTCTGTTATATACTATTCTATACAACTCATTGCTACGCCTCCCATGATAATAGGTTATATCAAAAGATAGCAGCAGAACAAAACACAGTTAAAGAACTAAATATAGCAGAAGAACAGTTGTGTTTCTGTTGACATGTCATTTGCTACTGTATCAATGACCAGATGTGTAGGAGACCCTAGCTGCCCGTTATATATTAGTTAGCCTATTTGGTGGTTTTTCTGTTTATTTAGGGTAGTTTCAATGTCGGGCCCACTGCTGTCAGGGGTCTTTGATTGAGAGACAGCAAAGAAATAAAAAGGGACCAAAAAAGATTTTCATGCAACCATGTTACCGAAATTAGGAATTTATCATTAAGCAACTAGTCCCTTTCACCTTGCTTCTTTTAATACAGTACTTAATCCTTCTAACTACTTGTTTCCCTTTTCCTTTGTTTAGTTCCGTGTGAAAATTCTCCTCCCCCGCCTCCCCCTCCCCATGGTACTTTAAAGAAGCAGCCGCTGAGACAAGATAGCCTCGAATATTCGAATCGCAATCCAGATTTGCGGACCAGCATGACGCAGTCACGGTCGTCGCCTCTATCGCATAAACACGGAATTGGAATGCAAGACTCGACAGCCAACAGCAAAAAATACTCTCGAACAATAGAACCCCTGGTCTTCCCAGAGCTGAAAGATATCCAAGTCTTTTCCGCTTTTTGTAGTAAATCGATTTATGAGGATGTAGCTGCCTGGTACGGCAATGTATTGGATCGACAGGTATGCATTTGAAATATTCTACATTGTTTCGAATAGCTTTTGGTATTGGATGGCCTAGATTTATTTGGTGCAAAATCTTCATTTTAAGACGCTGATGGACAGCTTTTTGGTCCTTTGCAGTTTTCTGATATCTAATGATTTGCAGTGTTGGTGCATGTGACCAGAGGTTCTTCTTTTCTGCCGCGAGCAAGTGATATCTCTAGATTTCCTTCGCGGAGGATTGAGTTTTTACGTTTAAAATTTGCCCTCGCGTATCCAAATAGTGTGATATGAAAGCTTCTTGAAAAATTCGCATTCGCAACTTGTCTAATTAATGAGGTAACAATACCTTCTTAAATAGTGGGATCTGGTAGCAGCCATTGGAAATCCAACCCATTCTGACGTTAGTACTCTGAGGAGTGTCAGACGAAAAAAGCTTTTAAGTACACAATGTTTTCGCTATTTCGTGCAGAATAAAGAACGTGTTATATTCTTGATTCTTTCTTAAATGAATACTTTCACATGCTTATTACGACATTTTTATTTTGAAAAGGCTAATTGTAATTAATTTATTTACTCTACAATTCTTATGCCAAACACTCTGTATACTAAGCCTAAAAAGTTAAAAACATGCTTGAAATAGTCGTTGATAACTTTAAGTAGGCCCCTATATATTCGATAATGATATTTTTAAAAAGTGGTAGAACTACTGACGTAGCGTTGAGGGCAATAACACTCATAGATAGATCATATGCAGAGGCTTTTTTATGGGAAAAGTCAGTTTTTTAACTTGCCAGGCTAAAACATGTATTCAAGGAAATCGCCACGAAACAGCATTTCAGCAAAGACTTTCATCCGTTGAATGCATTTCAAAAGTGGAGGGCAGCAATTTAATGAAGAATAGGACGTCTATGTTTCCCTCCTAAGTAATCAAATGTTTATAAGATTTCTCAGTTGTTACCTAATAAAGACATAACTTCCAGAGAAAACAACGACTTAGGTCATTCTCTTACAAGATCTCGGTATCGAGAAATTTCTTGATATATTGTATTCTTTTGGCGCCAACATAGGTTATTCCCGACAATATCGGTCATAGGACGGGTAAGTAGCAAAGAAATACATGCTGGCGGATACCGAATTCCACCGAAGGTAGGTCATTTGCACAGACGTCTGTTAAATTTATTCTCAGCTATGGTGCCATGCCCTTCATTTTGTTTGTTATCATTTTCTAATGCATTATAAAAAGCTGTATCTGAAGGGGAGGCATAGGGAGGCTATGTTCCTGTTACCGTATCAAATTTTACCACCCCCTCCATCTTTCTAAAACATATTTCCAATGAATTGTAATACCTCCTCACCTTTGAGAAGGAAAATCTCCGTATGATTACGCCCCCATCTATTTACGAATGTCGGGCAGTGATGCCACTGACTGTGGAATCTCTGATGCTTGACGGCTTGACAATCACGAAGGTGAGGGGGGCAAGGGCGGGCGCCGCCCCCTGAGAGAATTCATTAGCGTATTCCGCCGCCCCCTGACATTCTGATCGGCATATATATTTTTCACTGTAGTATATCATAATGCATCGGAAATAAAAAATGTCGTTAAAGAATTACAGTGAAATTATCTTAAACTTACTTGTTTTTAGATGCATAAAGAAGCACATACTTACATGATAACTTGTGTGTTCTTTTACTTTAGAACAAAATACCATTTAATTATACTGGTGAAAAAATTACACACAGGCCCTATATGTATATTTTCCAAAGCAAAACAGCTTTTTTGGAAATACTTCTCCATGGGATCAATATTGAGCCAACTATAGTTAACCACTTGCATCCATACAAGACTTGTTATCAAAGTGAGAAATAAAGCCTTTACTTGGCATTAATCTCCTTACATCTCTATGCCCTACACCTATTTGTTCACAAATTTGGACAGATTTCTGGGTTGGGAGCTTGGCAAAAGATGAATTTCGATTGGTGTCTTATTGGTAAATATGCAATTAAGATGCTTATAGCTCAACAATGAACTTATTGAACTAGCTTCCTTCAAGAAAGACAAAAGAACAGTACCTAGAAGATATGTCCAGGTTTAACGGGAATAAATAGAAGACTAAGCCAGCAATCATTTTCAAACTACCTAAAGTTAATCCCACTGATTATTCTGAGACATCTTTAAGCAATGAGTTATAACCTCACTACTTCAATTTTCTCTTATTCACAGCCAGAAAATGTAGCAACTGCACTAGCTGTGGAGGACATTAAAGCAAGATACTGGTATCACTGAAAGAGGATAGGATACCGTGGAGCTTTAACCTAATATGTATGTCTATTGCATGCTAACCTAGCCAAGTCTCCTGGAACTGCATGCAAAAGTAGAAGCATTCAATATTTTGATTAACTTAAAAAAATATTTGTTGTTACTAAAAGCATTATTTTACAACAAAGTTCTTGTTATCAATCACATTAAAACTTAAGTTAAACAATGTGATTTCAACAGCAAGCCTACTGACAGAGTAGGCCTACCTTACAAGTACCAGACAAAGTGTACCTTTGTAAACATATATATAACATATAATTGTACTTGTCTAACCTATCACATTGTGTTTGAAAACATTTTTCACACAACTGAACTTATTGGCCCATTTAGCTGAATCCCATTCCTTTTGAATACATTTATAAATTTATATAGGCCGATATATGTTTGCGACAAATCAAAGACGGTGCGAAAGCAAAGTCTAAAGTTGTGCACGGAAGATTGACAATTGTATAAATACACTCCTTTGAAACGACACAAACCGGGCATTGTTAAAATGATACATTGCCAATCCTCTCTTCTCGGTGATACTTTTTGACTTTCAATGGGCTTCGGACCGATAGACGAACAGAATGGCAGTCCCTCTTTGATCAATTCATATGGCACAGAGACGTTGGTTTCCAATTGCGAAGAAACTGAATGCCGAAGTTCACCAGAGCTAATGTGGCGACTTGAGAAATAGAGTATGTTAACGTCACCACGATAGCGTAGGGAACACGCCGCGATAGCGTCGGTCACGGGTTCAATTCCCGGTATTGACATTATATCTCTAGTGTCTCTTTTAATATTGATAGCTTTTCCTCTTTCTTTAACCAACAATGTAAATCAGAGACTGCTTTTTCAAACATTTTCAGTACACGTCTTGTAGAATTGCATTGCAAATCTTTGTTTAAATTCGTGTGTGTTACATGCAGATCTGCATCTTCTTCCAATGTGTCCATCATTTTTAAAATCTTATTTTCCTTCCGTTAATTCCAGAATATGGCGTCAGGGGCAGCTAAGAGAAGACACGAGGGCGCCGGTGATTCTAAGCCAAAGGTTTGGGCTGCAAGGGTATGCCCGTTTGCCGAAAGAGTGCTGTTTGCTATGCGAGAACTTGATGTCGATTTCGATTATGAGGCTGTAGACTTGAAGAACAAGCCCAAGAGAGTCCTAGAGCTGAACCCATTAGGACTGGTAAGCATCTTTGCAGCTTTTGTAGGTTTGCGCATGCGTGGTGCTGTTCTCATAACCGTTCAATAGATAAAATTGTGAAGGCGTTTCTCGTGACGTTGGACAACTTTGCTTGGCTCAAGTACAGCTTTGATGAAGAAATATTTGTATCGTGGAACCGACGCAACAAAATTCACTTATCTTTGTGCTCATCTTGAATATCAGCCGAAAATTTTGGCGGGGAGCCAATCGATATCACGCTACTCCTTTCAATCGTAATATTTAGTTAAACCTTTAGTTAATAGACTGTGGAAGTAGTTCCTTTTTCCCTCGCCCAGGTTCCTATGAAGCTCCAGGATAACTGATATGTTGGTCACCCGTTCCGTCTATTTCCGATTTAATTGGAAATACTTGGTCTGGACAAGGAATAGATGAAGTATCTGTTATCATTGCCCCAGCTCCTCTTTATTTTGTAGTTAGCGTATTTTGTGGTTTTCTGCTTATTTAGGGTAGTTTCAATGTCGGGCCCACTGCCCATCAGGGGTCTTACGGTAGAAAAGGTGTCCCACAGAAATGGAGGCTTGAAGGCCTTGAGGTTTGTTTGAAGGTTTACCAATGTCATTGTATCTAATTTTGCTTTCGATAATTTCTGAATAAATGCGACTTTCCCCCATGCTCAAAATGCTGGTAAATACTCCAGGATATGTACGGAAGTATATAGAGTAAATTCGAGAAATTTACAATTAGAAAGCACAGAACCTCAGTAACCACTTCACGGATAACTGTGCTAAAAAGTCATCAAGTCAATCGACTTGCCAAAGGTAAAAACAATACTTAGAAGAAGATGACAGCCCATCTATCGCTCAAACAATGTTGAGAGAAATTTCTCTCCCATTGCTTACTCTTGGGTGCCTAATAGAAGGAGGGGGGATGGAATAAAAGGGAGGGTTGGAAAAATCGCAAAAACTTAATAAACAAGGGGGGTGGAAATGACCAAAAATGTAATTGAAGGGGGAGGTGGACAAAAAGTTTAAAAAATGAAGTCAGGATTCAATGTTTAGAATCAACTGGGACTTGCTAAACGTAGGGTAATGCAATGCAAACAATAGTCAGTTAGTCTTCGAGCCTCGTAAAAGGTCACCAGTCCATGTTGTGACTTGACAACGCCCAAAGCGACACGAAACCACAGCTATCTTAGAAGGCTATCTCAAAGCACGTCGGGGTCACCAGTTACAGGTTATATGATGATGTCCTGCGTATCCTGTAAAATCGACTTCGCGGCGTTAAGGTAGCTGCAAGACTGTTATCTTCAAGTGGTACAAATAGCCAAAACCAAACTTGCTATGAAAAGCTTTGTACAGTAGATGATATCACAATTTAATATATATTTTTGTTATGCAAGGAGTCATACTATATCTATATAGTATCATAGTAGCCTCTATTAATCAAATTCGGAACGACTATGAACATTATGACCGCTCGAAACCTGAAATCCGGAACAGTATCAATTTACCGGACATAAAATGACAGAAAGTTGTGCGATATGAGAAGAGTCATCATAAACAGATGCGCGAATGTGGGGTATGACATTATTTGTGTAGGGACAGACGCCATTCAATTTTTTTAAAATCTTTGCGTAAAAAGACATCTCCTATCTCTGAAAAAGACACGCTTTTAAAAGCACGCATACGACGAAGAAACTTCGACTAACAACTTGTGCTGACCTTTTTGCCTACAATTTTCTTACTTTTAAGAAGTTCGAACTTTCAGCGGTTCGTCAAGCGAAGGCGATCTTTAACTCCCGAGCAACTCCTTCTTGAGACTGGCATCGTATACGACAGATTCAGCGTCTCGATCGATCTCTCTTATTCCTCTTCTTGCTAATGCATATATCTTGATCGAAACCCACGCTTCGTCAGCATGCTTTAACTGTTGGCCAATGGGAATACTTTCTATCTGTATTCATGTTCTCCTTTCGAAGATGTGTAAAATTTCGATTCTCGGCAAAATAGCAAAAGCGGAAAGATGCGTATGGAATTAGAAAATTTCAGATCTTGCAAAAGTTGCATAATACGCCCATGGGTAGAATATCATGACAAGATACTTTTTAAATTTACATGCCTTCTTGACCCGCAACTCCATACAAAGACTTCTTTGGCGCCCCAAATGTCCTTTCTTTGTAGAATACTTTGATTGGCATCCCTTAGCTAATACTAAACGTTAATCTATTATTGGTCGTGATATCACTTTCATGAAGTTTGAAGTTATTGAGAAAACATTTCCTGGCGTTATCTCGTTAGTGCCCTTTAACACGAATTATTTTGCTTCTTCATAAATCCAGCACCTTATTTGCCCTTCTATGTATTAAGGGCGATGCAATCGTTGGATACACTACGGGTTTAAAATTTTTGTTGAATACATACAAAATAAGTTATATTTATTTCAGGCCCAGGATTTTTACATAAAGATAAATTTTTGTAAAATATATTTGTTACAAGCACCCTTCGTTCAACCATTCTGTCCAATATGTACTTTTCCGTTTATCTGAATAGTCAAAGTATATTTGTTCCATTTACTGAAACTTTTTGAAATGTCTCGTTTAATCGATTTCTAGCTTCTGCAGTCTGACGCTCACGGCATAAAGCAAAAGGTGCTAACATGGCTGTCAAGCGCATGGAACATCTGGGACGCAGTTGGTATTGTGCTCTTCTACCTTGGCTTTACCTTGCGGCTATTTGGCTCGACAAGAGGGTTGGGACATGTACTGTTATCCGTTGATCTTGCAATTTGGATTCTTCGTCTCCTAGACATTTTCTCTTTTAGCAAGCAGATGGGACCGTATGTGTTCATGATTGGAAGAATGGTAAGTAAATAAATAGAATAACCCTACACATTCATCATCGAAAGAATGGTGAATAAAAATGGAAAAGGAAATATTTCCCTACTTATTCATTATTGGAAGAAGATTTAAGTACCCCTTGTTTTCTTATGTGTTTGCGCCGATTCTGCAGCCGCCGAGCTTTTCCCAGTACCATTTTTGTCCGATAATGCTCGGACCTTCCTCAAAACTTCAAAGGATTTGTTGAAAATTTGCCATGTTCTTCATAGTAAGGACGTTCATCATTTTGTTGTTGGTTTCAACATTCATTGGGTGTTCAATATTGAGAGGGGGGCCTGGTGGGGCGGATTTTGGGAGTGTTTTGTCCAGAGTGTCAAGCGGTGTCTGAAGAAAATTTGTGGCAATGCCAAGCTGTGTTTTGAGGAGCTTCGTACTTTTTTATGCGAGGTGGAAGCAATCCTAAATTTGATGCCACTCACTTACATTGACAGTGACTTTGACAAAGAGGAACCCTTGTGCCCCTCCCATTTTTTGACTGGTGACCGCCTAACATCTTTACCTCCTCTCCCAGCTCACCAACAGACTGATCTGACGACTATTCCACAAAGTAGTGTAGAAACTTTGGTTCGCAGATTACGTCATCAGGAAGTCTTAAGGAATCATTTTTGGTCAGGTTTCCATTCTGAGTATTTAACAGCTCTTAGAGAACGTGAAACAGTTACCTATTCAGCCCAGTCAGAGAACATTCATCCAGGAAAGGTAGTTCTTATTTATCAAGCTAATGCTCCTAGGTTATCTTGGACTTTAGTGCGCATAAATCGTCTTATTCAGGGATGTGATGGCCACGTTCGTTGGGCGGAAGTTCGCATTCTCATTAAGAACAAGGATAAGGTTGCTATTCTTAAGAGGCCAATTCAGCATTTGCACCCTTTAGAAGTCGATTAATTATTTGCAACTTGTTTGCTGTATTCACACCCTGTTGCCACTTTGATGAAAAGACATTACTCATGACTTCGCAACAGGGGGTGTGTTGTGACACTGTAACACGTTATTAAATTCATGGTTTTGTTATTTTATTTCGTATATATTTTATTGATAGTTGTAGTTAATTAGTATTTAACGAGGCGATTTAGTTAATCATGTTATTGGTAATCGTACTATTAGAATTGATATTGTATGTTTGCCCTTGTACTTTTCCTTCAGTTACGTGTATTCATTCATTATCTTCTATTCATCCTTGTATTTGTCGCGAAATTCGACCAAGTTGCGCTGGTTCAGATAAATGAGGATTAATCACACTCAAAGTTTATTTAGAGGACTGTATCTTCGGTCTTGTTTACTCGCAGTTTGAAAGAAAATCTGGATTTTTACAACATTTGTTTGCATCCTCTTGTGTGAGTGTGGCTCCAAAATAAACAACATGAGTTCAGAAAACCCCCAAAGTGGACACGAAAAGACTTACTGCGGTGGGTACGTTAAGTTTGATACTTCGTACATTCGTCAGCAGTGGGAAGGCCGTCTTAAAGTCGGCGAGCTGATTGCAAGTTTTCTGGCTGGAGTGATACTCCCAGGGAGTGTATATTATGGAGCCTCCAGATTTAGTTTTTTCTCGTTTGTCACCTGGACAAGTTTTATTAACATCGTCATTGATCTAATACTACACTTAACAAGCCTTTGGAATATCATCCATCCCTTTTTTAAGCTACCGGAGCTGTACATGTGTTTGTGTGGAGTTGCATCATTTGCTTTTTTGCTCGGCAGCAGTTTGATAGCAAATGCTGCTCAGCGAAGTGGTAGCCATGGACAAGCTGCTGCTTCTTCGTTTTTTGGTTTCATGTGTATGATGTTCTTTGGTGTTGAGGCTCTCCTACATTTCTTCAGATACAGACAGAGTAAGAACCGAGGAATGGTACCCCCTGCTAACGACGACGAATTTACAGCAGCAAGCGGTGTCGTTTAGAGAATGTTCATGGATAATGAGGTTTTCAGATGTCTGACTTTACAGAACTGGATATTATGCTATGGTCGTAACTTTTGTTCGAGGATGGTCCCTCGTTAGTGTAGAATTCACTTACTAGGGACTAACGTAGTGACAAGTGATCGTCGATGACAAGCCAGGGAATGGAAAAATGTATATAAATTATGCATCAAATCCTCCAATACCCTTCAATCGATGGACGTAGTTAAGCTACCAAGGAGTAAAAGTATGGCATGGCATCGTATGATCGATTCGTATCACGTTCGAACCCTCGAACTCTTTATTGATAGCAGGTTTTTGGATAGAATCGCTCATAAGAGCCCCCTTTTAAAAATCGTATTATTGAACTATTTATTGAGCATTTGAATTTATCATATCAAGCAATTGTGTGCATTGTAGTTTTTACACTTCGTGTTTGTACTTTTGTAGAAATAAGTTGTTTCTATAATTATAGTTTGGTCGCCTAGGCTTGTCTCTTTTCTTTTTTTTTCCATCAACAGTTATTCTTTAAGGGAGATGAAGAGCCAATGTAATTTGGAAAGCTCCTGTATATCGTTACCAAACTATATAAAAAACCAACAGACAGGCAAAACTATCTTCATAACAAATCAGAACATCCATTGTCACTAAAGAACAGTCTAGCCTACAGTCAAGCCCTACGGATAAAAAGAATATGTTCGGAAAACCGAGAGTACGAAGCTTGCTGCACTAAATTAGTGGAACAATTTCACACAAGGGGATATGCAAGAGAAACAACTGCTGAACAGATAGAGAAAGTGAATTTGATTTCCAGGGAAGACACATTAAAGCAAACACAAAGAATCAAATCTAACAGAATACCTTTTATTACCACATACAACAGGACTCTCCCACCGATCTTCCAAATTTTACGCAAACACTGGCACTTATTATCGATACATCCTGATATGGAAAACAAATTCAAAGAACCCCCAATGTTAGCTTTTCGCCGAAACAAATCACTTCAGCAATATATAGGAGGGAACACGATCTCAAACAACACAGTGATCAAAAACAAGATAACAAAGAGCTTAGGTAGATCCAAACCATGCAACGGAAGAGTTGGAAACCTTTGTTGCAAGCAGCTCAAGGACACATCGTCTTTCTCCAGCTTTCAAACAGGGAAAAGATATACGATATATCACGATGTCAACTGCAAAAGCAGACAAGTGATATATCTGATGGAATGCATAAAATGTAATATCCAGTATGTGGGAAAGTCTGAGACAACGATCAACATTAGAATCAATAATCATCGAACTGACTCAAAAAAACCAAATTCAATACCGGCCAGCAAACACTTCAACACAGAACACCATGATTTCAACACGCATGCTAAGTTCACTATCATTGAACAATTACAAAAGCAACTTAAAGACAAAGAAACAACTCGTAAATGGCTAGAAAATAGGGAGGATTTTTGGATAATGAAGCTAAAAACTCTCAACCCACATGGATTGAACCAGGAACTAAACCACCCTCAAGACATTGTATTCATAGAGCCCTAGCAAAATCACTTTACCCTTTTATTCTTAACCTTAGCGTTCACTTTCGTCTACTCGACATCACAATACTGAGGAAAGGGGGAATTAGCCTTTGATATACTATAGCCTCGTTGCCACTTGTAATACAGCAAAGTTATGGAATCCAAGGATTCCAAATTCGAACGATTCGAACGTTCGAAAGTTCTGTTATTAAGCGATTATAAACAATGTAACGAACTCTACAAACTTTAATACAACATGCCCACTATCTCGGATATACCTAACTTCAGTTCGGGCCCCGGTTACACGAACACGAAGCCTCCCCACTATAAATTTAGTCTGGCAGGGTACAGGAAGTTTCTCGTCATTGTTCAAAGGTGTGAAACAGCTAAAGAATAGATTTGCCTTCTACTACTTACTGTATCTACTCATCACCAATCTTAACCATGTTCCTTTGGTGTCCGCGCCATCGGTGTTCCACTGTACTTGACGTTTGATGTCTATAAAATGAGGATTTGAAGGTTGGCAGTTAAGATCGGATATATTTACACTCAAAAAGGGGTGTTGGACTCAGGGAAAGCCATTGTACATTCAGAAATTAAAGATGACCATGGACTGTAAGTAGATCAGCCAAGAATGTCCTTCAACGTAGATGAGACTGCTCGTCTTTTTTCTATCCTATTGGTTTTGGTGTTTTCTTTCGAAAAGTCCAAAATCAGTAGGGAAGAAAACTACTTTTACCACACACGTACAAAGAAATAGCGGTAGTTCTTAACAGTCTACTGTAGCACAGTAATGGTTAAGTAATTGTTGGTAGTTACAAATATATGCAATGCTTAGAAAACATATTGAACTTAGAACAGTTCTTGTAACTGTCGAGAGCGATTTCGAAGTTTTTAGCTTTGATTTACGGTATAGGTGATGCTAAGGAGAAAATAATATTGACGTTGAACATCAATGGTATAAAATAGCTTCCACTCCCGCTTAATGAAAATCTACGAAAGTGCAGCTAGCATTATCAAAAATGCCGGAGGTATGGACTATGTAGAGAACTTGTCTGGACTAAAGAATGACACAGAATTGTCGATAAAAAGCAAAATATCTTCCAGCAACTTGCCTAGTGACATTGAGTAAAGTTTGCAGTGAGAATTCTTAACACAAAGAATAATGATTTCTTCGGGATAGTATATGGTCAATGTTAATCTCCTTTGCTTTCCCTACTAGAGTCTTCTACAAACTCTGATAGCAGGAGCGATGGAGAATATTTGGACCATATGATTAATGATTGAGTGATGTTTGTTATGAGAATGAAGTCATTCAACCTCCTGTAAAAACGAAAGGTAAGTAGATCATTGAATGACCCCTTATCCACAGAAGATGATCGACGTCCTTCTTCTAACTATTGCTCTTAGAGTTTCTTACAAAATGTTAACTGAATGGTATAAGAGTACACGTAGATCATAAAAGCAAGAGCTACAAATAATGCAATGAAATGGATTTACTAAGCGCAGCACTAATTTCTTATTACTACAAATTTAGGAATTTAGTCCATGCTGGACTGATGGCCTCGTAAGTAATGGACTGAGCTACAAATAATGCAATGAAATAGATTTACTACGCGCAGGACTAATTTCTTATTACCACAAATTTAGCAACTTGGGACATTGTTGACTCATGGTCTCGTAAATAATGGACTGAGCTACAAATAATGCAATGAAATAGATTTACTACGCGCAGGACTAATTTCTTATTACTACAAATTTAGCAACTTGGGACATGGATGACTGATGGTCTCGTAAATAATGGACTGAGCTACAAATAATGCAATGAAATGGATTTACTAAGCGCAGGACTAATTTCTTATTACCACAAATTTAGCAGCTTGGGACATGGTTGACTCATGGACTCGTAGGTAATGGACTGAGCTACAAATAATGCAAAGAAATGGATTTACTAAGCGCAGCACTAATTTCTTATTACTACAAATTTAGGAATTTAGGCGATGCTGGACTGATGGTCTCGTAAGTAATGGACTGAGCTACAAATAATGCAATGAAATGGATTTACTAAGCGCAGCACTAATTTCTTATTACTACAAATTTAGCAACTTGGGCCATGCTGGACTGATGGCCTCGTAAGTAATGGACTGAGCTACAAATAATGCAATGAAGTGGATTTACTACGCGCGGCACTAATTTCTTATTACTACAAACTTACCAACTTGGGCCACGGTTGACTCATGGTCTCGTAAGTAATGGACTGAGCTACTGGTAATGCAATGTAATGGACTTACCAAGCGCAACGCTGATTTTTTATTACTACAACTTTAGCAACTTTGGCCCTGGTTGACTGATAGTTTAGTAAGTAATAGACTGAGCTACTGATAATCCAGTTAAATGGATTGACCAAGGGCACGGCTAATTTCTTATTACTGAAATTGTAGCAACTTTGGCCATACTTGACTGATGGTCTCGTAAGTAATGGACTGAGCTTCTGATAATGCAATGAAATGGATTTACTAAGCGCAGCACTATTTTCTTGGTACTACAATTTTAGCAACTTGGGCCATGGTTGACTCATGGTCTCGTAAGTAATGGACTGAGCTACAAATAATGCAATGAAATGGATTTACTAAGCGCAGCACTAATTTCTTATTACTACAAATTTAGGAATTTAGAGGCCTTGCTTATTGCTTCTTTGTTCCAGCTTCGCATTGCTGCTGTAACTTCTTTTTCCGAACCTCGGAAGTTGCTTCCGTTATCGCTGTAAAGAATCCGGGGTGGTCCTCTTCTGGCTACATACCTCATTACTGCACTTATGAAGCTGTCTGTGGAAAGGTCCTTCACCAATTCGAGATGAACCGCACGGTAGCGCAAACACGTGAATATGCATCCATACCTTTTGTTTACGGCGGTCTGCTTCCTTGACGATCTTGTAACTCTTCCTTTGCTTGTGTAGAGTGGTCCGAATAGATCTACACCCGTAGCGGCAAATGGATATATGAGGCCTAATGTATCTGATGACACTCTAATGTGTGGGAGAGGAGCCATGACTTGCTCACCTGCTTTAGCATTCAACCTTCTGCACACATGGCACTTGCGCAAAACTCTCCTGACTGTGGATATGCCACTTATTATCCAAAATCGCTTCCTGACTTCCGCTAGCACTTGTTGTGACCCCAAATGACCATTTATTTCATGAAATGACGGATAATGAGCTGCGTGACATGATGTTTAGATGGCATGATCATTGGATGTTTGGCATTAAAATCAAGATGGGCATTACCAAGCCTACCACCTACCCTTAGTACCCCTTCCAACACAATAGGCTGTAACCTTGCTAACTGACCCTTAACTCTTCCATTCGGACACGTCCCAAAGTCGACAAAAACGTCACTCTGTACATGTTTAACTATCAGCGTCTCTTAACTCGCTAACTGAAATACTCTCCTCCAACTCGCTTTTCGCAGCGCTCAGTTCACCATTCTTCGAAATAAGATCTCTAAATTTCACGTGTGCACGTAACAATATGGCACAAATTCTTCTTAGCTTTCTCCAGCAAGAGTACTTACTCAGGAGATCTTTCCAAAATGTATTTTCATCTACTAATGAATTCACAACAACTTTATCCTTCTTAACACCTTCGTCACTGTCAGTTAGATTTTCTGATAACTCTACTGGTTGGCTCGGCCACTCCAGCTCACTCCTCCACAAGAAATCTGGACCGTTTCTCCATACTTCCATCTTATCCATGTCTGTGCTCTTTAAACCTCTGGAAGCAATATCTCCTACGTTCAAACTCGATGGTACATATCTCCACTGCTTTACATCTGAACACTCTCTGATTCTCGCAACTCGGTTGGCAACAAAGGGCGTGAACCTCTTAATTATCTGATTTTCCTTTTCAATCAATCCATTGATTCTTAGAATTTTGCTAGAGCTCATACCATATGAGCTCTTGGCTCTTCCGACCTCGTCATAAGTGCCATATGAGCTCTTAGCTCTTGTTTTTTTTTCAGGAAGAAAAACTTGCCCGAACAAGAAAGTTTACCAGAACAAGAAAAATTTCCAGTGTCTCCAAATTGTTCCAGGCTTTCCGAAACTCCGAATCCGGCTTTAACTATTATAGATGATTCTACGGTTAGTAAAAATGCGCCATCTGGTAGCTCTTGCGATTTTGGTTCGCCAGGAGAACACTTTGGAATCGATTTGTCTGGAATTCCAGATGTAAATTGTATAGTCAACTTGCGTCATCTGCTTAGTGAGTTTATAGAAGCAATAAAACATCAGTTCAATTGCAAGGACGGGAAATCAAAGCTTTGCGTGAAAGAAATTAAAAACACTGGACTCCAAACAAAGCTCGTCATTATCTGCCAAGACTGTGGCTGGAAAAAGCGAGTAGAAGGTGAGCCGGAAGCCCCCCTCACTACTGTAAAAGAATACCTAACAAATTTCAGTGAACAGATATTAGGTAACAAAAAAGAGAAGATCAGCAATTTACGAGGCAACGTGAACGTGAAAGCTGTATGGGGTATCATGGGGACCGGAGGAGGCTACGCATCTTTGAACGAATTATTAAGTGTATTGGGAATAAAAAATATGAATCCGAAAACGTTTATGAATTTAGAACGCTTAGTTGGTAACGCATGGATGGATGCACTATCAGATGTCTTAGAAGAAAATGGTCGTGAATCCCTGAAATTAGCCATTCATGAGGACAGGTTTATCAACGATTTTTTCTGGACTAAGGTCATCTGTGATGGTGGCTGGAATAAACGCAGCAAAGGACACGATTATACTGCAAAAGGTTGTGTTGGGGTAATCATTGATGCCTTTACGAAAAAATTATTATATGTAGGAATAAGAAATAAATATTGTTACCTCTGCTTCAGCTCAAAGAAGGCAAACCAGAAAGTGAAAGATCATGTTTGCTTTATGAACTACAATGGTCCCTCAAAGAGCATGGAAACCGACATTCTTGTTGAAGGTTTTCGCCAAAGTGAAGCCATGCATAACCTTCAGTATTTACAATACATCGGAGACGGCGATTCTAGTGTTTTTTACAAGCTAAGACAAAGTGTTTCATACGGATACTTTTAACCGTGGCCAAGGAATCCGGATATCAGACAAATCAGGGAATTTCAAACTGGACTTATTTTGTTAGTAAAGCCAGGAAATTGTCAGGGAAATTTTAAAAAATTCAGAGGAATCAGAGAAAACCTTAATTCAGCTGTAGGGTGTTTTCCATCAACGTGAATTTCTACTTTCGATGATGACATATTTTCCGTTTCTCTAGTGTTCTTTCTATATTTCTATTTTCTAGAAAAGTGCCTTTTTCTTAAAACTGTTTAGAATGCCACTGAACGTAATACTGTGAATGTTATGAGATTTATGATTGTCGTGAATCTGGCCTTAATACAATATATGATGCTTCGTATAATCAAATTGCTAATGCTAAATTGCTAAATCAAATACCGTGACAAACTGTCTCAACAGTACTCAAATATTTTAATGTTTCTGCTGGTTGATTTGTTAAGCAAGTAGGATGACATCAAGATTTGCTGCGGGGCGATGGACAAGTCCAATCATTTTGAACTCCTTGGCGAGCGCCGGCGCCCACAGCTATCAGATTCTATCACAGAGTAGTAAATAACCAGGAGGGCCACTCAGGCTGTTCCAGTGCGTCATATTTTTATTACGCATGTGCTAGCATGAAGGAACACGGAAACGAGGATTAGCAAGTTAACAGAGAGAATCTTCCCAAGAAGTGACGAGACCGGCGGCTATTGTTTGATTATATTCTGGCTAGATTCTGTATCCACCTCTCGTAACCTGTAGAAGAACGTTATATTTGCACTCTCGATTCTTCGCTGTCAGTGAAGACAAGGTCAGCTTTGCTGAGACCTTTTACTTCCTTTTTTCCAAGCGAAGCCGAGAAAACTCGACCTGATAATGATGATGATGATGAGACCTTTTACTTCCATTCAGCCTCCCTTTCGCTTTACACAAAAGAGGTTAAACAAACCTCACTATGTCAGTTGGCGACCTCCAAAAGATCAAAGGTTCCGCCAAGCGTTGCCCTTCTGCTTATTTACTATTCTGTAACCTCATCACTTGATGAACAGTCAGAAGAAACATCTGCTCATGGTCAGAACTGATCGCTAGCGCCTCGCACGGTTCTCGATCGTTTGATGGAGATTGACCTTAATGTAGGTTTGTAAAAGATTGAAAACTCTACCTCGAATAAGACGCCGAGTAGAGAGAGAACAACTATTCAGAATATGAAATTTCGTGTTTTCCAAAGGAGTGATCAGATCTTCATGAAACTTCATATTTAGAAGGACCTCGTAACTCAGATCTCTTATTTTAAATCTCATTGGGGGGGGGGCAGTTGGAGGTGGACCAGAAATCTTAGAAAATACTCAAAGCGGTGAGATCAGGATGAAACTGGATGGGAAGAATAGAAACCTGTCTAAGATACATGACTAACATAACCAGACTGGATATGCTCTCTTTGGTGGAATTGGGGGGGGGGGGTTAATTTTGAAAATTGAGGTATTTGTAACCTATGAAAGGGTGTCCAGATCTTAATGAAATTTGATATTTAGAAGGATCTTGTGCTTTAAAGTTCTAATTTTAAATTCTGACCAGATCCTTTGACATTGGGGGGAGTTGGACGGTGAAACCAGAATTCTTGGAAAACATGAAAATTGGGGTATTTCATCTTACAAATAGATGGTATGAAATTTGGTTTACAAATCTTAATGAAATTTGATTTTTAGAAGGAATTCATGTCTCAGAGCTCTTATCTCAAATCCCTACCAGATCTTTTGACATTTGGGGGAGTTGGAGGGGGAAATCTTGGAAAAAACACTTGGAGTGGAGGAATTGGGATGAAACAAATGTCCTTGATACATGATTGACAGAATCATACTGGATTTGCTCTCTCTGGAGGAGTTGGGGGGAGGGGCTCAGTGATTTGGCGAGTTTGGTGCTTCTGGACGTGCTAGGACAATGAAAATTGGTAGGCATGTCGGGGAGCTGCAGAAATTGACTTGATAAAGTCGTTTTCCAGATTTGACCATCTGGGGGCTAAAGGGAGGGGAAAAAGTAGAAAAAAATAGATATTTATAACTTACAAGTGGGTGATCAATTCTTAATGACTTTTGATATTTAGAAGGACATCATGACTCATAGCTCTTATTTTAAATCCTGACTGGCATTAAGCCTCTTATTTTCCTTTTTATATCAATCTATTGATTCAAAGAATTTTGTTAGAGCTCATACCATATGATTTCTTGGCTCTTAGCTCTTCTTGCTTTGTCACAAGTGCCATATGAGCTCTTAGCTCTTGTTTTTTCCAGAATTTAGGAAATGTGTTTGCATATCTTTAAAACCTAATAAAATGGAATTAAGCAAAGTTATGAACCTGAAAACAATTTTGTTGTACTTCAATTAAGCAGAAGATCTATTTTGCAAGGTTTCACTTTTATAACACATATATTTGACGTAACCAAAGAAGGACTTACTCGCCTTAAAACGTTAAAAGCCAATTTAGAAGATAAACTCGTTTTATTGAAAGCTTTAGATGATAAACTTCTCGAACTTATCGACCCGTCGGAAATTGAAATCGATATAGAAACAGCATCGGAAACCGTCTTGAAAATAAGTGAAAATATCAATGTTTGTCAGGAATTCTTGGACGAACAGCTTGAACGTGCCTCTTCGATGAGATCTGTAAGATCAATAAGTAGTGAAATTTCTGAAAGGATCACGCAGGAGCAAGTTAATTCCAGAGCAAGTTCTCCTCCAGCCATACCTAAAAATGGAGATTCATCGAGAGCCAGATTTATAACGAAAGCAAAATTGCCTAAGATAAGTCTGCCAAAATTCAACGGAGACGTAACCAAATTTTCCAGCTTCTGGGATGTTTTCGAAAGTGTGGTGGATTCAAATGAAGATTTGTCCTCTATCGACAAATTTAGTTACTTACGAAGTTCACTGGAAGGAATAGCAGCAAGAGCAATCGAAGGACTTCCAGTTCGAGAACGAACGTACTACACAGCCGTGAAACTATTAAAGGAACGCTTTGGGAACACACAGAAGATCATTAGTTCCCACATGGACCATCTTATCAAGATCAAGCCATGCGTTACAGAGGATTTGGAACAACTTCGTTCTGTTTACGACCAAATTAATGCTCACGTTCGAGGACTGGAAGTACTGGGAGTAACATCAGACAAGTATGGAAGTTTGTTAATTCCAATTATTATGGCCATACTTCCGAACCAAATCTCCTTACAAATTGCACGGCACGTGTCTAATGAAATCTGGACATTAACAGAGTTAATGGATCTCTTGAAGCGGGAAGTAGAAGCACGTGAACTTAACACACAGGTTTGTGTCACAGATAGGGGAACAGGCAAGCCCATTTTACAACATAATATAAGAAAATTAGAAGCGACATCTTCGTCATTGCATTCGAAAAACGAAGCATCTTCACCTTCTTGTGTTTTCTGCAGCAAACCACATTTCTCGGCTGAATGCAGAAAAGTCACTGACGTAGACAAAAGGAAAGAAATATTACGAAGATCAGGACGTTGCTTCAGATGTCTTTCCTCTGGTCATATCGTCAAAAATTGTAATGGAGACCGAAGGTGCAGAAAGTGCAAGGGGAAGCATCATCATTCAATTTGTCGTGGGGAATCTATACGCAATATCTCGGAAATGAAGACCGGCGAGGGCAAGACCCTCGTGGCGACCTTCCCGGCCTATCTCAACGCGCTCACCGGCAAGGGCGTGCATGTGGTCACCGTGAACGAATACCTGGCCAAGCGCGACAGCGAGTGGATGGGCAAGGTGTTTGCCCAGCTCGGCATGACCACGGGCGTGATTTGGTCCGGCCAGGCGGATGCCGAGAAGATGGCCGCCTATGGCTGCGATGTCACCTATGCCACCAACAACGAACTTGGCTTCGACTACCTGCGCGACAACATGAAACCGTCGCTGGACCAGGTGTTCCAGAAGCAGCACAACTTCGCCATCGTCGACGAAGTGGACTCGATCCTGATCGACGAGGCCCGCACCCCGCTGATTATTTCCGGCCCCGCCGAGGACCGCTCTGAGCTTTATGCGACCATCGACAAGATGATCCCGCTGCTGGCCGAGGACCACTACGAGATCGACGAGAAAACCCGCGGCGTGACCTTCACCGAGGACGGCAATGAGTTTCTGGTGCAGACGCTGCGCGAGCACGTGCTGCTGGAAGCAGAGGCCTCGCTCTACGATCCGGAAAGCACCACCGTGGTGCACCACGTGAACCAGGCCCTGCGCGCGCACAAGCTGTTCCAGCGCGACAAGGACTACATCGTGCGCAACGGCGAAGTGGTGCTGATCGACGAGTTCACCGGCCGCATGATGCCGGGCCGCCGCCTGTCCGAAGGACTGCACCAGGCGATCGAGGCCAAGGAAGAGGTGACCATCCAGCCGGAGAACACCACGCTGGCCTCTGTCACCTTCCAGAACTACTTCCGCCTCTACGACAAGCTGGCCGGCATGACCGGCACCGCAATGACCGAGGCGGAGGAATTCCAGGAGATCTACGGGCTGGGCGTGGTCGAAGTGCCGACCAACAAGCCGATCGAGCGGATCGACGACGATGACAAGGTGTTCCGCACCAACGACGAGAAGTACAAGGCGATCATCGACGAGATCCAGAAGGCGCATGACAAGGGCCAACCGGTGCTTGTCGGCACCACCTCGATCGAGAAATCCGAAATGCTCAGCCAGGCGCTGACCCAGGCCAAGCTGCCGCATAACGTGCTGAACGCGCGCCAGCACGAGCAGGAAGCGCAGATTGTCGCCGATGCCGGCAAGCTGGGCGCGGTGACCATCGCCACCAACATGGCCGGCCGCGGCACCAAGAGGAACCATGTGCTTTCTAGTCATTTTAGTGACATTATTACTCTGTTAAGATCTCTTGACAGTAGCGACATTTTTGTGCCTTCAAGTGTTCTCTGAAAGATCCAACTTAATACCCAAATCCATTCTTGAGATACACCCTTTTGACAAACTGTATGCACATGGTTTTTTTTTATTAAGCTAAAATTCCCCCTCAATATTTTGTCAAAGTTGCACCTTCATACGCGTAGACCTATTGCACTCGTATCATCGTAGTAGTGGTAGTCGTAGGATCAGTAGTGAGGAGTATTAATAGCAGCAGTAGCAGGTAAATTCGTAGCAGTAGCTGTACCAGGTGACATTTATATGCCTATATTTGTGATAAAGCAGCCAACCGAGGTGCCATGGCTGCCATCTCTGCGATATCTCTACCATGGCTACTACTTCTTCACTCTCAAAGTTTAATGAGCTGCAATAACTGGTTTTTGAAACGTCAGGAAAATTTGACAATTATCAGTTGAATTTTCTTCACTTGCCCAAACCAACCCCATTACTATATATAGAAATGCCATAGTTCCCAGTTTTAAATACGCCAAAAGGCAGAAATTACCCAAAAGTTGTTTCAAGGACATTTTCTCTAGTTTTTGCCCATTGGAAAGTCCTTAGATCTTGCCCCACCCCTCCATTGGAGTGACGTATCCAGGACCATCCCTCAGATTACCCCTCTCCTCCATTTTCTGAGAATGCAAATCTGAAAAAGGTACTGCTTGAGAACTGGAATAATTTCCTTTTGGGGTAAATGCCTTGATCTTCAGTACAGTGACATTGCGGAACAGAGGCGAGGTAATAGATTTCTTTTACGGAAGATATACCTTGAAGAATTTCGCACGTCTTTATTGTGTGTTCCTTGGGGCAGACGGTTTAATTTCACCAATCCAAAGCATTGGAATAATTTATCCCCTCATCTTCATTGGGATTTTGAAGATGACAAACCAACAAACAAATATATTAATATTTGTTCGTTGGAACGTTTTACACTCATCAGTGTATTAAAATCTGTAGTTCCCAAACGACTAGCAATGTCGTTTTTGAATCCCTTTTTTACTGTAATTTTAAGAGGGGAATATTACTCTGGAATATTTAAATTTGACCATATTTCTCATGGAAAGCTTGATATTCAACCATCAAAACGGTAAAATTCTAGATAATGTTTTTTTTTGCTACCGTGGTTCGTCAAATATCATAGCATTTCGTTGCTTTAACCTCAACAATGATGTTACTGTGCGTCAAATCTGAAGGAAATCATTTTTGTTCAATCAGATGACTAGTGAAAAAAATATAACAGTTTCAAATTGGTCAACATTGATAAAACCTAGTTAAGCAAAAACAAGATAGGAGTTTTAAATATGCCTAAGGCTAAGGTAATAAAAGTTAAAACGAAGTAACAAAGGAAAGAGGAACAGACAAATGAACTGAAATAGAAAACTGAACTGAAAAATACAAATAGGAACTGACAAAATTGATGCTTACAGAAACATGTCCACCAGTATAAAAAGGCTCTATTTTCTGCTGAACATCAAGACTGCAAAAAAAAACAAATTCTTATTATTAACTTGCTTCCTATGCAATGACTGTAAGCTCATATCAAAAGCAGAAAAGCTAATTTGTCTTTTAGGTCCTATTTCGGAAAAATAATTTTCACAATATAACAGTAAAGGCCGAAATTGCCATTTCGGGGCAGCAGGGGCATTTGGCCAGATAATTTTAGAGAATTTTTTTTTAAGTTACATCTTACTCTGTTTTAATTGGAATATAATTATTATGCGGCAATCGTTTAAGTATTTCTAATTATTCAGCTTTTCTGCTGAAGAAATAGAATATTAGTTTGGAATTTAAGTTATTACCATACAAAGATAAGACGTTCACTGAAGCATTTCTATACCTACTCATAATCTGTAAAGAAAGAATTTAAGAGGTCGAGACTCACATAAGACTCTCAAGTATTCATACGAGCGTAAAATATGATTTTGTAAGCCCTTTACTCATCCTTGCCCTTTCCTGGTCTCCAAAAATGCTTTTTTTTTCTTTTAAATTTCATCGTTGCTGCAACGTTTGAAAGTCACATTTGGCTTTTTCTAACTTCTGCAATACCATTTCCTAAACTGTTTTCTCCGTCACCGTTAGCTAAAAACCGTTTCCTGAGCTGCATTCAAAGGGGGGATCACAAGGGCAAAGTGAATTCAATCTATCTCAAATAGGAGGAAAAATACTCCTAATATGTTTAGTTACTATTTTCAATTTTGTCTACTTTTTCGTGCAAGAATTTTCTTCTTATTTTGTTAGGTAGTCTCCCTTCATCAAAAATATTTGCAATTTTTAGTATCTAATCTATAAATTCGTAAAGATTGGTTTACTTGTAGTAGACTACAAGTAAACCAGACTAAACATAATGAAACTTATAAATTTGATATCAGCATAAAAAGCCAATTATTTTGATATATCTATTGGTATCAAAATTCCATGTTTTACAGTTTCGGTTACTATTGAGCTGGGTCGCTCCTAACTCATAGTTTGTTACCTTGATCTGTTTGATTGGTATTATTTAGCGTTATGAACCAACTGTTCATGCGAAGTAAGTACACAGAAGATAATTCAAAGCAAAAAAACAATCAGTTTTGTATATAGTCAAGGGCTATATCGAGGAATTAAGGGGATTGGGGATAGGAAGCAATTACTATATTGAAAAATAGCATTGAACGGAAATGAAAGTTGAAACTATTGGTGTAACAATGAAACTCGAAGTGAGTTCGGGCCCTGATCATTGAATTCGAAAGCTGAATAGAATAACTTTGAATTAAAGGTGCCCCCTGGCTCTGAACAATTTATGGGCTGCACGTAAATTCTAGCCCTTTGTAAGATAAAAATTGAAAGAATTTCCAGAACAAACGTTAACGATAGTGACCTCATAGGGACCTCCTTACTTTCATTTAAAAAAACTTGTTTTTTTTTATTTAATTGATTATATGATAATGACTTTTTTTCTGTATTATTCAATGCGTTCTTACCGCTGCGCTATCAATTCTTGCGCAATAGTTTTTTACTATTTACTGTGCCCAATCACCCATATATGTTGTTTTATTCATGCGAGGGGTAGTATATAAGAGGGGGGAGCAGTTTGGTTGCACTTTTTTTGGAAATACTTGTACTAATAAAACTTGAAAGTAATTGAGCATTCGGAAGGGATTGAAAATGGCTCACAAATTTTTATGATAAAAATAAAAGTTGGTATCTACAACTGTAAATCTGCTATTGCTAAAATGTAATTCTGCAATTCGTTACATCTCCTAAGCAATGTCGCTTGTTGGAAGAAATACCTTTTGAATCTCTCTTTGAAGTTTCGGTATCCTGGTCGCTTGCAGATTTAGGTTTCATTTTCTTGCTTTAAAGTTTAGGTTAATTATGTTGTACAAAGGCGGTTTGTGACTTGTTCATGATAAATATTCATTTGCCAAAAATTATATTGGCAGAAAATACAGTCAAGGGAACCGGTATCATCTGTTATGCAAACAATGCTTGAAAACTTGTTTTGTTTAAACATACAAACACGTGAGCCAATCCTTATGTATTCTAAGAATCGTTTCTGGCAGAGAGGAAAATTAAAAGTGGACAGGTGTATACAAACTTTGATTCACTCTTTTCTGATAGCAGCAATTGATACTAGTTCACACTAGGATTTCGGCAATTGATACTAGAAGCTATTTCATAAGTAGTAGTTTTTATCGATTGCCGACAGTCTTTAGTATAAGAAAAGACGAAATTATGTCTCAAATTTTACTAAAGAGAAAGAGCTAATGCTGGGATTGCCACAACAGGTCCCTGGGTGTCAACTATCATTGCAATAAACTCAAATTATTGTCACTTAGGGTCCATTGTATCAGGGCATAATTTTACTCTAATTAGAGCATTTGCATGCAAAAAAAAGGCAAACCTATTCCTTATTCAAGGATATTTCTGCAAAACATTTTCAAATGTTGTCTAAATAAAAAAAAACACGGCTTTTAACAAACGAATAGCACACAACAAGATTGTAGAGTTGAATAACAAAAGGTATGCTTAGTACGTGTATAAACGTATTTCTAATGTTTAATTTTTTTTTCTTGTATCTTATATACTCCACTTCTTCCTTTGTGTTTTTATGATGGTTTTGAAAAAAACAAAACAAACAACATTGCTTTGAAGTAGAGCCTTGTTGAGGTGTTTTATCCTTTCAGTTAAATTAAAAACGCCAAAGAAGGTTGAGCATGTATTCAGTTTACTCCTTCGGATTAATATTCCTTTTACAATATCAGGCAGAACCTATCATCAATAAGGTATTTAGAGACATTTTTTCCGTGCGGTACCTTTTTTATGAATATGCTTCATGACAAAAATGCCCATCCTTTAAAATAGATACTACTCCTACTAGCTTTCTAGCTACCACTGCAACCTGGAAATGCCCATCCTTTAAAATAAATAGTAAAATGAAAAAAAAGACAAACCGTCAGATAAAAACAACATCATGCTATCAAAGAACGTTCCAGAGATAGAATTTTGAAAGAATAGGACATTTGAAACCATTAAGCCATCCACCTCTTTTATTCTTGGGGCAATAATTTTGTAGGCAAAAAGTTATCTGATTTACTGCTAGATTTTAACATGTGTTAAAGTCAATAGAATTAGAAACTATGGCGGTGTTCTTGAAGGCAAGTCGTCTATGAAAGCATGAGGGCAAATCATATATTATGGCAGTCATCCTTAATTGATTTTTTTTTTGCAATCTGTCGGATGAAAAATATTCTATGAACCAGGCACCTCACAGTGGGTTGTTGAGCCGCGTGCTTGTGCTCTGCACCAGCGTAGACTTTTAACTTACGGAACATTGCACGGCCTAGAGGACCTTTTGGCAACATACCTTTAACCGCTTTTTCCAAAATCATTTCTGGTTTGTGCGCTTGTAACTTTTCGAAGTTCGTTTCTTTCAAGCCACCAGGGTAACCAGTGTGACGGTAGTACATCTTACCTTCAGCTTTGTTACCAGTTACAGTTAGCTTTTCAACGTTAACTACAACGATGTAATCCCCAGTGTCAACGTGAGGAGTATATTCTGGCTTATGCTTACCACGTAGGCGGCTAGCAATTTCAGTCGCTATACGACCAAGCGTTTTGTCTGTGGCGTCTACCACGAACCATTCACGTTTTACCGTTTCTGGCTTTGCTACAAAAGTTTTCATTAATCTTTACCTAAAGACTCAATTCTTTACCAAATCTGCGCGAAATCATTGTTTCCGCAGTTGCCTAGTATTAAATCACTTGCCCCTTCGAGCGGATTCAATATTTGGAACATTCCTTGTACCACTAACGGGCAGGGCGCGCATTATACACGGATTGGATATAAATGCACGCTTAAAATTTATTCAGATTAAATTGTTGCCAGTTTAAAACTAGGGGAGATGGCTTTTCGCCAAGTAATCGTGGGATTGCATTTCTTTAAGCCGACTCTGGCAGCGCTTAAACTCGAAACTCAGCTGCCCACCAGTATAAAGCTCCTCGATAGAGACTTCAGCTGAAATAATCAATTTTACATTGCGCTCGTAAAACTCGTCCACCATAGCGATAAAGCGGCGTGTTACATCGTCAATGTGCTGCCCCATTTGTTTCACGTTAGCCAGCAAAACAGAGTGGTAACAGCGACTAATTTCCATGTAATCGGTTTGGCTGCGTGGACCTTCACACAATTCGGTAAACTCAAACATAACAACACCATCTGCGTTGCGAATAGCCTCAACCTCACGTCCGGCAATCTCAAGCTTTTGCTCGTATTCGCAAGACTCTGGCGCAAGCTGACCAAAATAAGTGTGTAAGTTGGTCTCAGCAGCCTCGTCCAGAGGATAGTGATAAATTTCAGCTTGTTCCAAGGTGCGAAGACGATAGTCTACGCCACTATCGACATTCACTATTCGCGTGTTTTGGTTAAGTAAGTCGATTGCAGGCAAAAATCTTGCGCTCTGAAGCCCGTTTCGGTTACTAGGGGCCTCGATCACATTTTTTGCAAGGGCCCCAGTGGAATTGCTCGCTAGGGGTTCTCGCCGTGTGAATTGGATGCTAAGTACCCCGTTGGAAATGGTTGCTACGGGCCCCGGTGAAGTTGGATGCTATGGCTCCGTTGAAATTGGATCTTGGAGCACACATTGAAGTTGGGTGCTAGGACTTCTGGTGGTTGTGTTAAGTTAAGGGGGCCAGTGAAATTTGTTGCTAGGGGCCCCCATTAGAATTTCTCACTAGGGTCCAGGTTGAATTTGTTGCCAGGGGCCCCTCATTGTAATTGCTCGCTAGGGGACCCACGGAATTGACTGCTTTGGTCTCCACGATTTCAAAGGTTTTTAGGTTACGTTAGATTAGGAGTCCTCCCCTCGATGATAAAGGTTGCTAGGGGTCTCCGATGGAAATGGTTGCTAGGGGCTCCGGTGAAAATGGATGCTAGGTCCCCTTTGGAATTGGATGCTAGGGGTCCTCCAGTGAAATTGGATGCTAGAGGCCTCTGTGATTAAGCTAGGTTAGGGGACCTATCGAAATTGGTTTTTAGGACTCTTGTGGATTTGCTCGCTAGGGCCCTCGGTTGAATTGGTTGCTTGGGACCTAGTGGAACTGCTGGATAAGGTCTTGCGTTTGGAAGGTTGCCACTAACGGGGCCCCAAAGATTTCTTTTCCTATCCCTTGTCAGGATTTTAAGGGAAAACACTCTCAACTATGTAACATACACCTGCATCTCGAAGCAAGCATTCCCTGTTACGGTAACAATCAAAGAAAAACACTCTCTATTACGTAAAAACCCAAACTTAACAATCCCTATTACGTGACAATCAAAGAAAAACCCTCTCTATTATGTTGTATCTGCATAGCTAAACAAAACCTAATACGTAGCATCCTAAGAAATCCTGATTTGACAGGGACTCTGAAGTATTTTTTAACGCTCAAAGAAAACTATTACTAACATCCGAACACCGCTATGTAACAATCAAGGAAATACTGAAGTAAAGAAGTCCTGGACCTTGCAGGTTTTTAACCACTCCAAGAAATTATTACGTAACAAGCAAACCCTATGACGTAGGTGTACTATACCGCTACAGATCCGCTATAGTATTGTTTAGCTACGCGTAATAACGTCTTGAGGGACTAGTAACCTCAGAGTTATCCGCTATATGTCTGCCCGAAAGCACAGGGTCGTCACTAGGTTGTCTTATGGAAGGGGGCGTCTTAAGTTTGTTGCTAATAATTGATTGAAGTATCTGAAAGGAAAATAAATAACATAGTGAAAATGTTGAGGCATTTGCTTGTTCATCGCCGTACATATTGGGAGGAAAATCAAGCAATGAATGAGCAATAATGGTCTAGGTTCTAATTTGGTTCAAAAACAAGCTAAGGTTTTGGTTCAAACGAACTAAGTCCTGACGCGGTTTAAAAACGGTGGACCATGTCCAAAATACACTTTTGTTCTCCCCCACTGCCACCTCACATTTTTTTTTGCAGAACAGTAGACTGGGAGTGGCTTTGTTAAATTGGGAACGTGCAATAATTTTCAATCTGTATGATTGGACGCAAAGTAGACTCATGACCCCTCTAACACATGCCCCTCTACTTACCAATTTATCGGCTTGATACACTGTTTGAAATGGAATCCCACAACTATTATAATCTGTTTTATTAGAGTTGTGATGTAGGTAAATGGGCCCTCCAAAACCTTCTGCTCCTCGCGGCGTTAAGGCCTTTCTGCCCTAGCGGAATTTTCAATCTCTATGGTTTCACATGTGGTACGGGGCAGGAGGCCCTAGATTCCCTGCCTTACCAACAGCTTTTTATGAAAGTTGTGCGTTTGGCACCTATTCGTAACCAAGATCACATTAGTATTTTCAGTATGTATGATTGGAGGTTCCTTGGAGGCTTGTAGCCTCAGAAACAACCCACCCTCTTATGTCGATTTTTCAGCTGAAGAAAGGTAGGGTGGTTTTTTTGTACCTATCATATTGAAACTTATGGAAGAAGCAAGTACTTTAAGCCATTGGTTATTATAAAATGATTATTTTCATAGGCATGTGGTCCTTCTCCGATCAAATCGAGCGGAAGCAAATTATAGGTTTCATATTTTTAGTGAAGTGACACATTTCACGAAACAGCCTAATGTATATGGTGCACTTTGAAAGCAACAAATTTAATGAATGTCAGAAAACTTAGACTAAGGGTGAATTTGAGGGGAATTGGCTTAAATAACTCACGGTTAAACAGTTCAAACACCTTAAACACCTTCCTCGACGCAAAAGCTTATATTATGACAAAACGTTTTAAAATTATTGAGGGGTTGCTACTACAGCACGCGATTAATTGCGAAGAATAAAACCGAAGTGTTGCTCCCAAAACAGTTGTGTTTCCAAAGTCGACCAAAGCTACTATTTTTTAAATGTTATAAAGGTTTGAGGACACCTTTTGTGCTGAATCACAGTGATTTAATACTGGGGTAAAAGGCAAATTTGGAAATGCGAAATCTTTTAATCTTTATAAGATCCTTTAAATCCGATGAAATCCGTTGAAATAATGAGCATAAAATTCTAATTGTGGAATTTTGTTGGTATAAGCTTATGCATCAAACTTATATCTGAGTCGTGCATGCGTGCTAAGCTTAATGTATTAAAATTACCATGAATTAAAGAAATGTTGAATAAAATTACTAAAATAAGTTGTTTCTCGGGAAATAAGAGCTGAAACTGATATTACAGAGTTGCCTGATAATACTGCAACCAGTTTGCCTTTTTCAAACAAATGACGAAAAATTCTTATCGTGCTTTTTCTGCACTTTGTAAAGCTGAAACTTTGGTATCTAACTATCAGCCCCATCAACTCCGCATTTATGAACTATTTCTTTTGTCTATTTTTTTTATAAGGACGGAATATAATTATAAAAAGTGATCGCAACAGTTTGATCAACTATCAACTACGTGCTCGATTAAATTGAAAAAAGGATTTGGATATCACCATCTTCAGGAATGTCTAATGGTATCACAGATAAATTTTGTTCGTTATGACACTAGTTCAGGTAACTGGGATTAGCATGTCGTACTGCAATGTATCTTCTCCAAATGTTGTCAACACGAGATGTTTGAACCAGCCACTAGTATGGTCATTCAGCTATAAACTACTCACTGGGTCAGGTTTGAAACAAGTTCTCTCAATCACCATATTCAAGAACGTGTGTTGGCTTTCTTCCTCTCAAGTCAGATGTGTCATGGACAAATTGAGTGGGAGAGAACGTGAGTGTGAGAGAGTAAGAGAGAGAGAGAGACAGAGAGAGGGGATGTTTTATATTTTGCGTTTATTTTTCCCTTTTTCCATGGAGGTTTTTTGGACCAATATGATGAAAACCTCTTCCTTCCTCTCACCCATGCACAGGTTCGCGTATATGGTTGATATGGTCGTATATGGTCGCGTATATGGTTTGACTCTGGTAGGTCAACTTGCTAGGATTTAGAAGAGTGATCGTAGCTTTTCTGGACCAGTAGACATTGCTTTCAAGTAGTCTGAATCGGAGTTCAGTGTGATATGGTTTTGCTTATAAAAAAAAACCTGCAAATTTAACTACCGCCACCTTCCTTCAGCCGAGGGGGAGGGAGGGAGAGAGAGAGAGAGAGAGAGAGAGAGAGAGAGAGAGAGAGAGAGAGAGAGAGAGAGAGAGAGGAGTCGCAAGAAACAAATCCGTTTTTCGTTTTTTGTTACCTATTTCATGCCACTAGTCTTGGTAAATAGACTAGACTTTGAACAATGAACTTTGACCATTCGATTCTTTTTATATCATCTTTACGCCCATTGTTTAGTATCCAAGATATGGGAGATAGACATGTTTAGTAATTTCGTTACTGCAAGTTTTTATTATATTTACATAGGTAGTATGGAAACCGAAGGATTGTTCATAAGTTTTGTGCTACTGATTATGCAGAATGTTCAAGCATCCCTGGTCTGACTAACGGCTTAATACCAAGTATCACGTATTTAACCCGTAAAAACAACAACTAATACTTATCCCACAATTTGTTAACTAAAAAGTATGAACAACTAGGCGAATAACAACATCAACCACTTATACTCCCCCGTACACACAGTTTATATAAAAATACCTGAATGTGTACTAGATTTCAAAATTGCTCATCTGCATATAAATTCATATATCAGTTCCATTTCAGAAATGACTGAATTTTTTGTTTACACGTGACGTCACTTATCCTGCTTTTTCTGGGGTTAGCAAATGTGATATGTCCGAAAACTAATCCAAACCATCCACAAGCAGTATTAGTCCTAACCTCAGGTGTCATTTACGTCTCGGTCGGATAAATAATCAGGCTTATCGGACAAGTAATCTTGGAATGCTCGAATGCACTATCGACGTCTCCAAAAAGTCAGATATTAAAAGAAAAGGCTCATTTGCAATTCGGTCCTCATAATTCTTTGATTAGATTATATTGATGAATTTGCTTCTGTAGTTTTGGCAAAGGGAATGTTTATTTACTTTCGGCAGTTTTGTTTTCTTAGTGCTAATCCACTGGTCCTGTTTATATAATAGGTTCTTAAATGAATTCCTAATTTTTATAGAAAATTTCCAGTCTTTTAGTCATTAGCCAAAGCAACTGACAAGATCTTTCTTTTGGCAAAAAATACAAAATTCCACATTTTTGCAGATAGGAGCTTGAAACCTCTACAGTAGGGTTCTGTGATATGCTGAATCAGATGGTGTGATTTTCATTAAGATTCTGTGAATTTTTTATATGACGTTTCCCAGTTTTTCGAAAATACGGCAAATATTCTCAGGTTCGGTATGGTGGGTGGAAGGGTCAGTAGTCCCTCTTATTTTTTATTTATTTCTGTTCTTTAAACTGACCCTAACTATTCGTCGTGATTCCTTCTCGTTTTAGTTTGTTTTGTAACTCTGTTATTCTGTTGTGGGAGCAAGACTTGTCTTTTTTTCTTTTGTGGCCGATTTCAGTTTGTCAGAAAGAGGCACCGCCCTATCCCTCTTATACAAATTATTCTGCGCCGTACTTCTTATTTTGGCCCCTTTACTTTCTCCACCTGCATTTTGAAGTTAAGTGAAAACCACATTTGGCTTTTGTTGCTCTACTTTTTTTGTATTCTCTGCAATCATTAACTTTAGTTACAATGCGACACAAAAAGTGTGTTAATAACGTCTAAATAAACGAAGACAATAATAGATGGCAGCTTTTTCACATGACATCTAGAACATCTTTATAGTTTCTTTTTCTATAATACTAACCCGGACGATAGTTGTATATTCCTATAGAAAAATTTTCATCTTGTAACCATGTATCTGTAGATAAGTAAATGTCCAAACTGAGTTGTAGATAGAAGCGATCCATAATAAATACCAGATAGTTTGTTTTTCTTTTTTTTACAGTATAATCAAAATGACATGATAAAAATTGCGCATTCAAAAGTGTCTAATATCGACTCATTTGTGGCCCTCCTTGGAATAAAATAGGTACATCCGCAAACTAAAAAAAAAAGAAAAAAAAAAAAAACCTTGGGAAGTATTTATGAATTTTGGAAAACCCAATATTTAGCTTTCTTAACGTGTAAACACAAAGATATGTATTTTTGCCATTATGTGTCTGCTTTATCACTTACTGTGATTAGAAACTAAAATAAAAGCTTCCCACCGTTGCTCAATATGAATATAGCTCCTTCATAAACATGCACTTATAAAGCAATGGTGGATATTTATAAAGCCTATTTTAAAGCAAACAACCAATATTTTCTCTGCAAAAAAAAACAAAAAAAGGAGCGTAGAACGCACTATTTTAGCAAAAATAATTTTTAGGTATCAGATTAAAAAAACACATTCTTTTTCATGTTATCTTGCTTCAGTCGTGTTCCTTCAAATGGAAAAAAAAGTAACAAAACTTGCCTAAAACCCTATTTCAGAAACTACTATAACTCAGTATTAAAGATGCTGGGTAAGAGTAGATTTTTTGTCATACTAACTTGCTTTAATCGTGTCCCGTTACCCGTCCGCCTTCAGCTCGCGGACGATCTCCCAAATATCCTTGCGCAGCTCCACGTCGACACCCGCTGTGGGTTCGTCCAGAAACAGGACGCGCGGCTCGTGCGCCAGCGCCTTGGCGATCAGCACCCGCCGCTTCATGCCGCCCGAAAGATCCATGATGCGGCTGTCCCGCTTTTCCCACAGCGACAGCTTTCGCAAGGTTTCCTCGACCAGGTCCGGATCGGCCGCCTTGCCGAACAGGCCACGGGAGAAAGTGACCGTGTCCAGCACCTTGGTAAAGGGCTCCAGGGTGATTTCCTGCGGCACCAGCCCGATTAGCGCCCGTGCCGCACGGAACTGGGAGACATTGTCGAAACCGCCCACGCTGACGCGGCCTGAGGATGCGGTGGTGATGCCGCAAACAGTTGAAATCAAAGTGGTCTTGCCCGCGCCATTGGCGCCGAGGATGGTGGTGACGCTGCCTTCCTCCAACGAGAAGCTGATGCCCTTGAGGGCCTGGATCGGCCCGTAGAACGCGGAGAGATTGTTGACTTCGAGCAATGCCATCAGTTCGTCGTGCCCAAATACGCCCGGATAACCTCGGGATTCTGTTGCACCTCTTCGGGTGTTCCTTCACCGATCTTGCGACCGAAATCGATCGCCACGACCTGATCGGAGACGCTCATCACCAGGCTCATGTGATGCTCGACCAGAAGCACCGTCATGTGGCGGTCGTCGCGGATCTGCTTGATCAGGCCGCCGAGTTCCTCGACCTCGTCATGGTTGAGGCCGCCGGCCGGCTCATCCAGCAACAACACTTTCGGTTGCGCCGCCAGCGCGCGCGCCAGTTCCACCCGCTTTTGCGTACCGAACGGCAGACCGCCGACCGGCGTCTGCGCCACGTCACCCAGTTCCAGATACTCGATCAGTTCCCAGGCCTGGTCCTCAAGCTGCTTTTCCTCGCGGCTCACCCACGGCAGGCGGAACGCGTTGGAGAGGAAATCGCTGGAACTTTGGCAATGCGCGCCGACCATGATGTTGTCGAGCACCGACATGGTGCGGAACAGCGCCAGGTTCTGAAAGGTCCGTCCGATGCCGATATCGGCGATCTTGTGCGGCGCCGTGTTCAGGATCGATTGACCCTCGAACAGGATATCGCCGGAAGTCGGAATGTAGAGACGGCTCAGGCAGTTGAACAAGGTTGTCTTGCCGGCGCCGTTCGGGCCGATCAGCGCCGGATCAAACGATGCCACCACGCGGAAGTTCTCAAAGAGCCCTCCGTAATCACCGTCAATCTGCGTTTCATAGAGCAGGTAACGGTCATACCGTGCTTTGGAACGAAACAGGTCTGCGCCGCCGGGCGCGCTGACCCGCAGATAGATGGCCTGGTTGTTTTCCAGGCGCTGAGCCAGTACCTCGGGCAAGAGGCTCTTTTCTTCGTAGATTGCCGCAGCCGCTGCCTCAAGGGCAGAGCCGCTGAACTCCACAACAATGTGCCCGCCCGTGGGCGCGTGGGCGTAGACGGCAGCACTGTGCAGGGTGTCACCTTGTTGCCAGTGGCTCAGTAGAAAGGGTGCTGCGCTCGTCGTCGACGGGAAACGCACCTCCGCAGCAAGGTCGGTGCCATCACCGCCGCCGGCAATAGCCTGCCAATGTCCGGACGCCTGGCGCAACCAGACGCCGTCAATCGAAGCAAGGAGCGCTTGAGGGGTTTCCGGGTTGGCGTTTAACTCGGCGTAGGCCGCGATGGGGTCATTACTGGCCGCTAACGGGTTGCCGACCCGATGAATCAGACCGTAGCCAATTTCCACCTTGAGCTGGCGCACGTATTCATGGGCGGCAAGGGCCGCATAATCGCGCAAGGCGTTTTCCGCCGTGGTCAGATGGGAGCGCGCTGCCTGAAGCGATTGCCACATCAATCCGATGAGCAGAGCGGCGCTCAGGCCCATCATCACCAGCAACCAGATTGAGGCCCGGTGAGGCAATTTTTGCTTGGCCATACAAGGCATTTTGAGACCCGTGCCCGGGGCTCGCAAGCCAGCCGCTGAGTTCTGACAAAGCTCTGACACCGCGACGGCGTGATCGCAACCGATGCCGAGAAGCAGGCTGCTAGCCTGACCGCCTGCGTTTCCGAGGAGATCTGACCATGCATCTATTGCTACTTTTTGTCCTGGTGCCGGGTATGGCTGTTGCGCAGCCTAATCTGTTTGCCGATCCAGAGAATCTGAAGGTGTTACCGGCCGATACGACGCCGGCCAAGCTGCGCGACACCATGCGCAATGAGTTGCGCAGTCTGCAGCGCACCCTCGGGATCAGCGCGCTCTACGTCACGCACGATCAGTCGGAGGCGCTGGCCATGTCGGATCTCGTCATTGTCATGCGCGCCGGCGTGATCGAGCAGATCGGACGTCCGGAAGAGATCTATCGCCATCCGGTCAGTGGCGGCGTCAAACCTGGCTGTGGCGCGTTGCGACAGGATCTTTTCCTTTTTCACAATTGCCTTTTGGATCAGGTCGGGCTTGTCGCGCTCCGCCCATTCCTTGGGTGAGGTGCGGTCGCCCAGGTCAGGATAGACATAGTCCATCTGCATCCGGCTGAGCGTCTGATCGGTGCACAGATAGTGGCCGGGCCCGCCCAGGCAGGTGGCGCGCATCTGGTCCAAGGCCAAAGTCTCTTCGTTGACTTCAATGCCGCGCACACAGCGTTGCGCCTGGCCCAGCAGGTCGTTGTCGAGGATCAGCGACTCATGGCAGAAGCCCAGCAGAGAAGCATGCATGCCCGCGGCCTCGTAAACCATATTGAGACCAGACAGCCCCGCCATCACGGCAGAGCACATCTGCTCCCAGCCGGCCTGCATGTCGGGCATTTTGGAATCCGAGGCGCCCGCAGCTGCGCCGCCGGGAAGGTTGTAGAACTTGTGCATCTGAGCGCAGCCTGCAGTCAGCAAAGCTTGCTCGCCAGAACCCACGGACATCGCCCCGGTACGCAGGTCCAGGCCGAAGGGCCAAGTGCCAAAAATTGCGGGAGCACCGGGCTTTACGGCGTTTACGTAAACCAGCCCGGCCAGGCATTCCGCCACCGCCTGGGCAATTGCGCCGGCAATGGTGGAGGGCGCGGTTGCGCCCGCCATACCAGCCGACAGCAGGAGTACTGGCATGCCGCCCTTGATGCACTCCTCCATGACCTCGCAGGATTCCGTGGCGAACTTCATCGGCGGAACCACAAAGCAGTTGGAGTTCGACACGAACGGGCGCTCGCGCCACTTGTCTTCGCCGCCAGCAATCATATGCAGAAGTTCCAGCCCGGGCTTCACGAACCCAGGTTCTGTGAAGGAGACGCCAACATGTTTGGTCGTGCCGGCGGTGGTGGCGTAGATTGAGTTCAGATCCATCTCGCAGTTGTCGGCGATGTCGCGGCATACCATCGGGCGCTGGACAAAGTGGATATTGTCGAGCTGGTCGCAGATGCGGGCGGCGTCATGCAGGTCCTGAACGGTGGAATCGCGGTAGGTCTTGCCATGCACATCGACCATGCTGACCGCGGCGCCTGCGGTGCCGTAATGAACGCGGCCGCCAGAAAGCTGCAGGTCGGTTTTGCCGTCGCGGCTAAACAGGGTGACTGACCGGTTGGCTTTGGAAATGGTGTCCTAGCCAAAAAAAGTAAAACTAATATGCGAAGTTTGTTTTAATTATTCACCTAGGATGAGCCAAAATTAAAACCTACATTGATTAAAAAACGTTCAGAAGTTAAAGCGTAAAGAGAAAGACGTTGAGGAAGGGTGAGCCACTTAAATATACGAAACAATTTTGTTCGTTTTAAGCTTTAATGTCGCTCCTTGCTTTCAGTTAGAATTTTTTTTTTTAATTTAATTTTCTTTAAGAGCTGAAGCACAAGGGCCTTATAATTAGAATCAAAACCTTTTTTGAAAACACTTCAAGAACTTTAGGGTGAAGAGCGGGGTATTGAAGATGGGATAGTCCCCCTCATATACACATTATTTCTTTGTTTGTTTTAAATTTTAATGTTCTTCCTTTCTCTCAGTAGAAAGGGTTTGGTTCTTTTATCAAACACGAAACCACAAATTTTCCCCACAACTATTCCTTAGTGTTTATATTCCTTGTGTATACTTTTAGTATGTTGCTCTTCTGCAATCCTATGGTAAGTTTTTGGTAAGCCTTATGGTAAGTCGATGCAAGTTTTTTGTATGCTATATTTCTGTGATCCAAATAGTTCAACGTATACTGATAATTTTAGTATCATTCAATAGGTGAGATTTAGTTGCATTAATCTGTAGAACTATATTTATGAAATTTGCTTTTCATTTCGTGAAAAGTACGTTAAAAATTCATTAGAAAGGTCTAAAAGTTCGAAAAGATTATTTTGTTCCCAAGACAGTTCAAATCACTCTGTAAAAGTTTATTTCGGAATGTCATAATTTTGAATTCTATTAATGGATAGAGCTGATACTAACGAATATAATGGCACGAGTATTCTACCTTTGTCGTGAATGTCAAAGATAAAAGTCACATGCCTTAAAATCAAATTTTTAAAGGAAACAAAATTCTCACATGAAAAAATTGCGTGCCTTGCTTTTATCTAAAGATTATAATTGAAGAACTTAAGCTGAAGAAAATGTTCGTAATCAATCTTCATTCTACACACACATCAATATACGAACAATTAAAAAAAACTAATTTCCCTCCTATTCTGCTGGTATTTGATTATTTTTGAAGTTAAAATATCTGGACTATCTTAATATAGATGTATAAATTGATTATATATGAAACGAAATAAAACTTATTCAAAAATATTTTATTACTTAGAACATATTAAAACATTTTATTAAACATTTTTATGACCATTTTGTTTGCCAGGCCTATGTTTTATATCAAAATTATAAGGTTGCAGTTGTAATGACTGACGAGTTAGGCCATAGCTTTTCTTTGAAGATGAAGCTGTCTTAAGCAATAAACTGATTTTAATTATTGAATTTTTGCGAATGAGAATTGTTTTAAGATCTACCAAATAAACCTGCCTTAAACACATCGTAATTTTGAAACAATCAAAAGAAAATCTTGGAATATCGCCGTCTTTAAGTATGGATACATCATGTCCTTGGTACTTCAAGCAGAATTCGTGGGTGTCAGTGGCCTAGTTGAATGGCTTAGGCCTAGACAGTGCTTTTCAGCTAATATAAGGCCGTATTTATTCAAATCGGATGTATATTATGCCACTTTTTGAGTGAAATGGACCAAGTTTGCTGTTATTAACATACCCAGTAAATAAACAGAAAATGTTTTTATGAACATATTCCATAGGCTTGGCTCAGAAAGGGACACCTGAATTTATTCTGAAGGCTCGACACTGGGGGATCTGGAGGAAGATAATGAGAGATCATAGCGAAATCTTTTTTCCCTGGATCTGCCCCTGTTGACCAATAACAACACGGCGGACTGTGGAGTTTATCTGTGATTAAATAAAAAATTTCGACTGAAAACTAAGGACCAACTTTAAAACTCAAAACGAACAGAAATTTTTCCATATATGAGGGGACTAGCCCCTCCTTAATCCTTCGCTCTTCACGCTTAACACAAGCTTCACATTCCAATTAAACTGCACCTGCCTTTCAGGAGTCATTGTTAAAGAATTGGGCCAAATTCAAACTTTATCGTAAATAGCAAGGTGTTGAGGGATAGACAGCCTTCTCATATATGGAATAATTTCTGTTTTTTTGAATTTTTAATGTTGCTCTTTACTTTCAGTTGAATTTTTTACTCTTTAAATTCTGATTGTTTTTCAAATAAAGTCAGTAAAAATGCCCCCTCCCTCCATGAAAATTCTCCCAGAAAATTTCGTACGGATAATTCCACGTAATAGGTTCTCTTTAATCTACATTTATTTGATAAAAGGACTTTTTTCGGTTAATTTCTGATCATTTTTCAAATCAAGCCGGAAATTTTTCCTCCCATGGCAAATTTCTCTGGGAAGTTTCCCCCCCCCCCCATTAGAATCTTTTTTCTGCGGAAAATTCCCCGATGTATAATTTCTCCAATGGAAAATCCCAAAAGCTGTGAAGAATCCTTTATTGTCTCTTTAAATAATATATTCGACTCAATGAATATTTATTTTGGATATCTTTGGATCTATTTATCGTGGAAGTTTCACTGCTGTACTATTAACAGTAATGTTTGCACTGCATGTGTGTTGATAGCTGTGTGGGGATATGATTTACATGTGTATCCACAGTATCTAAAAACTCGTTCATAGCTAAGCTCTGTCTTTAAATAGATTTATTCTTCCGATAAAGCTAATGGGACAATTAAGGTTATGATCCATCATTTCCTCTTTTTGTAAAAATAGGAATATGAAAGATTTTCTAAAGAGACCCTCCATTCTTTTTCTTTATCTTTGCAGGTAGTATTGGTGCAAATGTTAATCAATGTTTTACTCGTCGTTTAATTTTCGAATGACAAAAATGCAGAGTGTCACGTAAACTTTTTCCTTTTTCTTGTGAGAAATTTTGAGGTGTTTTGGGGATTGTTTTTCCCAGTATTTATTTTTTATCCTTTTTTTGCCAATATTTGCGTAGAAATGTTTGCTATTAAAACACTATATTTATTGGGCAGTATATCTGTGATAACTACCCACGGAAAATAGAAGGGAGGAAGGGGAAATAATGTTCACAATGACTTTGAAGAACAACAAATTACCGAATCGAGCTACCCAGTCAAGACATCGGTATCAAAACGGAAGATAAATAAAGAAACGCACATATTGAACACATCGAATTTTCTTTGTTTGTTCAAGTTCTCCTAAGACAATCTTGATGGATTCCACTTTTTGATTCTTCTAACGTCCTAAATTAGCTGAAACCTATAAAAACTGTATTAAATGCTGCGAGAGTGAAAATTTGAATTATGAAAGCCAATGAAAGATAAAGCTTTAGAGACTAAAGCCAGCCTTCCTGAGGATCTGTCAAAGACATTAACTTATCATCTGGCTTCCCTGGGATAACAAAGCACTATTAGGTTCTCAGCGTGACAAGCAATTAGTGAGGGATTTAACGATCTTACTGACAATTATTGTTGCAGAATCTTCGGTTGAAAGTGTCATATTGGCGTATTATAGGAAACCCATTGTACAGAAATTGTTTGGAAGAGAAACTGCCGTTGGAGAGGATGAACTAATTTTAATGATCACGAGAAGTGAATCTTTTTTTTTTATTTTTATATGTAGACTTTTTTGACGGGCTGGATTTCCCAAGGGGTTAAACAAGCGGCGCATACCAATGCTGATTTTCCCAAAAGTTGCTCAAGGGAAACCGCTTGTCAAAGATTGAGCATTGCATTATTTTTTATATAGACCAGTCTGTATAAAAAATAATAAGGGAGACTCAATGCTGAAAGCTGGACCCGACGGTAAAAAAAGGTGTTTCGGGAATCGACCCGGTCAGGCGTTTTATGCCGAATATCATGACGAGGAGTGGGGCGTTCCGGTTCACGACGACCAAACCCTTTTTGAAATGTTGATTTTGGAAGGTGCTCAAGCAGGTTTGAGCTGGGAAACGGTCTTGAAGAAACGAGAAGGTTACCGGCGCGCTTTTCACGGGTTCGACGTGGCAAAAGTAGCCGCAATGACTGACGAGGAATTGGAGGCGCTTCGCGAAAATCCGGAAATCATCCGCAACCGTTTAAAAATCTACGCCACCCGCAAAAATGCGATAGCTTTTCTTGAAATCCAAAAAGAGTTCGGTTCCTTTGACCAATTCCTCTG
>JAAAKM020073195.1:106529468-106549231 GCA_010016025.2 Alatinidae sp. Z8VKAUB7J3 | reverse complement strand
CACCAATCAGCGATGCCCTTTCCAAAGCACTGAAAAAAAGAGGTATGTCCTTTGTGGGCACCACCATTCTCTATGCCTACATGCAAGCGGTGGGCTTGGTCAATGATCATCTCGTGGACTGCTGTTGCTATGACCGCTAAGGCAAAGGAAAGGATTTTGGCCGCCGCCCGTTCTCTATTCCTCATCAGTGGCTTTTCGGGAACCGGCACGAACGCCATCATTGCCGAAGCAGGGGTGAGCAAGGGTAGTTTCTTTTACCATTTCCCTACCAAAACGCATTTGGTTAGGGCCTGCATTCAAGCTTATTTTGAAGAGGAACTACTCGATCCGCTCCAGGCTTGTTTGCTTGCGGAAAATCCCAAAGATGGACTGTTGGTCTTCATCGAACAAATGGAAGATCTATTTGAAGCATCGGAATTCCAAGGCGGCTGCTTGTTGGGCAATTTCGCCTTGGAGTTGTCCGACACTCATCCCGAGTTGGGCCAAATTATGGCGGACATGTTTGATGCATGGCGCCATCTCTTAAACAATCACTTAAAAACAACGGCAATGCGTATGGATCGAGACCATTTCATCACGCTTTTGATTGCCGCCATCGAAGGGGTAACGATGACCATCAAAACCCACAAAAACCCGCAACGGGCCAAGGCTGAATTCGCGGCGATCAAAACCCTCGTCCACCATGCATTGCCAGGGTGCGAAAGCACAGGATGGCTGGCCCCCAACCCCCCATTGCACTTCCTGGCTGAAGGGCCAAGAAACGGAAATCAGCACCGCCGGTAGGGACTGTAAAGTCTAATGCCGTATTATTTACCCTTTCTACCTTACCTTTTTCTTGTTCCTATTTTTCCTATCTTTAGTGGATAAAAAGCTTTTGCAAGTTGTTCATTTGATCAAAGAAAAGGTATTTAATAAAAAGTAAATAACTGGCACTACCTTGAAAGTTTTTTTTCTAATTATTTGACTTTAAATGTGGAAACTGCTTTATAGTTAAGCATATTATGCAACTTTTTATGATAACGACAATATGGTGAACTTTTTTGAACGAATCATGTGTTAAAACATCAGTTGTTTATTCTATATATTCCTAGCCATATAAGTTTTAAAATGATTAGCTGATGTCATTAGGACGAACTAAATTTCTCCATGCAATTCAGAATAATTCATTATGATTATAAATATTCTTTTTTATTTATTCAAATTAGATTTTATTAAATTAAAGTTTGTGGCTGAATTAAGGAGAATATCCGTAAACTATTATGAATTAAAATTGGGCTTGTGAGAATGTTTTTTCTTTCTTGTAATATTTTAGCTATTTTAAAAGATTTTCTTTAAAGATCGGAAATTTATACATGACATACATAAAGACATGTCTAAAAAATATATAAATAAAACTGCTACACTGATCCTATTGTTTGTTTTATAATTCCATTAAAAGTAGTATTACTCCTTGCATAAATGTGGCCAGAAAACTTTTTGGGGGAATCGGTAAGTACTACCATAAGCTTTGTTTTTATCAAGTTTTGGTCGAGATTATTTCTCATTTTCTGTTTTAAGTTCTTTAATGTATGTTCCAAATAGAGGCTGCTTCATTATACCCCAGCCCTTGCTGGTACCATGAGTTTGAGTTGATGGTGAAATCTGACCGCAAAATATTGCGAAATTTGTAAGAGTCATAAAAAGCTTCTGGGGTTCGAACAGGGTAGTCTCCCTCATGGATATGGCCATATTAGCAACCTATAGTTGGTTTTTAGCTATTTTGTACGAGGGTATTTCTTATAAACAGATTTTGTTGTTTTTTTCTAAGAAAAAAATTTCGCGAAAATACGAGAAAAATACGACAATACGAGATTTGGCGAAAATATGAATTGATGTTTCAAGTGTCCTATTGTTTTTTAACGTTGGCGACCGGGTTGACCAGCGGCGGCTGTTGATCAGTCTGAATGCAATGATGGCGTTTCCACCGCTGGTCATCGCCTATATTTTCCAGGCTGGCTGGTTCAACTACACCATCCTGTTCTGCTGGGCACTGATCGGTGGCACGTTCGCCGCCTTTGTCCAGCCAACCCGCGACGCCCTGCTTAACCGTGTTGCCGGAACAGATATTCAGCGCGTGGTAACCATCTCCATTGGTGTGCAGTTCGGTGTGCAGATTATCGGTTTTGCTATCGGTTCATTGGCTGACCGGGTCGGACCTGTGCTCCTGCTGCTGGTGATGTCCACATTCATGTTAGCCGCAGCAGCAGCAACCGCGCGCATCCCTCAGCTTCCACCATTACCCGTCAACTATAAGCAACCCCCATTGCACGCCATTGCGGATGGCGTCCGTTTCGCCTGGCCGGATGACGCCATCCGGCCCGCCATCGGCCAGACCTTCTCTGTGGGCATATTTTTTGCCGGCGCCTATATGGTGCTGTTACCGCTGATGGTTAGAGATATCTATGCGGGTGGCTCTCTGGCCATTGCCGCCACGTTCGCTGCCAATATGTTGGGCACGGTGGTGGTCACCATCGTCTTAACTCGCATCGGGCGGGTGCAGCGGCCCGGACGTGCGTTACTGATCGGCTCTGCGGTCAGCTCGCTGGTGTTGTCGCTGTTGTTATGGGACCTGCCCCAGTGGATGTTCTACTGCGTAATATTTCTCTGGGGCTGCTGCGGAGGTATCGGTATGACCATGTCACGCACAATTGTGCAGGAGGCTGCCCTGGCTACCCATCGTGCCAGAGTCATGTCTGTGTATTCGTTAGGCCTGATGGGCGGCATGCCAATCGGCAGCTTCACGCTCGGTCTGGTTACAGACTGGGTTGGAGTACGCCAGGCAGTGTGGCTACCCGTTACCGGCATGCTCGCTATCCTGATTTACCTCAGCCTGCGAACCAAGTTATGGTACGTGCAAAGCCACACACTCAATATCAATGACAGGAGTACCCAGACAACGTGATGCCCAAACTATCAAAAGCCAAGAACCACGCTGCAATCACACACCGCTTTGTGCTGCCGGTACTACTTTGTTGCTTAACGGCTTGTACACAACCCGCGGACACCGAACAATCTCTGCCACCGGGTTTCACAGATGCGGCACCACCACCGCCAACCTCTAATACGCTGGTGATTAGGATTATTACTAAAGTATCACTTTTAAGTTAACAAAGGCGTCCACCTTAAAAACTGGGCATGAAAAAATGAGTGTCTGGCTCAAACAGGTAACATTTGAAATAGAGAGGTCAACAGAGAGTGGTTGAAGGAGTGTTCATACCTTCTAGGCAACAAGGAATTATTGATTAGTTTATAATGATTATAGTGACCGAGTTACACGAACCCGGAAGATATTTCAAATCCAGCCAGCTGGAAACTCGAGACACTTCATCAATTGATAGTTTCCGGTCTGGGCTTACATTTGCCTCTGCAAAATTAAGAGATTTACAGGATTGTCTGGAATTTTCCAAGTCTCTATTTTATGGATCCGTCTGGCGTTTCCCCACAGTGCCTACCGGGCAAGTTGCAGACTTTTCAAGAGAATTGGTGCATCCCGTATTATAAATCTTGGGGAAGGATATTCTTTGTTGCCAAGGGAAGGGCGTCTTTATTGACTTATCGTCGAGGATCCAAATGTATTTTGTTTAATACTAGGGTGGTTGTTTCGTGGCAATTCAGTATCTGTATTTTGAATCAGCAAGGGAATTTTAATGGTCTTCGGCCGTTGATAAAAAATGATAAATATTTCCAACATTTTATGGATTTTTTGAGTTTAGAAGCAGATTATGTTCTCTTAGCCCTTCTCCAAATGATATCCCTTCAAGGTCTTCTAATTCAAGACACCAAAAGAGTTGGGCCAGGGGAAAATAGCCCCTTCAACCAGGATAGAGGAAGACAATAAAAAGCTTCACTTGAAACCTAGGCATTTGCGCAATCGTCCCTATTTGTCCTCATATCTATTTAAAGCCCTGTCCTTCCCACTTTAATGAAAATATTACTACATAATAGCATATGCAGTAAGTATTTTAATTTACTACCATGACACTTCTTCAATGGGAAATACCTTGCCCCCCGCCCGCCCCGGCAAAATTTACTTGTGGTTTCTTTATAGAAGGGTCAAGGAGGAATTAGAAAAAAGATGTTTAAGAAACTTTCATCGTATTATAATTTCTTTTACCGTACTTAGTTGCTTGCACCTGGAAAAGCTTCATTTGATAGTATTCTTTGGAAATATGACGAGAACATCATGGTTGCAGCGGTACCTGCAACCTAGTAAAGAGAGAACCACAGCCCATAGTAACCAAAAGTTTCAAAACGCGTTTTGAAAAAAAAACTATCGAAACAGCATGATCTGCTATGGACCCTTTAGCGAAACAAAACAGTGCGCTAGCGGTAAGAGGTTTTTCTTCATAAATCCAATCAATAATTCCATTCATAAAGAACCATATCCAATACATTAATACGCATGCAATGCAAATCAATAGAGCACTTGTAACATTCCGGCAAAAGTTGTAGGTGAAGAGTAATTGCTCGTTTCGCCTCCCAAAACCGTCCGACCGCATAGCGACACGGAAGGCTATAGAGAAAGCCCTGCGGTCATAACCTCTTAATGAAGTCGCTCTGCCTTTACCAAGGTAATGTCCTTCTTCCCGATTAAATCTCTCTCTAACACTATCTCGAATAGGTTTCTCCAGTGGGTTTAGAGAAAGAAAGAGTGAAGCGAAATAAGTTTGCCTCCACAACCTCTATCGTAAAACCCGATACGTTGGTAGCAATATTTTGAGAAGAGGCGCCCGACCTCACTAAATTCGTAGAACTTAATGAGTAGGAAATAGATCTCGGGTTGGTTGTGTCTTGTAGTAAACCGCCGCGATCAAAAAATATAGCATTATAGGTGGACCCGACAGTACATGCGGTACCTAATGTTCCGCAGGATATGGCAGGTGTCGCTTTTGCAAATCGGATTTCTCTTATGAGATATTCCATACCCAATTTGGCTTCGTCAACCATATCTTTTTTTTGGGCATGAGCTTGATTAAGGCTGACAATATCCAAAACATACTTCATAGATATAGTGCCAACCAAAGAAGCTAAGACAATGCTTATAATTATTTCTATAAGCGTAAAGCCTTTTTTGTTTTTTATTAATTTCATAATTTGAAATTATTGAGTAAAAAGATTGACGAAACTAAGCGCTTCCATTTCAGCGTGGCTAATTTGCAAAGTTACTTTTTTTCCAAAACCGGCAGAACCGAGCGCAGTATCTAGATCGCCCGCAGCGACATCAATGACCGAACAAGCCAAGGTAAAATCGCTTAGCTGTGGATCTGCTCCATTTAAGCTTGAACAATTTGAATTTATAGAAGCTACATTTTTATCCGCAAGAGTTTCCATATGTTTTTGGGCTAAGAATGAAGCTTTGACCACCACTTCCGGCGATTGCGTGTATTTTAAACTGGTAAAAGGAACCATAATAGCCGGAACCGATATGCCTATGAGAACAATAGACATAATAATTTCCGGAAGCGTAAAACCTTTAGCGTTGCGGAATCACTATTTGAACATATTTGGAATGCATTCTGCACGCTGGAATGTGACCTGATAAAACAACCAGCATCCTTAAGCTTAGCCAGTTGGTGCGTAGGTTGGCTGTTTGGCGCTCCTATTTCACCTGACCTTGCCTGGTCGGCATTTAAAAGGCTTATAGGCTTGGGCAAGCTTCAACAACTGTAGACTTTTATTCTTTTCATAAACCCTAGCAATAATCGCCCATCAAGGCCCTCTCTTCGCGTGTGGTGGGACTAGATATTCTAAGAGCTACATCTCGGGTGTCTTGACCTTAGGCAGCAGGAATAGGTTTGTAGTCCCGTAACACTTACACATTTGCTAGCCCTTGTGTCGCGAAGGGAATACCAACTTCTTTTGCTGGGGCGTCAATTAGGGAAGGACTGCCCCTAGATTACCCCTCCAGGAATTGAAAAGCCCTGTTTTGGTGTTTTCATTGAAAAAATAATCCAAAAAATCCCTCTTCTACATTTTGTAAAAGTATATTTTTGTATTTTCATTAAATAAAAGTTGTAAAAATATTTGCCTTCCCCCCCTACTCACTTTTTGTGGGTTGGTGAACCTATTTTGTTGTCAAAACTATGATTTTACCTTCAACATTTATATTTTGCACTAGTGTAGGGTAAGGTACCATTTTCCAGACAGGCAAGCTTTAGCTCCTTAATTTCACAGAATTTGTCTCTTAATAAAATCAAAAATAAATAATAATGAATAAAAAGAAAAAGCATATAAAAACAGAACTAGAGTGAAGCCTAAAGCATGCTCATGAAGTTCACTGTCGATAATACTGAGGTCAAGGTTTGTCTCAGTTACACAATTGATAGCAGAGCCAGCCTCTTTCCTCATATGTCAAAGCTGATCCGACTAAAATCGGAGACCACTTGCGTTAAGTGGTCTACGGAAACCATTAGAATGGGTTTGAGATTTGTTGCTCGTCATCTATTAGAAGTAAATCCAATTAGTTTTTTTTTAATTCTTTGAAAGCTAGATGATCACCAGCTCAATGGGTACTTGGTTCGTCACAGTAGGCGGTAAAAACTCTTCACATGAACTTTGCTTCAATCAATAATGAGCCGTCAGAGACCTCGTACCCTTCTTGAGCATAGGTATTGGTAACCATAAAAGGGGTAGGAGCCAACTCCTCGCGGAAGCTACAACATGGATGGTGCAAATGACCCTCTTATTTAGTTTTTCTCCGGTATCCCAGGCCCAGTGAATGCCGCGGGCTTCCAGGCGACCGTTATCGGCAAAGAAGACGACGATGGTATTATCGGCCAGCCCGTCTTTTTCCAGCTGCTCTAGAATCCAGCCGATGCGGACGTCCATACCCGATGCGGAATTCAGGTAGCGCGCCCATTCCTGGCGAGTAATTTCGTGATCGGGGTAGTAGGGCGGCGGCTCGACATTTTCCGCCGTCGCGATTTTTGGGTGTACATCTTCGCCCACCCATTTCACTCTTTCCTTTTCGGCCGATTGGCGGTCGTAGATATCGTATTCAGCTTCCGGGGTATTGATTTGCGCAAAGAAAGGCTGACTGGATTTAAGCGACGACCAGTCGTCGGTCTGATAAATCGGGCCCTCATTGACAAAGTTGAGGTCCAGTTTGCCCGTTCCCACTTCCCGCTCGCCGATGTGCGTAATATTGGCGGTGAGGTATCCGGCGTCTTGGAGCCAGTGCGTTAACGGACGAACGCCCGCCGGTAGGCGGTAATCATCTTCGCGATGCGAGCGCATATGATGCGTGCCGGTGGAAGTCTGGTACATGCCCGTCATAAAAGCGGAACGACTGGGCGCGCAGACGGGCGAGGTAGAAAATACGCGCGTATAACGGACGCCGTCGCGAGCCAGCGCGTCGACATTGGGCGTATGAACATTTTTGGCGCCGTAGCAGCCGAAGTCGAGTTTAAAGTTTTCGGCGACGATCCAGAGAATGTTTGGTCGTTCTACTTGAGCGCTTGACTCCGTCGATTCTTTGGGTTGCGTTTCTGGAGCGCAAGCAAAAAGAAAAAGGAGCAGGATGGCGGTGGAGGCAATTTTTATGGACATAGCGATGATTTATTACAGGCTTTTCCCAAAGTTAAGAACTTATTTTGGAACTGTATTGTAATTAAGAGCATGTTTGAATTTAACACTTCGGGCTGAAAACGCCCCTTTTTTGATGATACTTCGTTGCTTTTTTTATCCGTACCTATGGGTATGCATTTCAAAAAGCGCCTCGTCTCATCAAAAAATGGACTATTTTCATCTCCAAAAGCCAAATTTAAACATGCTCTAAATTATATTTGACATTCAGATGGATTTTGCCCATCTGAATATTTTTTTTATATAGAAGTTGTTTAAAGTTTTCATGATGGTCATCTTGCAAGTCATTGATCCCTAATATTTCAGCTATTTTGAGTTCCACATCCATTTTTTGCTTTCTAAAATCCCTCTTCAACAAGACTAAAAATGCATGGAAAGGGCTTGCTCACAGGTAACACTACCTATCCATGTCGCCTGGCCTACTCTTGAACCCACTTCTACTTGGCCAACCTGACATACATTACCTATAGAGCAAAGTGTATTAGTCCATGAGCCCTGCAGACAGCAGGGCAAGGTCTGTATTCTATATCCATTTAATAAACTCTGTTTGTTTTTTTTTGTTTTTTTTATCACTCTTTGTTGAATAAATATAGAATAAAGATCTTACCCCACTGCCTGCAGGGCTCATGGACTATTATGCTTTGCTCTTTAGGTCATGTTACCTGTAAACAAGCCCACTTTATACATTTTTAGTTTGCCTCATGGAAGAGGAAGGTCAACCAGAAATGAATGTGCTTCTCTAATAATGAAAAGAAAACAATACGTGGTCATCAGAATCTTACTAGATGTAATAATATACACTTGTTTTCCTCTCATTGAGATGTATCCAATGGCATATGTTTCAATGTTCTACAATAAACAGTTGATGAGAAATTAACAAAAAAGTGTTCCTTCTATGATGGTTTTATGAAACTAGGTTTAATAAAACAAAAGATTAACAACCCAAAATCAAGATGAAATAATTTTGTCGTTTTGAATTTAGATAGACATAGACCTATCACATATACAATCTTCTAACTTAGCAATAAGAAAAGGGTAAGGATTGTAGCATAACAACACCTTCCTAGGTATATTTTAGCCCCTGAATTCAATCTTTAAGTTTCATTTGCTTTTTCAACTACTTTTTATGATACCAAGAAGTCCCTAACAAAAGATTTTCCAAAACTAAATTAACTTCAAATATTTTGAAAGTTGTTTAGCTTAGCCTATATGAGCGTGACCTATTTCATAGATGATCCAGCATCAGGTAACTTACCTTGCATCAGAAAATAAGAATACTTTGATTTATTTTAGATAATTTTCATTTGTAACAGTAGACCTAAAATTGTCTTTTGTATGAAGTATTGGCTCAAACTAGCCTATTAATTATGTCTTCTTTTCTTATAGACGCTTATTCCAACTCATCAAAGGTCTCATACACACTTTAACTCAGACAGATACGGTTTCGCAAAAGACGAATGTACTCTGAAAAATATAAGCAACTTTAAGTGTTATAAATTATACATTCTATTTGCATGCAAATACATATGTTTGCAAAACCAAATCAATGGATTTAAAATTTGTTTTAATCATGAAAATATCTGAAAATGCCTTAGGAATGATAGAGGAAAGCTCGTTCAAGAAATTTTTTAATTCTATGTCCTTTTCAAATAGTAAAGAAATACAAAACTAACAGCAAATCATAATTCAATGGATCAAATGTTTTATTAAACCTAAGGAGTAATATTAGAATTTAGGAGCCACGTCTAAAATGCCTGGATGGGGGGCTTGCGGAAACCCGGATCAATGGTTTTAAAGTATATTTTTGTCGTGAAAATATCTGAGAAGGCCTTAGGAATAATAGGGGAAGGCTCATTCAAGAAATGTCTTAACTTCTATGTCCTTTTCAAACAATAAGGAAACGTAAAATTAATGACGAAACATATTGCAATAGATCAAAAGATAATGATGTGCTAAAGCGAAGGAGCGATTTTAAAACTTAAGATCCATATCTAGAATGCAAGGAGGGTTGGCTTGCACAAACACAAATTGATGGATTTAAAGTATATGTTTAAGATGAAAGTATCTGAGAATGCCTTAGGAATGATAGGGGAGGCTCATTCAAGAAATATTTTATATTCTATGTCATTTTTAAACAAAAAGGAAATATAATATTCAAGACGAACAATTATGCAAGAGATCGAATGTTTTGCTAAATCTAAGGAGCGATGTTATAACTTAAGGGCCCTATCTAAAATGCAAGGAGGTAGCTTGCAAAAACACGAATCAATGGATTTAAAGTATATTTTGCTCATTAAAATATCTGAGAATGCCTTAGGATTGGCAATTTACCACAGGAATGTCACGGAGGCAGGCAATTTTTTGAAAATCAATGGAAATCAAGGGAAGCCCCATTCAGAAAGTGTTTTAAATTGTTTGCCCTTTCTAAACAATAGGGTAATATAAACTTAAAGACGAAACATATAGCAAAAGATCGAATGTTTTGCTAAAGGTAAGAACGATGTTAAAATTTAAGAGTCGTATCTAAACTGCAAGGAGTGAAGGTGGCTTACGAAAATACAAATTATTGCACTTGACACACATTTTTATCATGAAAATATCTAACAATGTCTTAGGAATGACAGAATGTACCACAGGATTGATACGGGCAGGTAATAAAAAAAAATCACTGGACGTAAGGAGGAGGCCCATTCATCAAATATTTTAGATTCTATGTACTTTAATGTTTTAAGTTTCAATATTTTCACTATTACAACGTCTGGCTGCATCTTCCAGATCTTCGGTGATTTTCACCATTGCCTCCCCTTCACGCCTTTTAGGTAATATTTAAATGCTTTCTCCACATTCTTTACATTCCTCTTATTTTCATTTTATCTATTACTCTAATATCTCTTGAACAAGTCCTTCCTCTTATCTATAAAACATAAAGCATCATCACTAGTGTTTCTTCCTCTGTTCCTAACTTTCTTCCCTAAGACACGATTAGCGGCTTCACTAACTATTCCATCCATCTTCTACATTGACAAAATTTAAACTGTCAAGTTTAGTGTTCAACTGTTCCCGGAAAGTTTCTCTCAAATTCTCATTCTGGAGTCTACGATGGCCATAGCTTACCGGAAGGTAGTTACCCTTCCTAAATTTCAGCTTTAAATTAAAGTTAGACACTATTTTGTGGGGATCTTTACTTTTAACATCAATAACAGCACTTCTATATAACCTAGTAACTTGTATTGATCCTGTCAGTCTTTGGTTTACATTAAAATAGTTATTAAGATTAGCTGTCTTACCGTTATATGAACACCATATCAACTTATGGGCCATTTTATGACCAAATATTTTATTGGTTGTAAATTGATTGTTCTACCTACAAACTTGCGGCAGTAATTAATCATCACCGTTTGCTTCTCCTACAGGGAATTTACCTAGGCTAAGGTACCGTCTTTTCCTATCTCTACCGACTTGAGCGTTAAAATCTCCTAATAAGAAGACCATAGTTCTATCTGGGACCCTAACTAGTTGTTCCTGTAGCTGTAAAGAAAATTGATCCAAGTCACAGCCGTCCCTGTCAGTCGGTTCTACAAAGGCATACCCTGTACTTTCTATTCCTAATACCCTGCAGTTTTTAATAATAAAATGAGTGATTCGTATCCTATTATTAACACCTTCCCAACCTAAATAAGACTTAGCAGCTTCCTTATTCATCGCAAGCCCCACTCCCTGTCTATATACCCAATCCTTTCTGCCTGAGTAAATAAATTCTATATTACCTTAATATCATGTTTCCCACCCCCCGAGATATGGATTTTTAAATTTCCCAATAAGTTCGGTTCGAACCGTATGAATTCGTCAATCAAAATGTAGATACATTAGGTATATTTTAATATTGCTGCATTCCAATTTGTAACTTTTATATTCTTTAGCTCATTGAAATTATTTTGGCCTCAGCATGACGTGGCGGGTTACCACTACCACCTCGAAAACCCTGATGATCATTTGGACGTCCAATACGGACCCTCACACGAGGTGACACTGGTAGAAGGTGGCCAACTAGCCCAAGTCGCCGATGGCCTGACGCAGCAAGTGAATAGCCTGCATGGTCAAGGTGTCGATCGCCTTGCCAGCGGTGTGGAGATTGAAGCTCACGCCGATGACGGCCTGATCGAGGCCTTTCGCGTGACCGGCGCCAAGACATTTGCCCTGGCCGTGCAATGGCACCCCGAGTGGAAACCGCATGAGTTTGGTTTTTATGCCGCCACCTGGCGTGCCTTTGCCGAAGCTTGCCAGGACCATGCTGAGCGCCGCCACCACCACAGAAAAATTGCCTAGGAGCCGACGTGTCCGACATTTCTGCGAAGCTGCGAGATTGGATGAAGGAGCGCGGTATCCACGAAGTGGAAGTATTGGTGCCCGATATGACGGGCAACGCTCGTGGCAAAATTATTCCAGCGGACCGTTTTCTTAAGGGCGAGGGAGTACGCCTGCCTGAGGCCGTTTTTATGCAAACGGTTACCGGCGATTGGCCGGACGACGAAACCTATGATGCCCTCGCGCACCCGGCCGACCGCGACCTCTTCCTGACCGCCGACCCCACCACCGCTCGCATGGTGCCGTGGGCGAGCGACCCGACGGCGCAAGTGATTCATGATTGTGTGAATGCCGAGGGCGAACGGCATCGTTTTGCCCCCCGCAATGTGCTGCGCCATGTTCTCGAACTGTACGAAGAACGCGGTCTGAAGCCGGTGATCGCGCCGGAGGTTGAGTTCTACCTGGTCGAGAAAAACACCAACCCGGACTATCCGCTGCGCCCGCCCGTGGGCCGCTCGGGGCGACCGGAACGTGCACGCCAATCGTACTCGATTGATGCGGTCAACGAGTTTGATCCGCTGTTCGAAGAAATGTACGACTTTTGCGAAGCCATGGAACTGGATGTTGACACCCTCATCCATGAGACTGGCGCGGCGCAGATGGAAGTCAACTTTGACCACGCCGACGCCTTAAGCCGCGCCGACCAGGTTTTCCTGTTCAAACGGCTGATGCGCGAAGTGGCGATGCGCCACGACGTGTTCGCCACTTTCCTGGCCAAGCCGATGGCCAGCGAACCCGGCAGTTCGATTCACATTCACCAATCGTTGCTGGACGCCAAAACTGGCGAAATTAGTTGCAGATTTTTGGCGTTTAGCAAAGAAGTGGAAAGAAAAGTCTAACCTTTTGCCATGCCTTGTTTAGTGTATAACGGATAGAATCCTGGTGGTGACTATAATCCAATATAACTCCGATAAACTTCAAAAAAGGGTTTATTTTCTCATATTTTATCCTATATACTTCTTATTTAAATCGTAGTTTCCCACACTTTTTTCTACAGGCGCCTTTTGAGTTTAAAAAATTATTTCGCGGACAATCAGTAGTAACTCATATAGGCGATCAACAAATATATCTATGAAAGAATTTGATATCTAGTTCACTCAGTTTTAAAACATTTTGATGGAGAGTGGCAGTATATTTTTTATTAGCTTTAAGAAGAGAGAGTTAAGGCAGACCAAAATCCTTTTTAGGAAATACATTTCAATAAAGCGAACTTCACTAAGATTGGGAGAAGTTTTATTGCTGCTCTCCCCCTTCCATAGAAAAATTCGTTTTAAATTTCCCCCTGGAGATTTTTTTATCCAAGGAAAATTCTACTTGCTAAAAATTATTCCTAAGAAAATTTTTGTAAATTTTCTAGTAGCAAATACTATACTTGAACAAAGGGCAAATTGTATAACTTATAGCCCTATGCCTTGGGGCTATGGAGGTCTTGTCATCTCCAGAGGCACCTTTATTGGAGCTTTCAACCATGCTTAATCTAACGGCTATCTCAAGATTGGATGTCTTCGGGGAAAAGGGGCTTGGGAGGCTAGCTAGTTGCCCTTAAATATTTTTGGCTACTCAAAAAGGGCACTAGAACTTCTGATTTTTTTTTCAAACGGGCTCTCCCTCAAATCTCTAGGACCAATGGTTTGTTTCGATCTCCCTTGAAAAAAAACACACACACAGATCAAATACAATATTCTACATTTTTGGGGATAGGAGGTTGAAACCTCTACACTGCTCTCTGACATGCTGAATCCAGAATCATGTTGGTTTCTTAAATTACGTTAATTACCATTAGGATCTCTTGAATTTTTGGGGTCGCTTCCCCCTTTTTTGAGAATCAGGCAATTTTTTTCAAGCTCGACGGATAAACTTAAAGATAATGAATTTGTTATGTTTGGAATCCTTATAAAAAGACAGTTCATTTGATGCATCAGTTCAGTCATTCATTCATTTATTAGATACTAAATACACTATACAGAATATAAAATACCATGTAAAAAACAAGTTGGCAAGATTAAGTCAGTGAAAAAAGGTGGGCGAGTACCAAAAGGTTACAAGCGCATCGACGCGGCAGGTAAGTTTGTCACACCTGGCATTATCGGTGCCAAGACGTCATTGGGCTTAGTCGAGGTAGAGTACTCGGCAGGTATTACCGACAATACTGTCTCTTTAGAAGATGACAGTGTACTGGGATTACAAACTGACGTTAAATACGCCATTAATCCCGATTCTAGCTTAATGGATATTACTCGGATTGAAGGCGTAACTACAGCCTTATCGTCCATTGCCTATCACGACACCTTGTTCGGTGGACAGGCTGCCATGATCACACTGGGTGACAAAGTCAATCCAGTAATTAAAGGTGGCGCAGTGATGACCATGGATATTTCCGGAGCTGTTGCTGATGAAAAAGGTGGCTCAAGAGCGATATTGTGGCCAAGAATCGTCAAGTTGCTGGAAGAAGCCAATGGCTTGGATGGTAAAATGTTGGGTGAAGACGATGACTACGATGGTGACTTGAGTAAAGAAGACGCTAATGTCATGGTGTCGATCATGACCGGAAAAATGCCTTTGCTCATTGAAGTGCACCGACTCATGGACATTCGTCATCTGACACACCTTAAAAGCCGTTATCCCGATATGAAAATGGTATTGCTCGGAGCGACTGAAGCTTGGCGGATTGCCGATGAGTTGGCCAAGTTAGAGATTGGAGTTGTGCTCAATCCACTAATCAATTTGCCTTATAGTTTCGAGCAGTTGGGAGCCACCATTGAAAATGCAGCGCGCTTAAATGCAGCTGGGGTAAAAGTTGCGTTAGGCGCAACCAGTGGCGTGAATACCCACAACCCACGTTTAGCGATGCAGCAAGCTGGTAATGCTCATGCTCATGGTATGCCATGGGAGGCTGCCCTAGAGTCAATCACCATCAACGTCGCAGAATTATTTGGGATGGAAGATGAAATGGGCTCACTAGAGAAGGGCAAGCGTGCCGATATCGTGGTGTGGTCAGGCGATCCCTTAGAGGTTATGAGCTTCGCTGAAAACGTCATTATAGGTGGTGAAGAGATGCCTATGACGTCTAGGCAGACTAAGTTGCGGGATAGGTATTTGAATATGCAAAATGACATACCATACCGCTACATCAAACCTAATTAACGTCGTCTTTTGAACCACGCGGGTGTTGCTGCGTTCAATTACCCCAGTCGCATAGTGTAGAGCTGGGTTGAATCTTGCTGGGCTTACAGAGTTACGCTACTGACCCCCGTCCCAAACTAAATAATTGGGTACAATAGGATTCGAACCCTCGCCGTTTCAGATAAAAATCCTAAATCCAGCGCACCAACCCACTCGGCCAGGACGGCTCTCAATTTCAAAAAGCTGTGGAAAAAATTTCCTAAAGGGATTTTCTAGGGATGGTCTTAGGTACCGTATATAAGAAATAGGTGGTATGTTAAATGGAATTCGATCTCTCTTTATAAGACTATAATGAAAGAAAAGTTAATCATGTTACTTTTTACTGTTGATGGATATCAGATTGGCAAACATTTTGTTTTTCTGAAATTCATCCGGGGCCAAACGAAAAAAAGAGTTCACAAGAGATGAGAAGTTAATAATATAAGAGTTCAAAAATTTTTCAGGCGGAACTTAACTTTGAGGAAGGTAAATCCCCCAAGCCTCTCTTCTGGGCTAGAAAAAAAAAATTCTAGAAGCCTTAAAAAAGTACGATTTGAGAAGAAATGAAACAATGCAATGGCTGCTACTAGCCAAAAACCACCGGGTAAAAAATTCCGGGATCAGGGATAAGAGACTGTTGGAAATATCTTTTTCATATCTGTATTTGATTTTCTTCAATCAGATTTTTAACTTTTCGAGAAGTTTTAAACGTCGCATAAAAAAAAAATTATGGAAGGAATGCCTTTTTTTTGGCTCATAAGCATCTCAAGCTTTTGGCTGCATACGCGTAAGTTGAAGCTTTGGAAAGGCAAATTATTATCCCTGTTCACACCAATGATGGCTAATGTATAGTAACCTAATTTTAATCTTGATTAAATCTAGCAAACCTGCCAACAAAAATGAAATATTAATTTATTGCTATTCCCTTCAGAATTGCCGATATAATCTCTATGTTTTGACAAGTATAATAATCGTATCATCTTGTTGATTTGGTATTTTCGTTACTGGCTAAACTCTGTATTTATCAAGGTTTGAATGATGATGATCAAGCTCCTGGACGTTGCCAACCATGTAAACAAGATAGGGGGTCTGGGTAGAGGCTTCGCACTTACTTCGCAGCTCGGATTCATGATTTATTTAACTAAAAATAGGTTATAAACCGATGTGTCTATAATCTGACCTAGCCTAGTTTAAACTAGTGACACGTTGTGTTTTTTTTCGTTGTGTATTTGCTAACTAATACACAATGCTAATTATCTCAGGCCATTACACTTGCCCATCAAAATGCAAGCCATCGTACAGTCATGGCTTCATAATATTTGGTCTTGTAGGTGGATGGAGCATCCACACCCAAGAACTTGGCCTACCTTGGTTCCCTGGAGTATTTATTGAAATGAATGAGTATTGATGAGTATTAATTGATCCTGTATCATATTTGACCCTGGTGACATCTATACCAACAATATAGGACCCATGCATCAACTACTGACACATCCAGAAAATAGAAGAATAGCCATTAATATCACTCTGAACATCTATCCAATGCAGTGGATCTATTCTACCATGGAGTGATTGTGCTCTGTGATCCTGTATCACATGATCTATTCTGCCATGGAATGATCGTGCTCTGTGGTCCTGTATCACACGATCTATTCTACCATGGAATGATTGTGCTCTGTGATCCTGTATCACAGGATCTATTCTATCATGGATCTATTCTACCATGGAATGATTGTGCTCTGTGATCCTGTAGGGATGGAAATATTCATTTTTTGTTGTTATGTCCCATCTTTGGAAGTTGTCGGTGGGAAAAGGCCCAAAAAACAGTGATACAGTTGTTTTACCATTCATAATTAAATCTCAGTTCAATTATACAGTTAAAGCTTCCATTGCCTCATCATTAGCATTCAAATCCTTTGAATGCTAATGGCTGTCAAGCAGGTGAAAGGCTGTCAAGCAGGGGTCTAATGTCTTAAAATAAAAAAATCTAAAAAAGAATTCGGTGCACAAGTGGTTAATAAGATCTGGAAGTAAAAGGTCAAGGAAATTATAGGACAAGCTCAAAAACAGCTGACAGTTTATGGCATTGAAGGTAATCTTTAAGTACTAATCAGATTAAAACACTTTTCAAATAGATGTCGATGAGCTACTTGAAATGGGACCATAAAACAAATTCTGACTATTTCCAGGAAGTGTATGACAAACTCAAATGCCTTGCCACCATGAGGAGTAATTGTACGCTAAAATTCCTATTAAGTTGATAGCTAATTGCTCTGAGGAGATAAGGCCAATTCTGGCTACCCGTTTCAGTCATGTAGAAATCCTACTCAGAAACATAGTGAAGGCATTTGACAGTATACAACACCGGATATTCATAAACTGAGGAAAAGAAATGGGTGTTCAGCAATTTCTTGTGAGAATGGGTGTTTGTGAGAATGAGGAAAAGAAATGGGTGTTTGAATCGCGTACAAATCATGTGAAAGAATGTCTCGCAGTGAAATCAGGTTAGATCTTAACTGAAAATCAGAACTAAATAAATAACGACGACACGAGGAGATAGGGCTGATAATTGATCTATTAACTACATAGGTAGATACTAGATACATAGATAGGAAAGGCATTGTAGCGATTTCACACTGTCATTCCGTAGCATAAATTACTCAAAGTAAAAGTGTAAAAGGCCTACGATTGGTTAGTGGCGGTTCTGACTTCTTTTGCACCCGGGGCAAAATCTTGATTAATAGCCACTCCCCTATCTCCCGAAAATTTTCAGGCCAAATTTTAACAAAATTTTGAGTTATTAACATAATCTTTCATTTATTTAAATCTGGATTTTCTATTTTTTAAGGAAAACGATAAGGGAAAATGAAAATTTCGGAGTCAATTTGTTTAAACTTACTGCCAACTGTGCCCTCTACTTTATATTAATAAAAAAAAAATGAAAAATTATAAAATGATTGTAAATATTACATTGATTATTTGAAATTTTTTAAAGGAAATACTTTATTGCACCCCTACTTCAGTACCTTAATCTCATAAAATCTATTGAATATATCGCTGCACCTAAAAGTGTATCAAATACATCTTCCAAAAATCATTTACTGCACCCCGTTTCAATATCTTTGTCCCTAAAATAAAATAAAAACTTTTTGTTTTTTAATTTTCAGTTGTGGGTAGAAAAAGGTAGAAAAACATACAAATAAAGACCATTTCATTGTCAGTGTTGGAATGGAATAGGATTAATTTAAGTCTTCTTTTCTTTCATTCCTATTTTTCTGTTTTTTTTTGTCTTTTTTGACCGGAGGGGGAACATCAATACTGCTTCCAGTGCGAGTATTTTTTGAACTGGATCCATTTTGAAATTGCTGATATTACTCTCCTCTCCACTGTCCTTTGCGTTTCAGAATACCTAATTCTTGTTCATTGGCTTGCAGCAAATGAAGTTGGGAGTCATGTATCTAATACAACCTCACCTAGAAGTGTCCCTAGTGTAAACAAAACCAAATCCAATTCTTCCAGCAAGCATGGAACTATAAAAAACTTCAATAACTTCACTCAGCAGTAACCTCACTGCAAATTTCAAACAATTTCACTCAGCAGTAGCCATTACCTAAACAAAATTTAGTCCAACTCCTGTGACAAGCATGGAACTATTGGAAATCAACAAACTAATAAAACTAAAAAACTAAAAAAGAAAAAAAAACTAAAAAGAAAAAAAATTAAATAAAAAACAAGGGATCACGAGAAGTCAAAAACCTTAAAAAAGAGAACCAAAACTTTGAAGCTTAGTAGATGTCATCGTTAGAAAGTAACTTACCTTGGATTTCTTACCTTTTCTTGGATTGTTCTTCTACAATTATAACACTCGGACTCCATTGTTTTATTTCTCATTTTGTGTCCTGTAATATGCTTTTTTTGTCAGATCTCGGCTAATATTCATGCTTACATTGTTTCTCGTTTTTCATTTTTTTTCGTATTGGATAAAAGATTGAAAAAAAAAAAAAAAACACATCCTTCTTTACTTTAATACAAGTAACAACATTAAAACTTAAAACAAACATTACGTTTAAAGTGTGGAATGAGGTTCCCACTCAACCAACCCTTTCCTAATTTCGCTAAAGTTTAACTTTTACTTTACGGGAAAACTTGCCAGAATGCAGTGAATATCCTGCGTTGATGTTTAAAAGCGTTTTATTTATCCAAACGTTTGGATTAAAACTTTAACCTATTTTGATTTGGTAGGAGGACAGCAACCTTTTCCCATCATAATAGCTTGGGACCCAACCAACAAAGTTCTAATATCACAGGCTTCAACGAGCTAAAGAAGGTTTAAGGATAATTAGTCAAGGACAGATTTGGTTGCTGAAAACTAATATAGGAGGGTGTATTGAAGATTTTGCGCACCAAAGGAAATATCACCTAACTAGCATAGTTGATGACGTCATCAGCTATATTTCCTGTTTTAATTTATATTTTCTGTTTGAACTAAGAATGTGAAACAGAATAAGGTAGCGAGAGAGAAAAGAAAAAATGATGAGCACAATAAGATCTAGCTTCCTATTTAAACATACCTAAGTGGTGGCCTCAGAAACTCCTGTACTTGCATTAGGGTT